>FR989940.1:12960901-13560901 GCA_905404155.3 Plebejus argus | reverse complement strand
ACAATTGTTTCCTTAGTAGGTATGAATGAGTAGAAATGAGAATAAGGGTATTGTCCAGTATCAATAACAATATTGAACGCCGGGTGAGTAGCCGGCACGTTGACGGAGACAAGGGCCCTGCGGATAACGTCGTTCAAGGAGGCATAGCGGGACTGGCGGCCGGCGCTGCGTCGACAAGATAGACGGTGGTGACCCTGGCGGTCTACTGCGGCGCCGCAGGGGCAGCGGTGGGGTTCGGTGATATTGGCTCCTAGTCGCAAACTGAGTGAAAGATTGAATGTGTGGTTATCTAAAAGTGTTCCGGTATTGGATGATGGGTTAGCCTGGAGCCAGTAGCCTGATTCCGGCTCGGCGGACGCTAGAAGACGCGCCCGATCTGTGGTGGACGAGGAATTTAGAATTTCTGATTGTGCCAAATTGATTAGTGGTTCATCCCAATTCTTTTGGATATTGGGGTTAACTGAAACGTCACTAGGACAAACACGTTTCCAAGCGTTGATCGCCTCAGCTAGTGACTCAATGCCTACGTTTCCAGAAGAATTGGTGATGATTTTGATGAAAAGAGGATGAATGCTGTGAGCTGAAGAAAGGAAGGCAGGAAGGGACACACTGGACACGCTTCTAAGACCCAAGCCACCGAAACGAATGGGGAGAGTAGCTTGGGCCCAAGAGGTGTCAGAGATTTGGCAGTTGAAAATATTCATTATTGTGTCTTTTAAAATAGTGTCTAAATGGGAAAGAAGGTTGGGGTACTCCCATAGAGGGCAGCACCTCAGGACATATGTGAATTGGGGCACAAACAAACAAAAACGAATTATTTGGTAAGCCATATGGGATTTTATTGCGACGAGTTTGCCAGAAGATACTACGAATTTTTGTTTTTGTTCCGAAACGTAAGGCTCAAAACCGTCGTTGAATATAGGGGCACCTAGAAGGCGGAGGGATTCTTTACTGAGAATTTTGATACTAGGGGCCAAATTGTTAAATTTAGACATTATTACGTCATGCGGCTGTGCGATTGGGCCGTTAAAAAAAAGTTCACATTTGGAGAAATTTAAATCCAAATCTATTGTTTTAAATTTTCAGTTGTACCTATGGGGACCCCTAAAATTTTTAATATTTTTTCCATTTTTGCATCAAAATCTTAATGCGGTTCACAGACTACATCTACTTACCAAGTTTCAATAGTATAGCTCTAATAGTTTTGGAGAAAAGTAGCTGTGACATACGGACGGACGGACAGACAGACAGACAGACAGACATGACGAATCTATAAGGGTTCCTTTTTGCCATTTTGGCTACGGAACCCTAAAAATTTATAAATATATTTTTAGGGTTCCGTAGCCAAAATGGCAAAAAAGGAACCCTTATAGATTCGTCATGTCTGTCTGTCTGTCTGTCTGTCTGTCCGTCCGTCCGTATGTCACAGCCACTTTTCTCCGAAACTATTACAGCTATACTATTGAAACTTGGTAAGTAGATGTAGTCTGTGAACCGCATTAAGATTTTGATGCAAAAATGGAAAAAAATATTAAAAATTTTAGGGGTCCCCATAGGTACAACTGAAACAAAAAAATTTTTTTTTCATCTAACCTATGCGTGTGGGGTATCTGTGGATAGGTCTCCAAAAATCATATTGAGGTTTCTCATATCATTTTTTTCTAACCTGAATAGTTTGCGAGAGAGACTCTTCCAAAGTGGAAAAATGTGTGTCCCCCCCCCTCTAATTTCTAAAGTAGAGGCATGATAATTTTAAAAATAAATATATGATGTAGATTACTATAAAAACTACCAACGAAAATTGGTTTGAACGAGATCTAGCCAGTAGTTTTTTTTATACGTCATAAATAGTAAAGTACAACTGAAACAAAAAAATTTTTTTTTCATCTAACCTATGCGTGTGGGGTATCTATGGATAGGTCTCCAAAAATCATATTGAGGTTTCTCATATCATTTTTTTCTAACCTGAATAGTTTGCGAGAGAGACTCTTCCAAAGTGGAAAAATGTGTGTCCCCCCCCCTCTAATTTCTAAAGTAGAGGCATGATAATTCTAAAAAAAATATATGATGTAGATTACTATAAAAACTACCAACGAAAATTGGTTTGAACGAGATCTAGCCAGTAGTTTTTTTTATACGTCATAAATAGTAAACCTTAATCTAAATTTCATTAAATCGACTGAAATATAAAAATAAATCAAAAATATTTTAATTTCATAAAAATAAACCTTATTGCTGCTGCGGAACCCTCCATGGGCGAGTCCAACTCGCACTTGGCCGCTTTTTTTATAAATAAATTGACTATTGTATACTCTGACATAATAACCTAATAAATATGACATATTATCTCATAACGTATGTCAAGTAGGCTTGTACTTTGAATATCATTCATTCATTTATTTATGTTTGTTTGTTTGTAAAAAGAATCTGCCTGAAGTTAGCCAGGGATTAGTTTACTCACGTTCAATGCGCGGCCTATACATACTAGCATAGACTTTGAGTCGGGAATTAGGGATAGGTATGGGCTACAGCTACGGGTCTGGGCCCAGCACTAAAGAGCATCTGTGAGCGTACGGAAGCATTCGAGACAATTTGGAATCGGTAACTAATGAGGTAAGTATCGGTATTCTCTTGTACAATCAACCGATAAGTGTGTACATCAAGTGTACGGTAAACCTTATTCTCATTTTTACTCATTCATACGGCATACCTACTGAGGTTAAAAAGTGTTTCAAACAAGATAATACCGATACCGATACCCGGTCAAGTGTACGGTGACCCTTATTTCTATTCATACAATACCAACAAAGAAAAAAAAATTTCAAAAACAATATAATACCAATTATAACTATACCCGGTCAAGTGTGCGGCGACCCTTATTCTCATTTATGCCTACTAAGGAAAAAATTTGTCTAAAAGAAGATAATAAGAGGGTAAAATATTGAACTCGCATGCCCGGTCGCCGCTGCCGCACGCACTGTCTACGCTACGCACCTACCTACTAGCAGGCGTGCGCGGGGCGGAAGATGGTTGCCCCGCGCATGCTCCCGCCAAGCTTCATACCTCACCCCCTCAGAAACGCGATGCGCACCCTACCACTTCATCTTAAACATTTGTTGCCATTTGTTAGGGACAAGGTGCGCTTGCCGCTTGCGGCTTGATAGTTGATGCCTTCTTTGTAGGTAGGTACAATAGACAACTTGCTTTGGGTCTAGCCGAGCCAAGAGTGGTAGCTTGTGGTAGAGAGTGTAGACCAATACTATCTTTCTGGGCTTTAATTCTTCGATCGATAAGGCTGTCTTCGGCTGCAAGAAATGTGATAATGATGCATCTGTTAATTATACTTGAGAATAATAGAAAAAAGAAATGTGTTACATACGTAATGATGACGTTAAAGGATGTATTGTTGATTGTGTTTTTATTATAATTATTGATAGTATTGTATGACTTTTTACTAACAACGCTTTTATCACAACTCACAAGCATCAATTGCATCCTTCTAACATCACAAAGTTACTACTTACTAAAATGTTGATTAGTTCATCAACATAATATTACACGAATAAGATATCTTGGAATAACATAAGTACTTATAAGTTGCTTTGCTAACAATATGTAATTTATTTATTTATTTATTTATTTATTGGACTCACCAACAGAAAAGCATTTGTTACAATTTAAATTTATACATAAAATTTGTTTACAGATAAAATGAATTCTAATGACAGGTGAAGTACAGCGTGCGTATGCGACAAAAATTAGATGTAATATCATCTTCCTTTTGTTACGGCTTATACGCCGAAAATGTGAGTAAAACAAAAGGACAATCACATCAAAGCAGGGAGCGATGGGCGGGGACCATGACGTAACACGGCCAAGTTGCTTTATTTTGAACCCTATTTGGGTAGAAATAAGGTCGAAATATGGTAAACCACAAATGTCCGCAGTACCTCCACTGCACACGTGCTAGACAATTATTTCAACAGCCACGTTGACTAATCTAAGTGGCTATTTATAATCGTGATGTATTTCAAAGAATTGATGAGACAATTATTAGAGAGAGCGCACATCTGAGACACGACTGAAGTTAGACAATCTTGTTTCACATAGACAAGTCAGTCTAACTACAGTCTAAAGACAGTTGTGTCTATCATGTGGCGCACACCTAAGTCAAGACTGTCTTGACTACGATGACGCAATGCATACAATTGTATATTCATTCAGTAGCAGAATGGAGTTCACCGAAGCTGCTGTGATAAGCATCCTAGTAATGCGTGCAAAACGGCGCAGACAACGGAAATATTGGGTACACCCCATATACAGTGAAAGATTGTTAAAAAGAAAGTTCTATTTATTGTTTGATCAACTAAGGCTTTATCCCCGAAAGTTTTTCAAGTACTTTCGAATGAATGTGTCTGTCTTTGATAATTTGTTGAAATTGTTGCAACCTTACATTACTTAAGTATCAAGACACTCATTTTCGCAAAGCTATACCGGCTTCTGAACGACTAGCAGTGACGTGAAATCTTTTTTTTAGTTTTTTAAAAAGCACAAAAAATGTTGTATTACGTAATACTTACTGAAAAATATATTTTGCGACTATTGCGAGCAGTTCTGAAAGATTTTATAGATATAGATAGAAAAGTTCTCATTCGGATAAAAATAACTTCAAAAATAAACGGGAAAGACTCGACGGGAAAGATAGTACTTGGATCGCTGCTCGTGTTCCTCTTTTTGGTCGTATTATTGTTTATGTTTTGACACATGTGATTAAAATTGTCAGAATCTAATTTTGAAATCTATAAGTATTTAAAAATAAATTATGTCAGCCAGCGCGAGACATATTCCATTCATAATCTTAGTGAAACCCGACGAATTTGATATTATATTGAAACCTGTCCCGTCCGTCTCTTTGCTTTGCAGTTGAACTACTGGTAGTTATGTCTATTGTGGTTAGTCAGTTTTGTCGTAGATGTGCGCGCTTGCATACATTTTAAAGGGAATCCGACAGTCGTTAGTCAGACTTGTCGCGACTCGCATTAGTCAACTTTGTCTATTAGGCGTCTTGTCTCAGATGTGCGCATCTAGTGCATTTTGCTATGCGATAGTCTGTCTAACTACAGTCGTGTCTCAGGTGTGCGGTCGCACTTAATCTCCAAACTATGTCGTCCTTATAGACCTTAGATAGAGAATAGAGATGCTCTAAGTTATAGACAGGTTCCCATTTAATTTTAGAAGAGTTAGGGCCTGTTTCACCACTCTCTGATAAAGTGAAGAATAGGCTATTCACAACTTTTTTGACAGATTCTCCATACTTCATTTGTCAAGTTAAGTGGTGGATAGCCTATTCGGAACTTATCAGGTAGTGGTGAAACAGGCCCTTAGGCTAGAGAGCTGACTGCTACGGAATATGAAACTAAAGACCCTAAAAATTGCTGTTAAAATTAAGTGCCAATTAAGTACCAGGCTGTCCTTATCATTTTCCAAAGCAAAGTCAGTGCCATTCTTAGGGGACTTCCTCTTTTAAAAGAGGGAAGCTCTTGACTATAATAGTACTTAATTAGGTACTAATTAGGAATTTTTTGACATCTTCAAAATAGAGGTAGGACGTAGACCGTAGAGCCAATATGCATTAAGAGCTACCACTAGAGTCGTTTTTCCACACAAACGTTGTCCCCTATTTCATCCATGGATAATGCCGGGAGAGTTTTAATTTTTAAATGAAAAAGTACAGTTTTGGAGAAAAAATCAGGGGACAACGAATCGTTGATTTTCTGCAGTTGTCTCTATCGCGCTCTGCGGTATAGGCTTGAGGTAAGGGAGACAGCAATAGATGTTACAAGTACTTTTTTTCATTTCTCTAGCCCTTGGTGTATCCTTAATCCTCTTAACTCTTAAGGTGACGCCTTGATAATTTGGCTGTAGCGATGTCCATTTTTCTCAGCAATGACCTAAAGCTAAGAAATTAAAGTTCACTGTCAGTATTCATCATGTCTTTGTCTTTGAATTACCCATAGCATAACACGATTGGTCAACTTTTATAACACAGAATAATCAATCAAAAAGACCTCTGTAAAAAAAGGGATTCCTATTTTGCCAACAGAGGAGAGTGATATGAGCTTCCAAAAGTACATAAATTGGTTCTAGTAGTATACTTTAATCTATCCATAGCTTTTATGAAATGTATTTATGGTTTTTAAATTACGCGACAAAAACCATTTTGTCGCTACGCCCTTTCAATTTTTTGCTGTTCCATTGCTTGTTTTCTATGAGAGGCCGGGCCAGACTCGCATAGAAAACAAGCAATCTCAAACACATCCAACACGGTTTTTTACTATAACAGATACATAGGAACCAACACAAAAATAGAAAATACTTTATATGGCAATAAAATCTGTCGGGAAGTCGACCATTATTTAAATGATGTGAAATTCACAATGCGTAATTAAACAGCTATCAAATTACTGTTACGCGAGCAAAATTTATGTAAATGACTAAATATGTAATGCGAAATGTGTGTCAAGAGTGTTTTAATTACGATTGTTTATGTTCTAATGTGAACTTGTGGGAAGTGTGGCGACTAGATATGGTGGCTAATAATGTTTGGTAAAAAAAGGTTTTTCAAGAATGCTTTTGGACCTACATATATATATTATTTCGTAATTGCCTGATAAGTGATAAGTAAAAAGCAGCTTATCTGGAACATTTGTCTTAGATATAGGTATATCATAGCTGACTGATAATTTGCTAATGCCTATGTCTGAAGCGTAACGTAAAATAAATTTAATTCCTCAGAAACAAAATCAAGATGCTAGTACCAGACTTTTTAATCTGCATTCAACCTCAACAAACTGTATCCAAGCAGAATCTCATTGTAACAGACTAGCAGTACAATAGAAAATCATAACCAATATTCAAATGTATTGCAAACTCCATGTGGAACGTTCGAGATGTGCAGAGTTAATGGTGCATGGAGTGCGTTGCACTATGTTGGCGTGCACAATGTATGCACGTGCGCGGCCGAAATAGGCTAGGCACCTTCGGTGGAGCCACTATAGTCTTATCGGTGGATACTGGATAGACAGAAGTTTAGAAATGGGCTAGGCAGCTTCTGCTATGGCCCGGTCGCTAGATGGGCAGACGTTTAGAAAGCTCTACAAGCTTTGACTAAAGTCTGGTCTTTGGATATTTAGAATTAATAGGATGGCACCTTCGCTAAAGTCTGGTTGCTGGATAGACAGAGGTTTAGGAATAGGTTAGGCACCTTCGTTAGCGTTTAGTCCAGTCTGTAGAATTAGATACAGTTTAGAGGCCCGACGCTACTTGTCCCTCTCGTACACGAAAACATTGGCTTAATTAACTTAGCACTAAGTAGAGGCCGCAGGATAGAGAGAAAAGTAGAGGCCTTGTAGATCTTTCGTCTTTTACTCGCCCACGAAAATATCGCAGTCTCAAAAAATATGGCATTAAATAATTATTATGAAGTTTTGTAACTTGATTTAGTTTAGTTCGTTTTGTTAATTGTTTTGGTTTGGAGTTGGACAATAGATCAATAATTTTACGCCCCTAAAACATTTCTATCCTCATTCCTCACTTGTATGTGTAGTTCGTCGCTTTATTTGGATCGCAAGGGTTCTAAATTATAATGCATTACTTTCAAATTAATTAACTTTTATATGAATGGATCATATAGTATAGTTTTTTAAAGTAGTAGTTACTAATTAGTAATTAGTAAGGATTTTAACAATGCCACGGTCGCTGACAAAAATGTTTACTTGTTCAGTGCATCGACCTTTAACTACATAACAGTTTGAGCAGTGCTCAAATCTCACGACCCGCCGTTAATTAGATAAATGAGATGGACTTCGTTAAGTGAGATGATGATTTAATTGGCTGCGAGATCTCACTTAAGAATTACGACTAGCTTAGGCGCGGGTATAGAAATAATAGAATTGAACAAAGTAGTTCTAAAAATTTTCTCTAGACTCTAGCCAGGGGTGGCCAACCGGTCGATCGCGACTGTTAGTCCAGCCGATCGTTGCCAGGCGAAAAACATAAATAACTAGACCAAACTACCAGACCAATAAGCTAAACTATGCCGTTTTATTTAAGATTTCGAGAAGTATGAACGTCTTGGTACTTGGTACTTGGTAGATCGCACAGGGTTTCGTTAGTAAACAGTAGATCTTAGGTCTAATCAAGTTGGGACCACCCCTGCTCTAGGCTAATCTTCTGTAGAATTTTACTCTAACATAATATTTATTACTGCACATTGTGCGTTGTGAGTTGTGACATCCGTTTAATATTACAGGATCCGTAAAAGTTGCAGCAACAAAATGTAGCTTAATATGACCTTCCCCGTAGCTCACTCAGCCGTGGTCATAATTTGGTAAGCCATAACTTTGGTATGCGTCTTTGGCCATTTAATTATGCTTCTCAATAGATATCATAGCGCACGGAGTGCGCGGCCAAGTTCCAGCAGGCCGCGCGCATGCCGTGCACTATTTACACGAACGGTTTCGACGCACTTTTGACCCCCTTGTATCTCAGTGCCTATTGCGAGAGCAAAGATAAAATTTTACCTACCTAATTATATACTAGTACTTACGCAATATACCAAATTTCATAGATATAGATTTGTTAGATCCTGAAATATTTCCTTGTAAAAATAGCTAATTTTGGCACTGACTCACTGACCGGTAATCAAAATTCCTAGGCCACTTCCAGTTGTCGTAGCGTTATGAAATTTGGCACACAGGTTGTTTGTTATATGTAGATTAACAAAAAATTAAGAAATTTGAGAAATTGGTCAAGCGTGAGTCGGCTCATCTATGAATTTGAGATAAAAATCGGTAATCAAAACCTCTAGGCCACTTCCAGTTGTCGTAGCGTTATGAAATTTGGCACACAGGTTGTTTGTTATATGTAGATTAACAAAAAATTAAGAAATTTGAGAAATTGGTCAAGCGTGAGTCGGCTTCAAAACCTCTAGGCCACTTCCAGTTGTCGTAGCGTTATGAAATTTGGCACACAGGTTGTTTGTTATATGTAGATTAACAAAAAATTAAGAAATTCGAGAAATTGGTCAAGCGTGAGTCGGCTCATCTATGAATTTGAGATAAAAATCGGTAATCAAAACCTCTAGGCCACTTCCAGTTGTCGTAGCGTTATGAAATTTGGCACACAGGTTGTTTGTTATATGTAGATTAACAAAAAATTAAGAAATTTAAGAAATTGGTCAAGCGTGAGTCGGCTTCAAAACCTCTAGGCCACTTCCAGTTGTCGTAGCGTTATGAAATTTGGCACACAGGTTGTTTGTTATATGTAGATTAACAAAAAATTAAGAAATTCGAGAAATTGGTCAAGCGTGAGTCGGCTCATCTATGAATTTGAGATAAAAATCGGTAATCAAAACCTCTAGGCCACTTCCAGTTGTCGTAGCGTTATGAAATTTGGCACACAGGTTGTTTGTTATATGTAGATTAACAAAAAATTAAGAAATTTGAGAAATTGGTCAAGCGTGAGTCGGCTCATCTATGAATTTGAGATAAAAATTAATATGTACAAGTAAATACACTGAAATAAGATGAGGAGGAAAGAAACAAATTGGTATGATTCCTTAAAAAAAGTATTGAAATCTCACCAAAAACATACCTGTTAAAACGGGGCCAAGTTCCTATTCACTAATTGTTCGCCTTAAAAAAGAGTTGAAATCCAATTCAATGCCAAGTTTAGATGCACTTCCAAATCGATCATAATCATCTTCATCAACAGCCTGATCCTAAATACTTCTAAATTTGAACTTGGCAGGTTTTCATGCTAGTAGCACTTGATAATTATTGTATAATTTTTAAATTTAAATATAAGATATCTATGTGATTAAATTAACCTGCCAAGTTCAAATTTAGAAGTATTTAGGATCAGGCTGTTGATGAAGATGATTATGATCGATTTGGAAGTGCATCTAAACTTGGCATTGAATTGGATTTCAACTCTTTTTTAAGGCGAACAATTAGTGAATAGGAACTTGGCCCCGTTTTAACAGGTATGTTTTTGGTGAGATTCCGTTTTACTGAAATCTGCTACGTCAAATAGTAACTACACTATTTTTAATACACCATTACGAAACATTATAAACCCACGAAACATACGAAAATAATTTTTGATAGTGTATAACGCTATAATAAAAACAAATAAATCACGGTTCATACAAACCAGCTGTGCTCCAAATGTAGCAAATTGGTACTCGTTATCTGCGTATTAAAAGTTGTACAATATTAAACTTATAAAGCAACGAATAGTGTGGAAATAACATGTGAAAACTGTAACCCGTTTTGTCTGATAAAAGACTATGACGTTAAAAGCATTCTATCTATATTATATTACTAAAATTCTTTCATTTTTCCTTATTTTTATATCGAAGACAAAGCTGATTTACTGATACTGATAGATCAAAAATAAAAACGCTTACAGCTAGAAACTTTGTGCACTATCAGGAATTTAATATATATAACGTATTTTTCAAAATCTACCCCAAAAAAAAGCGGCCAAGTGCGAGTTGGACTCGCCCATGGAGGGTTCCGCAGCAGCAATAAGGTTTATTTTTATGAAATTAAAATATTTTTGATTTATTTTTATATTTCAGTCGATTTAATGAAATTTAGATTAAGGTTTACTATTTATGACGTATAAAAAAAACTACTGGCTAGATCTCGTTCAAACCAATTTTCGTTGGTAGTTTTTATAGTAATCTACATCATATATTTTTTTTTAGAATTATCATGCCTCTACTTTAGAAATTAGAGGGGGGGGGACACACATTTTTCCACTTTGGAAGAGTCTCTCTCGCAAACTATTCAGGTTAGAAAAAAATGATATGAGAAACCTCAATATGATTTTTGGAGACCTATCCATAGATACCCCACACGCATAGGTTAGATGAAAAAAAATATTTTTTGTTTCAGTTGTACTTTACTATTTATGACGTATAAAAAAAACTACTGGCTAGATCTCGTTCAAACCAATTTTCGTTGGTAGTTTTTATAGTAATCTACATCATATATTTTTTTAGAATTATCATGCCTCTACTTTAGAAATTAGAGGGGGGGGGGGACACACATTTTTCCACTTTGGAAGAGTCTCTCTCGCAAACTATTCAGGTTAGAAAAAAATGATATGAGAAACCTCAATATGATTTTTGGAGACCTATCCATAGATACCCCACACGCATAGGTTAGATGAAAAAAAAAAAAATTTTGTTTCAGTTGTACCTATGGGGACCCCTAAAATTTTTAATATTTTTTCCATTTTTGCATCAAAATCTTAATGCGGTTTACAGACTACATCTGCTTACCAAGTTTCAATAGTATAGCTGTAATAGTTTCGGAGAAAAGTGGCTGTGACATACGGACGGACGGACAGACAGACAGACAGACAGACATGACGAATCTATAAGGGTTCCTTTTTTGCCATTTTGGCTACGGAACCCTAAAAAGGAAAGAAACAATATTAGGATTCAGGCGGGCAAAGCCCGTAACCTGGTTAAGGATCACCTGTTCCATTAAATGGTGACACACCGTAAGATCTATTTTAAGAGATCTAGTTTATTATGTCAGTCTCTACATTGGCTGATATAGGCAAACATAGGCTGGTAGCAAGTATCAACAGCTGTCGAGTGTCGATCACCTGGTCGTGGACATAAGCGGCAGATCAAGATTCCTGAACTAGCACCTGTCACATCGCATCAGCTGTTAGTGGCTATGACAGGGCCGCAGTAGGCGATCATGGATACAAGGCTCCTTTCGGTTGTGGCCAAAATTAGAACCAACTGTAAAGGTGACTTTCCTAGGTCGTAAAGTGGCATTTTCGTAGGATTTTTGTCGCTGGCGGTCGCTTGCTGCGACGATCGGAAACCCACCTTAAGACTTCATAATTATTATATGTACTGTTCATTCCAGTCTAACTTATCAATTATCATGTAGCCGAAATTCAACACCTGAAATTAGGCCACGCCGATTCTTGGAATTTCGGAAGATCTTTTGGCGTCACGCTTTCCACATTAACTGCATCATACTATTAATATTAATAGTTCGGGTATGCACTTAAATAATCCTAGCAGTATAATTGATGAAGCTGAGTTTTAATTATGGACGCTATTACAAATATCAGCGATTTTCCGGTACCCTATTAAAGAATTATGAGTCAAACTGCGAGGATATTTTGGTTTCAAATGAAAGATAATAATATATTCATCTCCACGACTGTACCATAAAAATTCTATAGCCGCATACAAAATTTTCACATAAAATACGTTTTAACCATCACAATAATCGCAAAATATGAAAAAAATGGGGTCTGATTAGGTACCTTAATATCTAAATACACTGAACTGAGGAAAATAAATATACAAAAAAATTGTTGCTTATTTAGTCCTCTATAAAGTCCGCTAAAAATTTTATATAAAAATAAACAACTTTTCCAGTTATAAGAAAAATAAGAAAATTTCTCAAATTTTTTCATACATTTTCGCCATATCAAGAACGCGGCGAGCGTCGTAACCGCCACTGTACAAGGCGCGCTAATATGAATCTTATTACAATGATATTAACGTCGATATTCGTACTGACAGACATCTGACCTGCTAATTCTCCGGTTGGAGCATTCTTAAGTTTTTACCAACAAAACAGGAATAGCAACTCTGTTGTTATTAATATCTTTTGAGTAAATATTTTTATAAGGTTGATAAGGGGATAAATCCTTCTTGTGTTATTTTAGCGGAGCCCCTTTGTATCACTTGACCTGACCTAAAGACCGTTATTAGGTCAGGCAAAAAGCCTACAGCTTTTATAACACCTTGTTGCTAAGTTTTCATGGCATATTTTAATCCAAGTTCTATTAAGAAAACTTACGGCCGCACTCAGATAAATAATTTATCTTTAATTTAATGAAGAGCATTCTTATATTTTTTGACGCGCGCTAGCTAGTTTTATTTAGCCCAATATAGTTATTCGGGAAGTTAAATATCAGTTTTAAGTGCCGTGTTTCAGAAAATTTTTGGTGGTATTTTTCACCCTGAAACACGATTCTCAAACTTTTTTGGTAACGGAACCCTATTGAAAAGCAAAATTTTTGGCGGAGCGGCAAAATAAAAAAAGTTTTACAGATCTTCCACCAAAAATAATTACTGAGTGGCAATTTTGGTTTGTGAAGTGCCTGCTGGTACAAAAGCATACCTTGAGAATTTGGCTGCCTTAGCGTAATAATAAGTATACGATGGCTTTTAACTGTCAATAGCACATTTTTGCTTGGCGTAGGCGTTTAGAAATTAACTCAAAAGGTCACAATGGCTTTCGAAGAAAATCAATTCCTAAAATAGAAGCTAAATTTATCGTAATTAAGTACAACATTAAACATAATAGCTGTAACATAATAAGCCCTTTGGGATTCTCAACAATTAACTTTAACATTCGTTAATTTCCTTTATTATTAAATTTTAATTATTTTTTATTTATAAAATAAAAGGGCAAAGGAGCAAAAGGGTCACCTGATGGAGAGCAACTACCGTCGCCCATGGACTCGCAACATTAGAAGAGCTGCAGGTGCGTTGCCGGCTTTTTAAGAGTTACGTTCTCTTCTTGAAGGTTTGCAGGTCGTATTGGTCCAGAAATACCGTTGGCGACAGTTCGTTCCAGAGTTTTACAGTGCGCGACAGAAAGATACGCGAAAAACGCACGGTGGAAAACTGCCACTCATCAAGGTGATTAGGATGGTATTTTAGGTCTTTACCGTGGAACGATGGCGAAAAGTTGCAGGAGGTATGATTCCGAACAATTCCTCAGAGCACTGAACTCCCCGTGATACAACTGATAGTGGAATGTGGAATAACTTGAATTCAGAAGTAACGCGATAGGAGATAGCAAATAAACCGACCAAAATCTGACATGTTCTTTTCTACGTCGGATTTTGGTCGGTTTAAATACTATATAAGTGCTACTAGCGCCCTCTCCTTTTTGCGTAATATTCTCTATTAAAAACTCATCAACGCACAGATTAATAGTATTATTACCTCAATGCATCAACGTGACAATCGGCACTATTTCTCGATACTCCATACTCGATAGTATCAACTATTTAGTAATCTGCAGCATTGTTCTTCGTCACTCACTCGTCCAATTCGGTACACAATCACATCCGGTAACACATTGCCTAATAAGGAGCACGTATTGTTGTTGCATCTCATTCTATCATTGTTATCTCTTTCACACACGAATTACGATACTTAATCAACGAACCATCATCCATCACGAAGCGACAAGGGAAAGTTTTTGCAGTATCTGATACTTAACTGATATTGATAACAGTGGATATTATAATTGTAGGAGTTACTGCTTCATCATTTCTAGTAAATACATACGTAACAATTATATGGCTATAAGGACTTGTGATAAATTCTGTACCTACCTATCTGATTTTTTAGTCGCCAACAGACCATTGACAGTACATAATATTTTCACCAAATGGTCAGTCAGCACAGCTCCAAAAACGTATAATGTATGTTCATTTGGATTTTTTTTTTGTATTGCAGTATGTTGGGAAGTCTTCTAAATGGCTGTTTCATCACTACTTTCAGTACAGTATTTTGTCATTGGTCAAATATGTTTTTAAATACAAAGAACATTTAAATTATAGGAATAACAATTCTTACACCAGTTCAATCTTACTATTTCCCCAACCATCTAAGATAATTTCCACATCCATTGAACAGGCGAATATATTGTTGTAGATAGGAGATAAGATTTAATGAATGATAAGTGATAACTGATAACATAGCACCTATCACTTTTAGAAATATGAATGTTTGTGAATTGTGACTAAGTTAAATAATACTGACACAGCTAAAATACATGGAAAATTTATTGTTTAGGTATTTATTAGTTTGGAATTAACTACAATAATATTGTAATATCAACTGTATGAATTTTTAACCTGCTCTACAAAATGTTCATGTGATTGTGAATTGTGATACCATACTTTTAATCTCTCTACATATTTTGATGTTGATGGCGTGAAGATAAGAACATTGTACTTATTAGGAGAGGCAACTGATAAAAATGACAATGTAAATATTACATATTACTAAAAACATGGTTCCCAAGGTTCAAATAAAAATATATGTCTAGATGTAGATAATAGATATATATTATGTAGAATACCTACTTCTCAGACCTCAAAATTCAAATATCCTGACAAAAGGTATAATATTATAATGTCTAATGTAGCCTCTGCAGACAGAGAATGGAATAAAGATTGCAGACTCAAAACAGAGATTGAGCTTAGGTTCCATCTTAAAGAAATGTCAGTTGTCAATGTTTATAATACTCTACCCTTATCATGGTTCACATAAGGCAGAATATAGACAGAACTGACCTTTAACAGCATTATAAACATTGAAGCTCGGCCATCCATGCACACCCTTCTATAAATAATATTGTTCCCTTTTATTGTGACGTATCTGGTAAAGGTTGAGATGTCATATTCTTGGCCTTATAAAGCTATGTTATTAAATTATTGCTTCTACTTCAAAAATTCAGTCAATAAGAAGCAATGATGAATAATGATGCATTTAGTTTAATAAGTGCCTTTTAAAAAGTTAATTAATGTAAAAATATTTAATTAAATTAAAATAATAATAACCAGTTACATTATAATATACAGGAACGGTTCTTTCATTAATACTATATATATATATATATATATCAGTTTTCTTTTTATATGCTCTAGTTAGAATGCAGCGCACATTACAACAGAGATCTTTGATGAATATATGGTTAGATGCACATAAATTAAACAGTAAAAATGTTAATTTAGTTTTGAAATATGCATAAATTTTGATTGTAATTCTTTAACATTATTTAGATATAGGCTTCTTAGTTATTGAATATTGATATATATATATATATATATATATATATATATATATATATATATATATATATATATATATATATCATATATATATATATATATATATATATATCTTTATATATATCAATATTCAATAACTAAGAAGCCTATATCTAAATAATGTTAAAGAATTACAATCAAAATTTATGCATATTTCAAAACTAAATTAACATTTTTACTGTTTAATTTATGTGCATCTAACCATATATTCATCAAAGATCTCTGTTGTAATGTGCGCTGCATTCTAACTAGAGCATATAAAAAGAAAACTGACAATACAGGAAGTGTAACAGGCGCAAGACTGATAAACACCTATCTTGAGCGCTATCATGTGAAACTAAGCATCAATGCAAACATCCTCCTGATAATAACACCATTATTTATAACTTACTAGATGACGCCCGCAACTCCGTTGCGCCAAAATTCGTTTATCGCGCGGGAACGGTATATTTTTACGGGATTAAAACTATCCTATGTCCTTTCTCAAGACTCAAAGTATCCCCATGCCAAATTTCAGCAAAATCGGCTCAGCGGTTTAGCGTGAAGAGGTAACAGACAGACAGACACACTTTCGCATAATTATAATATTAAGTATGGATTTTTTATTTAGAGGAGAAAATATAGTTAGACCTAAGAATAGGTTTTTATAGCTAATTTTTATAATGATACTAGAAACAATTTATATATGGCAAAACAATGTTTGCAGGGTCAGCTAGTAAGGAATATAAGTGATATTGCATATTGTTGCCAAGATTTATTATTACTGCCAAGATAATTTAGTAACTTAGCAGGTAGTAACTTAACTGTTTCAGTATTCAGTCTTATTTGAGTTTTTACTTACAATATTGTATTTGTAAAGACGAGACCCAGCTTATTTACTACAGAAATAAATCAAGATAGAATGGCTAAGCGGGTGGAGTATGCATGTTTCAAACTTGCACAAGACTTGATTACACCGGAGGGGTTGTGCAAAAATGCCTCATTGTGCAGTGTCTAATTGTAAAAACAGAAGTACGAAAGTAAATCGGTTAAAATGAGGTATTTCTTTCCACGGGTTAAGTTATTTATTCTGACTAAAAGCAAAGCAAAAATTGACACGCGCGATTCTTTAGCAACGGACACGTGTGGCAGTTCTATCTTGATTTATTTCTGTGTTATATACAGTAATACATTATTATTAATGTAATATTATTTCCTTTATTGGTATTGGTAAATGAATTTTCTTAACATTTGATATAAATGAAGTTGTGATAATTATAAAAACATACCTATTGAATATAACACACAGAAATATTATGGTCTAAAACACACGAGGCAAAGTAAATTTTGCATATTATCGTTCTTGCGCTTGCCACATCTTCTAATTGTGAATTTAGTCAAGTTTTCAGGGGTACCTGGTATGTAACAATAAACTATTTTATTTAATGACTGGTGGACTTATCGATAAATTATAAATGTATTAAGCGTTCAATAAAATAGTTTATTGTCTACCCTCTGAAAACTTGAATCAATACACAATACACATATAGAGGTTTTGGCAAGCACAACAATATTATGAATGTTTAGTGCCTACTGTCTTGTCTCAAGTTTTTGAAAAATATTATCTTGTTCCTTGTCAAGCTTGTTTAAGGGTTTAAACTATAATTTAATACTCACGCGTTGCAGTTCCAGGGAATGGTTGTAGGACCGCTGTAGTTTGTCCACGAGGGGTCTGACGGCGCGCCAGGCCCGCTCCTGCGTTATGTCCGACGGATCCGCGATAGCCTCCTTTATCTCCTTCCCCGCATCTTTGTAACACTGTATCTCTCGCAATATCTCGTCCGACTCCAGCAGAACTCGCTGCACTTCCTCGTAAACCTCGCGCTCTGTTTCCGTCGGGGCGGCGTTCTCGAAATCCAAAAATATGTCGTACCTCGGCGAGGAACAACAGTTTGAGTCATCCCTGGCCAGAAGACTGAGTAGTTTCCCCATGTTATCGGAATGGAAGCGCGATTTAAATTCAGCTATACCTCCCGGAGGGCAGATGCTGCATCGCCCGAAACACTTTAGTCCTAAATCGACACCGTGATTTTCAGTTTGTATAAATATTTATAGTTAACAACTACAAATCGAAAAAACAATTATTTCATTAAAATTTACCACAAAATAAACTGAACTAACGTCCAACTATGACACTTTTCGCTCCGCCACTAATTTGACAGCTGAATGCTGATAATGCGTGCGTGCGTACCTAATCTGTGGTGCGTACTGCGAACTGTCAACTGACAAATGACAAGTCAATACCATGACAGATCTGAAAAATGTTGCTAGATTCAAAAGTTTAATTTATACTACTTTTACTCTGTCTACGACTAGGTAAGTAAAAGGCGTTAAAGACACGCCCGCGCCATAGTACGATGTATCTATTATACACCGATTGTTATACAATTAGTTAATTAGAATGTATAATATGGCTATATGGCTATTAGCTTCAGTAATATTTTATCAGTCGCCTAGTGGTCACAGCAAAAGCAGTAATTTGTCAAGTTCACCAAAATGTTTACAAGATGGCGCTGGTATCATTAGTGTATGGTATGTAACATGAACAAAATAATAAAAACAATTATTATAAATAAGATCGAGATTACATTACAGATTCATGATTAAAACCTTCAATTACCTATTAATTGTATCTAAAAATCATTTAAAAATAAATATTTCGTAAACCGTAGTAAGTAAAATATTAGGTACTTTTATGTGATACTTTTCTACCTAGAGTTTAGCTCAGAGAAACAGCGCATTTTCGAACTATTTATTATTTTTAGGGTTCCGTACCCAAAGGGTGAAAACGGGACCCTATTCATGAGACTTCGATGTCTGTCCGTCTGTCTGTCTCCAGGCTGTAACTCAAGAACGGTAATAGCTAGAGAGTTGAAATTTTCACAGATTGTGTATATCCGTTGCCGCTATAACAACAAATACTAAAAGCAAAATAAAATTAATATTTAAGGGGGGACAAACGTGATTTTTTTGGCCTTTTTTGCTCTATATCAATAATAGCAACAGGTAGGCCCTTGAATTTTCCACAAAATCCTTAGTTTTACTTGTACTTTAATATTTAATAATAAATAATATTAAAATAAAATAAAAAATTAAGGGGGGCTCCCATACAAAAAAAAACACAATTTTTGGTCTAATTTTGCTCTGTAATGGTACGGAACCCTTCGTGCGCGAGTCCGACTCGCACTTGGCCGATTATTTCTTTCTTAAATATTAAAATGTCGTCGAGGAATTGGTATTTATGTTACTTACATTATTAAAAATATTTATGAAAGATATAATATAATATGAGACTTTCTAGTCTGCTTGTTGTCATTTATCGATTTATCGATTTCGAGGAATTTTCAGTAAAACATTAGTGATCAGGCGTCATTTATTTAATTCTCCGTAAATGTATAACATCGACACAATGCCATTTATATTACGATTGTATTTTTATTTTACAAATAAAATTCAGTATTCTATTTACAAAATTCTCTTTGATACATACGTATTAACTACTTATTAAATTACCTAATCAATTTCATTCAAGCATACTGTGAGCAAAACTGAGGTAAAAAATTATTGTAGTGCTACATAATATTCCATAGTAACTTACATAACACGAAAATTTTAGTAAGTAACTGAAAATTTTTAGTACTTATATTAAAATTACAATAAAAATTTAATTAAAACATAATATCTTAAGTTATCAATTCATAAAAGACTAGAAAGTGTATGCAGACTTAATGCAATTAATTGGCAATTAAATAAAAAAATAAAAACAATATATAATATTTTAATAACAGGTTGTTACATTTTTAGTTTGAATGGGTATGGATAAATAATTTTTTACAATAGTTAATGCATACAATATGCAATGCATGGCTTGGAGGATAAAATATAGATCAAATTTTGTAATTATGTTTGTAAAATTGTTTCCATCGAAATTTTCTCTACTTTACTGATAGGTAATTATGTAATATAGCTACCAAGCTACATTACATACAATCCATTACCAAAATACCAATGGAAATAATATAATCTATTAATTATATTATTTTTGAAAATAGTAGCAGAAAGAAAATAAGAATCGAATGGGTAACAAGAAGTTTTCAAATCTGTATTATAAGGCTAAGAACTCACGGCGCAGTTTTCTCCCGCGCCCGCGCGCGATCGCGGGCCCGCAGCCTTCGTAGAATCCAGTTTTGTATGTAAAAAACGAGAGCAAAACTCACGGCACGTTTTTCACCCGCGGCGGGCGCGGTTGTTTACGGCTCCCGCTGCACCGGCGCGGGCGCGGCGGTCGCCCGCAGCCTCGGCGGTTTGCGCCAGGCACTCTGCGATAGTTTAGCGGGCGCGGGCGATCGCAGTAGCCGTAGTAGGGAGCGAACTCACGCGGTTTTTTCCCGCGCCCGCGCGCGGTCGCGGGCCCGCGCAAATGAGCGGTCTCGTGAGTTCGGAAATAAAACCGCATACTTGCGCGGGCCCGCGACCGCGCGCGGGCGCGGGAGAAAACCGCTCCGTGAGTTCGCTCACTTAGGGTGTATATTAGTAGAACTGTAGGTATCTTAATATACCTCCACCTATACATATCTTCATGCCTGCATGCTCAGACTGCTCGAAAGCTCACGCCTCACACTTTCCTACTACAAACATAATAACATAATACTCGTAAGCCGAATGATAGATATATACTTAATTAGGTACTTAGATATTATATCATCGTTGTTTGAATAATAATTAATATTATTCTTCCCATAAAAGAAATTGTTTTAATTTCAACCAACTTGACAACAAAGAAAGCTAAGCTCTTGTAGAAAACATTACTCCATAAAGATATTATATAGACAATGTGGACAGATTGAAGTTAATAATACATAGTATAAAACAATACCGCTATAGATAAAGTAAAATATAATAAACCTATTTTATACCTTAATTGTCATATACTTTTAAGATCAGTCTAACATTCGTTAAAATTTACATCTTTATAAGTATTAACATTTGGTTTTAAGGCTAAGCCTGTTAGGCTCTGTTGTATTTTATCTGAAGTTATTATATGTTATCGTCAAACAAAAGATTAAGTTTGTATGAATTAACATGAGAATTAAATACTTACTGAAAATAAGTAAAAATACTCCATTTTAAATGTCATCAATAGGTAAACAATGCGCCATACTTAAATCTATAAACTAAAATGTTTTAGAAACAATAACAGGGTAATTTAAACACACTAGGACTAGATACAACTTACTAGTAAAAACGAACGCCGAGTGTCCCGTGTTTTTTTTTCTTTAAACATCATGACATACATTTTCTCACTAAATTCTAACATCAAAGAAAACACATATTAAAGTCACAGTCATTGACAATTTAATAACTACCTAACATTAATTTTGTATTATAACGCGTTTTTACTCGCGGTACGAAAACGCTTGCGATATGTAAATAACTCAAATTAAAAGTTATTGTAAAGCAAAAATATAACAAAATAACAAAGGTAGATAAAAGTAATAAACAGTAACGTGTTTCTTTTAGATACATTTGATTAGAACATTTGATAAAAATTGAATTCCAAATCTCTAACCTTTGAAAGTAGCTCTATGTTAAAAATTAATACGAACGTGATGACTCGAATAATTATTATAACATGATAGGAAGTTTAAAGTTTATCTCAATTTCTAAATTGAGGCGAAAATGTTACGAGTATCAAAGAGCGTATTGCTCACAGACTCCAACCTATATATTATCATAAAAGGGTTTTCTTAAGATATTAAATAACATAATAATAAGTAATTAAGAATTTGAGAAATGAAAGTAATTGTGTCCAAGTTATAACTTATGAGCACATATAAGTACGCCAGTCGCCAGACACTCAGTGATTATGACATTGTTCATTATACAACAATTAATTATTATTAATATCGTCCTAATACAAATAACATCTACATTATCTACATTTACTAAATCGAAGTCTTAATTTATTTGGTGTAAAGATCCGTCTTAGCTTAAGTTACATTATTCAATCAATTTTGATTACTTTCAATTTCAGTATTTCATATCACACACTTGTACATAATAATAATATTATAAATCCCTAAAATAATCGTTAAATTAGATACTGTTTTATTACTGCACGTTAAGTTTCAAAAATTATTATCTAGAGAAGAACAAAAAATCTGTTTGTTTCATTTAACATAAACGCAATAATAATATTATTATGTGTAGTATTCAAAAGATTAAACGCATTTTATTTGTATTATGTAGTTTTAGTATAAATTTGTTACTTTACTGGTAACACGTCTTGTGAGCTTTGGTAGTTTATTTTTTAAAATGGAAGCGGGAATGAATAATAATTGCAAAGTGTGCAAGTTTTAAAATATAATAATAATTTGTTTGAAAAAGTTGTAAAAGTTTTGAAAGTATTTCAAAATATCTGAAACTCTGTAGTTTTGCTTTATCTTGATCTTTTACTTTGTCCATTACACAGCTGATATTAAAATTATTATTTACACGCGCAGTAATAAACAGTGTCAATACACACAACCAGTGCAATTATATTAAATTATTAAGTACGTCATATTATTCGTGATTTCGTGAATGAACTGATGACGATTAGTGATTACTAAATGCGAATCAAATGCCTTATGCAATTCCATCATCGCAAGAGATCCGAAGATCATTGATAATTAATAAGCTAGAAAATCACCTGTTGGCGCGATTTAAGGTCAAACTTGTGAATCATCAGGCATCAGCACCTTAAAATACCAGACAGAGCAAGAAGATGTCTATTAACTTGATCTTACATATTTTAGCCAATATTATAATATATTATGATCCGAAAGAACTCCTGAGAAAATTTGCAGCACTTTAATTCAGAAAATATGAAAATTGAGAAATCGAACGACGTTGTTCGATTTTCAAAATATCTAAATTGTTATAGTGCAGACTTCTAATTTTAGTAGGTAGGTACCTACTGTAAATTTTGTCCGAGTTACAGATCCGGATGGTATTATTATATGATGTATCAGCCTGAAGACTTCAGCAAAGTCTCGACCCTCGCATTTATTGACGAATCGAGAGATAAAGAAATCTATTGCAAAGCGGCAATATTATTATAACCGGTGGATCTACTTTTTTCTAGTCTGTGCTAAAACCTCCTAAATCAGTCTAGGTTTAATAAGTTTGCCACTCTGGAATATTAAATAAAATGGTGTAGGAATCAGCTGGGCTAGTACTTGAGTGCGTGGACAAGAAGGAACTTTTGAAAGGAGATTGTCGTGTTAGGTTTAGTCTGGCTGGACTTCAATTTTTCTTTTAAATATCCATCATTATGTTTCTTGTGTTTCTTTTCGCCCACCACTGCAGATGGACACCGGGAATATTTTCATGAAGCTTAGGTACATCATATTTCCATCAGTGGTAGACAAATAGGTAAGAAATAAGCTGTATTGACCTAAAGACATCGGGCCAGCAGTGCAGTGTTAACCAAGCCGGGCTCGTCAGGATTTTAATGGAAGTATTTCAGCGCAGAGACAAGCAGGAACTTCTCTATAAAGAGGTCGGAGTCCAATGCAGCGATGTGGGCAGCGCGGCCGACGAGCGCGCTAGCGGTGTGAGGGAGAGCGTGTTGTACGTCATACCGGACGACTGAGACGGAAGATGCGCGAGCCGCCAGCGGTGATACCATGTTGTGCACCTGAAAGAGAGGGAGAGGGGGATATGAAAGCTATTGACAATACAGGGAAAACATGAATACCGTAAACAGTTTAAAAGAAGACAATCAGAAGGGGTATATGGTGGGTATAATATTATGTATAACGCTGTCTGAAAGAAGCAAGGTAAATTCTTGTAGTCACCGCCCTACGCGGGTGTATTATTACTAGCTTTGATACCCTAATAATTCTGTAAAGAGAGGCTACATGACAAAAATAAAGAAAACTTAAAAGAACATAAAATATTTTGTTATTATATACAGTGTGAAATTTTAATGGTTGTTTTCCCGCAGTAAAATGATTCTATCTTAGTAGTACAATAGATTTGTAAAGTTTTTTTTGTTCAAATCAAAAAAAAAATTCGGTCGGGTCCATAGTAACTCGCGCCTATCGGCATAAAGTTTCCATAGTAAGTCATAAAAAATATTTTGTATTTTCAAAAAATAACATGCATGGTTCGATAGTACTACTATAGGTAAATCGTTCTGCTGCGGGAAAACAACCACTAAAATTTCACGTTGTATAATGTAATTAGAAACAACAATGTAATCAAATTACCATTTCCCTATAAGCCTGTCCCAACAACGAAGTGTCTTTCGCAGCCGCCTTACAGAGCTCCAGTCTCGCGGAATGTAGCGGCACGTATCTGTCTTGGCCGGAGCCGCACAGCAGGATATGTTTGAACTGGTGCAGCTGACTCCTCTCGCTGAGTCGGTAGAGGAAGGACCGTCGAGGATCCGAAGCGTCCCGAAGGGATAATTGAAGGAGGGATCCGGATTTCTTCCATTTTTGCATAAACCACATCCCTGAAAGTGAAAATATTCAGAAATTAGACCATGTCCTCCGCTTCTTTTGCTTCCGCTAGTTTTAATCTACACTTTTAAACTTTCACTATTTAAAAAAAAAGTGTTGTTTATGTTCTTAGTTAGGGAAAACCACGGACACTTACCAGCATTAACAAGACCACTGGAGTTATACAACGTTCCAAGATGTGGTCCACTGAGAGACAGAAAAGTATGCAGTTTGCCGAGGAAAGGTTTCATTTGAGGTCTGGCAAGGGCAGATCTGATTATTATGGTGCCCAGAGAGTGACCAACGAAGCTAATTCGCGCAGGTTCGTTGGAGTTCTGTATGTGGGTCATTATCTCTTGGACGAGCCTGTCAAGAAACGTTCAAAAATGTTAGTAGGATTAGGATTTCTTTCCAAGGTATGTCAACAATGTATGGAGAGTTATCTTTATGAAGGAAGGTTTATTTTTTTTGTATTTTTTCTTACCTATCAGTCATCGTATCAAAATCTGAAAACGTGTCGCCTTGATTCCTCTCCGACATGAGAAAGTCCAGACGAGCACCAGGCAGACCCAGCTCTAGATACGTTTTGACCAAGCGAAGATCAGCTGCATTGCCATCCAGTCCATGTACACAGATAATAAGGTGTAAACCTGAAAAATATAAAATGAGGAATATAACTTCTAAAATCTGTGAATATAACCAAATCTCTTAGTGCTTTCACAGAGTAAGAACTAAGATTTTTTTTCTAAGAATATATACTAAGAAATTCAGTATATCAAGGTTAGTTCTACAGAAAATAATAATATTACCTTCAGGATTAAACATTCGGTATTCATCGCCGATATGGAAATATGGTAAAGAGTTCTCTACTGGAGGAAAGTCAGAATATATTGCGCCAGGATATTTCACACTTTGCCTGAATTCATCTCTGCATTTTACGAACAGTCTTTCCGACTCCGCTAGCCCGAATATACTGATGAAATTGCTTTGACGTTGTTCTGAAATTAGAAAATTATTATTTGGCTTGTGAAGATAAAATAACATGCTTTTATTGTACTTTTGGGCTAAAGAAGTTAATTCTTGTTAGTTATCTTATAAGTTATAAAGTAAAAAAGCGTTAACCTTTGTTAGTTCCGTTTTCATTTCTACTAGCAAGTTCACCAGTGCTTTGACTTTTATTTAAAGTTGTTCCTGAAGGTGTAGTGCTTGTGTTAATAGACTGGTGTGGCCTTAGCCTGCGTCTTTCCAAGATGCCTTCAAGAGAAATGTTAATTAGTTATGGAGGTTGCAACTTAGTGATACTTAATAGCCGTGCAATTTGCAAACGAATCCAGTGAAATTGACATAACTTACCTTCACAAACGTGATAAAGTGGATTATCTAGTTGCAATGTAGTCGGTTGTTCAGCCTTTCGTGGGGTTTTTGATGGTGTGGAAGATTTACTACTTTTACGGCTCAATGCTGGTGACTTCGAAGGTGGATCCTGGAAATGCAAAAAGTATGTTCATTTTTAAAAAGGATTGTCTACTATTTGCGAAATAAAAATTAATTTTAAGTACCTTAAACTCATCAGGTGGTGGAGGTGCGTCACGGAACTGTTGTGGGGGAGGTAGATGTTCGTATTCATTCTCTGCAGCAAAATGGCTCAAGTCCACCTCAGATTTTGCTTTTCCTTGATATTCTTGAGCAGCAGCCATTGGTCCTCCGGTCTTATGACTTTTGCACGAACGATCGACAGTTAAACTTCGAATTTCAGCAGCTAAAAGCTTCTCAGTATATTCTATTTTATCTCTTAATTTAGTTTTATCAATTGGTTTTGTTTTTGCTGGAACCGGGACTTTGGATGGTATTTCTTTGCGAATATAAGGATGGAGGTTATCGCTTATAGTTTGCGACTTTTTCACAGTTCCGTTGGCCGTTTTGTTTACGGTGCTGTAAGTTTTTCCCTGTATTGCACTAAATGAGTTATGCCTCTGGTTTGTTTTTCCGGAGGGTTCCGAACACGGCCGGTAACAACTTGCGTTGCAAGTATCTGAATCACAACCAGCATCAATTCCGTTACTGTGCATTAATTTATTATATTCGCATTGACTGTCTGTGCAGATGGAATCACTGCAAATGGTACATTCTTCGCAAACTTCTTTGTCGCAACACTCTATCTCTTCATTGGGGTTTTGAGCGGCTTTGACAGCTAATTTTAACAATCGCTCTCTCAGCTGTTCACCATTTAATACAGTTCTTTTGAACTCACTAATCTTTTCTCCATCTTTCGTTTTTTCTTTTTTGATGTCACTGCCATTTTCAATAACTTTACTGGGCGCTTTTGTTGCCACTGTTTGGCTAGTGGAGGGGAAATTTTGATTTATCTGACTACCGTTGTCAGGAGATGACGGTCCTGAGCTGCGCCCACTGGAAACCCAGCCACTTTGCTCACTTAAACTAGATGTTGAGCTAATGCTGCGTTTGTCTTCTTTATTCAAGAAATTCTCTGGGGGCAAAATTTTAAAGTCCTTATCTCCAATATCTAATGGCGGCGATTCGAAAGCAGGTGGTGGTGCTAGATTTGGTAAAGATTCTGAACCAAAAGTATTATTTAGGTTGGGTTCTTCAATAATCGAAGCTGCACTTCTACAGTGCCTTAATTCTGATCCGTGATCGAGGCTGTAAGGCAGCGTACCTGATGTTTCAAGCCTTCTCAATTCATAAGGTATGCTTTCATTACTAGACGACGATGCAGCTTCAGACATGAGTTGCGTCATTTTCTCCGAGGGCTTGTGTTTTGAACGTTTTTCCGGCTTTCCACTAGATCTACCACTTTTTGGAGTATTAAAGCCTGATGACTTGGGAGTTATTTTACCAGATTTAGGCGTAGCGAGACCAGATCTAGGTGTAATTTTTCCTGACTTAGGCGTAGCTTTACCGGATTTGGGTGTCCCTTTGTCCGATTTAGGTGTGCTTCGATCCGACTTTGGTGTTTGTCGATCCGATTTACTATCTCTCGATCGAATGGAATGATGACTGCTTAAAGAATCACGACTTGAATTAATTTTGGCAGTTTCTTTGTTGCCATGGGTATTTAATTTAGATTCTCTGGAATGACTTCTCTTGTGCCTCACTGAAGGTAACGTCGAATGAGGTGTCGAAGGTGGTGTCTTAGAATAATTTGACTTAGAAGTACCATCGCTGCTCCTATCCAACGTCATAACAAAACCACTATCGTCACTGCTTTTACTCGATTTCTTTTGATAATTTTGTATCAGACTACCAGTATTAAAATCATAACTCCAGTCTCCTTTCTGAAGATAGTAATTCAGTTCGTGTCTTAGTTGATTTCGAGCCGCTTCAATATCAATTTGTTGGGTATCGACATTTTGGAACACATGTGTAGAATTAGATCTATGAACCTGCCTACTAGATACTAAATTATTTTGATCAGTCACTTGAGTTTTTCCGCTAACAGGAGGATAAGAATTTCGTGGAGGCAACATAGGACGGGGTAAATTTACACTGTAGCCTCTTTGGAATTCTAAGGGATTCCGAATAACATTATTTACTTGCATATTATTACCCTGATTACCGAATGTGTAACCATAAATTTGATTTGGATTCCCTTTCATGTTTCCGTCGTACTTATAGCCTACGTTTTGAAACACTTCATTGTTCATTCCGTGCATGTTCTGATTGTGATTGCATGGGTTCTTATATTTTTCCCTGAACTCGTTTATATTGCGTCTATAATCATCACCTTTGGTTGCGCAGCGAGTCGTCGTGCTAGTCGGATACGACGTAGTCGTGACACTGCGGGGTAAGGTTGTGGGTTTGGGTTGCTGAGGAGGTAAGTACTGCTTTGGATAGTTAACTGATACATTCGAGCCATTTCTGGAGTTTTTCGTTGAAGCTTGAACACTAAGCGGGGTCATCTGTGAAACTCTCAGTTGATCTAGCGACTTGCTGTGCCTAGCGGGCAAAGTACTTACGCCGCTAGTAATTTTATGTTTTTGCGTAAACACTTCGTTGGGGTCTGACTGTTCCTGGCCTAGCTGCGATACGTTAATGGAACTTTTTGCAGTATTAATATCTAAAAGAGTCGAAGCTGAATATCTTGATAGCTGCTGTCCTTGCTGTATAGAGCAAGACGGGAAAGCCTTGTTCGGTGGCAGTTGAATTTCTGTTATTTGATTATTTTGAACGATGTATCTATTCCTCCCAGTCAGTTCTAATTGCTTGTTGTGAGGCTTTGTTAGTTCTACGACGTTTTGTTTCACTACTGACCTTTTTGGAGACCCTCTATTAGATTTTTGGGGTGCTAATGTTAGCGTTGCTTGCACTACGTTTTGATTAGGTTTTGGGGGATTATACTGCGGTTCAAGCACATCCATGATTGTTTTAGGCAGTGACAGAGTGACTCTTGATGCTTCTGAAGAAGGTCTCCTAGAATCTACCATAGAACTCACACTACAGGCACAATCATCACCAAGCGGCTCGGAGCATAAAAATGGATCTGAAATAATAATAAAAAAAACATGATTGTATAATTCATACTTTCAGGCACGTAAGCTAAAAGTTTTTTTACTAAACAACTTGCTTACCACTTCCTGCTTTGCTTCCACCGGAATTTAAAAAGGATCTCCGTCTTGCGAATTCGGCAGTGTCTTGATATCTGAAATCAAAACAAAAGGTGTGTCAATAATTATTAATTAAACTTTTTTATTCTTAAAGTCCGTCCGTCCCAGATCACAATTTGCAACAAAAGTTATCTTAGTACAGACTACAGGCACCAGGGTCTCTAAGACAATAGAGTATTGCCTTACAACTTATGTTGTAAGGCAATACTCTAAGCTTTGTCCACATTGAGCGTTTTTTTTGTTCAACAAGGTCATGCGTTATAGCGCAGTCAACAGCGAAGGTGTAGCATGCCCGTGACGCGCGTCAAAATCTACCCGCGTTGAAAGAAAAGTGTCATAGCGCGCGCTACGATTTCGACGCGCGTTACGGGCATGCCTCACGTTCACTGTTGACAACGCTATGAGGCATGCCCTTGATGAACAGAAAAAAGCACAATGTGTTATTGCAAATTATGTAAAAAATGTAAACCAAAGCCTTTTTGGAGAAAGCAATAAACGTTTATTCTTCATTGTCAAACCTCACCTGTCCTCAAATATAATGGGCATGATATGCGGGTCGCCGTCGAGCGCGATGCAGTGAACCGGTAACGGCGGCAGCAGCGCCAGATATCTGGATCGACGCGCCACTTCGCCGATGCTCTGATAAGACTGGTAGTTGCTGTCGTAGCAGCCAGCGAGCGAGTGCCGCGGGTTGTCCAGCACGAAGAAGCACTCGGCGAAACGTTTGATGCTGGAATTATACGGGTTCATGTGGATTTTTGTCATTTGTGTGATATGGAAATGCAACTCAGCGGATTAATGAGACTAGGCCCTTTTCCATTGCATAGACAGGGAAACAAAAAATTGAGAGATTCAAAGTGTCCAAACTGTTTAATAAATTAGTAGTAAAACACAATTCATTAAGAATGTGGTACATCAGACGCGTCCGGACGGAAGCATCTTATTTCAAGGTCAATACTATACACTACAATAGTGCTTTGTTTTATCCAGGCAGAGTTTGTTTTTTCGAGGTATTGCAATAAGTAGATGTACCGTAGCGCATGATGACGGGCAGCCAGTGCGTGGTGCACGTGCGGGCGGTCGGTGGTGTGGTGCAGGAATGCGCGCCACCGCAGCGTCACCTCCGCGCACAGCCGCGCGATGTCGTGCGCCGCGCCCATCGCCCACTCCTCCTCCTCGCACACGTCGGACTTCTGGTAATTGACAAATGTCATCACCATCAGCTATCGAACCGCTAAACTAAACTTCCTCCTGGTCATATTCTGCTGCAACTTGCCTCTTTGTCCCATTGAATAAAACTCAGACTAGGGATGGATCTGTGAACTGTTGGGATTCAAAGTGGGCGTGACTCTTTAGTTTATTATTGAAAACTTATTTGTATTTTCAGTTTTACCTAATTCGTGGGCATCTTCTCTTTGTACACAATACTCAAGAAAGGAAAAGCCATATCTTGTACGGCACCAAAAACCTCTTTTTCTGCAAATTCCTGACTTCTGATCGTACCTTGCCTACGTCGCTCAGATCCTTGATCCTCTGCGCGACTTCCCCCACGATGGAGTTGGAGGAGGACTCCTCAGGTGTGAGCAGCACGCCCGTGGAGCCGCACACTGCTAACGCACTTTGCAGACCTTCAAGTGAACCCAGCAGTATCCCGCATACTTCCGCGTGTACTTGTCTGACAAATTATGATTTCCTAGTTAAATTAATTAAATAAAAAAATATTGGTAAATCAGCTATTATTTGAATGGTATATAATATACATGCGCATACATACGACTGTGTAGTTGACCTGCATGACTTGTCAATTGCGAAATATTCCAGCAGATCAGATGACTTTTTGTAATATTACGGATGGCAGTAGACCTTGAGATTTTTCCACAGACCTCTTTTCCAGTAAAGAATATCGGCTGCATTTGTAAAGATTGACATAATAACAATATGATCTGGCATGCGGAAGCTTTTTGCCACTGATACAGTAAGCCGTCATTTGTTGTTCCGCTTCAATGATAGCCTTGGTTGATCTTGCGTAAACAAAATTGTTGGAGCGAGAAGCTCTTGTTCTCTACGCTACTAGATCTGAAGCCCCCACACTTTAGCCCCAAGCTGCCCGCTTACACAGTGGTAACTAACCTGGCGTGCGCGATCTTGCTGGAGTTACCACCAGCGCATTTCCCGGAGCCGAAGAGAATGTTCTCCAGGCTGCCGGAGCTGAAGCCTCCAGCACTCTTCACCAGCTTACCCCACTGTTTGCTCGACCGGGGGGTACTGAGGACCATAGAGGATTCTTGTTACTAAAAGATCCAGTGACTAAGTAAAAAATATGTATACATAAAGAGTAAAGAACATAAAAATTACAATGTAGGTCCATAGTAATATTAACTACACCTACGGAGTAACATTAGGCAAGCTAACTAAATCTAAATAGTTTAACATTTAACCCTACGGATGTTCTAATATTATGGGTTAAATAAAACTTTAAATATAGAAGAGAAATATGTACAGTTTATTGTTTTGAAATAAAAAATAATTTAAAAAGTAATGCCTGTTCGTAAATCGTTAATTATGTTATGAGAGAGTAAAGATTAATATGCTATTAAATTGCTAGTTAAAATTTTAATAAAGAATAACTCTGTTCGACTAGAACCCCGTCAAAATATCTGTAGACTAGACTTGATTTGATAGTTATATTTGACCGGGCTCTTCTATAAAACTAATTAATAATACAGAATACTACAGATCTGAGCTCTAACATCATTTAGGTACCATGTAATTCTCGATATTAAAACTATGAAAATCTAAATCAAACACGATTTATGATATTAATATGAAAATCGTGCAAACGGCGAACTTTCCGACATTTTCGAGTGGCAAATGAAAAGCTGCAGAAGTGAAAACTGTCGAACAGCCAAGTGATGTTAATTGAGGTAACTCGGTTGGATTTTGTGAATATGTTTTTATGAGAATTTAGCCCCAACTATATAAGTATCGTATTTTTTTAAAACGGCGTTTTTGTGAATGGGCTCCAATATGATTAATACTTAATGCTGATGTTTTGAGAAAAATATTTAGGAATGTCTGCCCTTCTAACTATTATAACAAGAGATCGATTACAGATTTTTGTCTGATACATTTCATAATTTCGTGATGATAAATTGTTTCAAAATAGTATACTAAATTGAATTATGAATAATTTCAATGTTCATACACTACGTATGTTAGATGAGCATAATATGTTCAAGTTTCAACTCAATGTATCTCATGAAAATAACTTGCTAAAAAGTAATGTACAAGTATTTTACGTTGCTAAATTCTAACGTGCAGGCTAACACGTAAGGATAAGGCATCACACTTTGAATGTCTGCATTATCATTCACATTACCTACCTATTAAACATACCTATTGCATGAAAAGAACTTCGGTATACAAATTATATGAACTGTAAAACATTATTGCTTTCGCTAAACTGCGTACATATTTATTTTAATAAAGCCATTCTAAATATAGAATTCTACGTAAAGGTTTTACGCAAAAACGATTTCCGGTGACCTAACTAGGATAGGGCAAACGCTATATGGGTCATGCCATAACGCTTAAACGTGTACACAATACAATACAGTAGTGTAACACAGGTCTTTTCATGAATTGCGTAACACAGAGATATATACTTAACGCGTGCGACGTGAAATTGCATCGTTCTGATTATAAAGATGTCTAAAATCACGCTTGTGTGAATGCGTCTAATTCAGATGATCTATGTTCCAAAAAATAAGTCACAATATTTTTTTTTGGCCGCGTTTTCACCGGTACTGCGTTGCTAGGAATGCGTATTGAAGATCTTATAGAATCACTGCCTTTTGCGGAGTCAAGCAAATGAAGTTTATTGGTTCTTAAAAACCACATTCCTCGCAATGAAGCGCCACGCGCCGGTAGAAACGAATCCATATCAAAAAAATTAAAATTTTGTGACGTCTTGCCTCCTGTTATAAATTATAGCATGCAGACGGTGTACTTTATGCTATAACTTTGTGACTCGCCACGTGGCTTGAGCTGTAAAATGTACTACTGTATATTTATACTGTGGCATGTTACATAGCAATATCTACGTCACGGATAACACACTGTATGCTGCTCACGTCACACCTACGACAGCGACCCATTTAATGTTAGCCGAAAAGGCTTTAAAAAGTTTACACCGAATCATATTCGAAAAACGTTCGAAATTCAAACTGATGTTCAAATATTTACCGTTGACTGTACTGACTGCAGTTTTTGCATAGGGCATAGCTGTGTTTAAATAGTAACTTTTAGTTTTTGAACCGTGATATTTACCATCATTATTATTATTATTATTATAAGCAGCCTACAGTGTCCCACTGCTGGGCAAAGGCCTCCCCTCTTTTTTTCCAAAGTTCGCGATCCTGTGATGTTGCTGGCCACTCTTTATCGAACGCATCCAGTTCGTTTTTTTACTTTATTTATTTACCATTCAATAAACAAATTTTATTAAGAAACTGATTGTGTTGAATTATTCGCTATAAGTTTCTGTAAATATCTATGAACATTTACACCACGTCAGTCGGATCTCGTGGTCAAAGAAATAAGTAATGAATGAGACTTTTAAAAATTCTATTACTATACATACCTATCCAATATACACGTATTAGAAAGTTCAAAAACCACAAAATATATGCATAATGTATGAGTGTATTATACAATATATGAATATAATGTATATGCATATGCATGCGTACTTACCAGCTCTGCACGTAGTGCATGATGCTCTTCCTGTACAGAGACATGTAACAAACGTATTACGTTTAGCTCCATGAGTGTGTCGAGTGTCTCTGTTGCTTCTGGGATTTGTGGAGTTTGTAAACAAAAAGTCTATGAAAAAGTATATATTTAGTGATTTAGAAGATTGCCGAGAGTCATTAACACGAAGACATTTGTAGTACAGGCTAACTTCTACTATTAAGTACGGGTTTGTAAGTCATAATTTTAAGAAAATTATTTGTGTATGTTTGTGCTTTAAAGCGCAAACTATCAGCACAAAAACAAACATAAACGCGTTTAAGTCTAGTCTAGCTATAGTAAATGCTAATTAAATTAGCAGGCTTTTAAGTTAAGGTGACGCCTTGATAATTTGGCTGTAGCGATGTCCATTTTTCTCAGCAATGACTAAAGCTAAGAAATTAAAGTTCACTGTCAGGTATTCATCATGTCCTTGTCTTTGAATTACCCATAGCATAACACGATTGGTCAACTTTTATAACACAGAATATTCAATCAAAAAGACCTCTGTAAAAAAAGGGATTCCTATTTTGCCAACAGAGGAGAGTGATATAAGCTTCCAAAATTTGTACATAAATTGGTTCTAGTATACACTTTAATTTGTCCATAGCTTATATGAAATTTATTTATGGTTTTTAAATTACGCGACAAAAACCATTTTGTCGCTACGCCCTTTCAATTTTTTGCTGTTCCATTGCTTGTTTTCTATGAGAGGCCGGGCCAGCCTCGCATAGAAAACAAGCAATCTCAAACACCTTAACATGTATATTCTGTCAACAATGGCTACTTAATTTAAAGGCTTACCTTAAAGCCTGTAAATTGAGTAGCTTCATAAGAAGCGTTTAGGATCCAGCCGTAGCAAGCGGCCTACGGTGCTACGCGCGTAGACCGCCTACGCCGCTACGCGCGGAAACCGTCTACGGTCGACTTTGCTACGAGCGTAGGCTCGTAAAGTCGGATCGGATTATTCCAAAGATAGTGACGTCATAGTTTGACATCATCCTTATTTACACACGAATTGTTATGTTCTATTCTATTAAACATAATAATTATTGTTATGTCCTATAGACTATTAAAAATAATAATTTTGATTAAAAAAAATCAAGTTAAGCTTTAATTTGTAGAGATGTATTACAATTTAAAACATTATAATTTTAAGTCCATTTATTTATTTATTTTATTTATTTACACTTTATTGCACACAAAACCATTGGAAATAACATAATATTAGGAGAAAGACGACACAACAGGTAATGCTTGTGTCCATCGTGCTTTTAAGTGACAAAACTTTTCCAAAATTAATTAAGGTGTTCATTATTGAATACCTCACATCTATTTTGACATGATAAGTTTTCTGGATTCGAATTGTTAGTTCTTATTATTTTCAATGTCGATCCAAAATTGATCAAGACTAATAACTAATAAGATACATTTTACGCGTATACTAAGACCATTTTAACGAACACGGTGGCTAAGTAATTTCTGTCTAATATATTATAAGCATATTTTTATGTATACTTATTTAAATATTTTGTTGATTGCAAAATATCATTTTTAAAACCTCAATTTATCGATGTATCATGTAAGTAAATGAAGTGACAAATATTTAATTTTTTTTGTCACTTTATTCATTTACATCTTCAATTATTTTCGCATAATACCTACCTATAGTTATTTACTTACTAGTTACTGTCGTAACGCGAATAGACTGTACGTAAATACCAGGAACACATAAGTGTAGTGGAGTCAACAAACCGGGATGTAGGTTACGCGGAAGGCTTTGCGGCCGCTTACGTGTGACAGCGGATTACTGGCGCATTATTGATTACACTATTCTACTGTATGTTGAGTATACTGTATTAGTAATTGGATATTATACTTTTGTTAGTAGAGTAGAAAAGTAACTGATAGATTGTCTACTTCTGGCATTTTATGAAGACACAGTTAACAGTTGCTTATTGTTTGTTTGTTTTTACAAGTGCTAGGTTACTCTATTGACGATAAAATAACCTCATTTTTAAAGTCGGTTAAAAATAATCATAATGAAATTCGGGTTCATTCAAACAGCCGTGTCTAAAAATACATGGGAAGACACCAATTATTGACCTCTTTATACACACCATAAAATGAACGCACACTGTACCAGGCACGCATAAACAATAAATTCACTCATTTAGTATTTACAGGCACATTAATTCAAAGACTACTCACTTTATATACGGCTGGTGCAGAGCTACTAGGCTCGCATGGACGGTGAGGGAGACAGCGGACAGGTGGAAGTAGTCGAACAGCACCGGCAGGTTGTAGTGCAGACCCTGGGCCGGCTGGAAGTGCAGCTTCAGCACGCGGCAGGAGACGGGAGTGAGGGTCGCTGATTGCGCACCCTCGCTGCACCATAACTCAACGCCGAGACTCCATTCTGCCCGCTCGAGGGATTCCTTGAGGTTTCGGCTGTCGACTGCAAAAAAACAACATAACGCATATTTATCTTATAGGGAATTTTCTAGACTAGGGGACAAAGGGGATAGTAACAGAATTTGCAATTGCTTCTCTGGCTCCTTGAGGGAAAATACGCCACATTCTTGATGGTTGTAATGATTCGAAAATATTAGTGACGATTCATTCAAAAGCTACAGCTATACGAGGCAGAAATTATGTACTTTTCAGCAGCAAATGCGTTTAGTTGGTTTGAGAACAGTGTACAGAGTAAATGCATGCTGAACAAAGAAATGCGCCCTAAAGTGCATGGCCTTCATCGCTAACGAGGGTGACCTTGGAAGTTATATGCCCTGCGTTTTTGCTTTGAATTGCGATGGTATAATTTTACAAGGTGATTTTTAATCACCTAGTACCCTAAGGGGCACGGTGTTTCGCAGAGTTGATCTTAGATACGTTGTGCTACACGAAGAGTTGTGACAGAGCTGTTCGCACGTTAATCTCGATTGGATCCTCAGGCTGCTCCACTCGTTCACACGCGATCTTATGCTAACTGCCAGCTTAAGAGCGGGCTGTCATTTTTGCTATGTTTTCTAATAAGTATAACGATCCCAGAAGACGATTGACACAAATGAAATTGAGATTTATTTAATCATTGTACATTTATCTGATGTTTAAATAACGGAAAACACGATTCACTTATTTTGACTCGATAGTTTTATTTTTCGAAATTATGAATATTTTTGAGCGTTTTAACAAATATCTGTTACACTTATTGAGTTACTATCACTAAATAATATGTACTACTACAATCACACACTTTATAAAATAATAGGTAAAGAAAATATTGGTATTGTGTTTAATTTTTAAGTGATCATCAAAAACATTTTTAGGACTTACGACCTTTACTTTCGTGTTATAATGCGGGAAGCGATTGTCACGCGATGTTGTTCACTATTAGCTGCAGTGTAAAGCACATTGCCCGGGAGCACGATTCATGAAATCATTGCATCACGATTGGAGGATAGCGTTGTGTGTAGGCGGGGCTAGCGTTTTGACAGTAGGCTCTTAAGAATGGAACTCAGATCGGTGGTAAAGGAGTAGAGTCTTGAAAGAACCATATCCGAACTAGCCCTAGCGTGGACACGTTAGGTTGACGACTGGTCTACCTCATTCACCTAAAGCCAGGCTATCCCTGCGGCGTTGCTAGCTCAACTTTCCTAAATCCAGGCTCTGCGGCGTTGTCAGCTTTACTCTTCTACAGCCAGGCCTTCTCTGAGGCATTGCCAGCTCTACTCTCCTACAGCCCTGCGGCGTTGCACCTAGCAGGTGCGCCCGGAAGTGCACGATGTCCCGCAGCGTGACCTCCTCGTTGCGGTACATGATCTGGAAGGAGTGGCTGCCATCTAGCTGCCCACGTGCGGCGTTGCCAGCTCTACTCTCCTACAGCCCTGCCGCGTTGCCAACTCACCTAGCAGGTGCGCCCGGAAGTGTACGATGTCCCGCAGCGTGACCTCCTCGTTGCGGTACATGATCTGGAAGGCGCGGCTGGCGGCGAGTCCGCCCACGAGCGCGGCGTTGGCTGCGGGGCGGCCGGTGCGCGCCGCGCCGCTGCCGCTCGATACCGTGGCCTCGATGTGCACCGGCACTTTCGGCGACACGCGCAGCCCCACGCGGATCTGGTAGAGCCTGTAGAAAATGGAACGCAGCTGTAATTAATGAAAAGTTAAAAACTATAAACCGACTGGCAACTACCATATAATTATACTTAATACCCAGACCGTTATTTTGATTTTACGGTGGTTAATTATAATAAAGGTGGATTTAACATACAAACGTAATAAAATACAGCCAAAATCTTTTTGGCTTCCTTGTAGTCTGGTAAAAAGTATAGCATGTATGGCTAGAATATTTTGGAATCTCCTTCAAATATTTGGGATAATTTTTCCTTATTTATACGCTTTATAATATCAATTGCTTCCACAACACCTGATATTTTCCAGAGCTGTTTTCGCGTAAACATAACAAATCTGTTCTGGCGAGTTGTTTTCGGCTAGCGATTTTAGCACGATTGGAATACAGAATAGTTTTATTCGTGGATATTTTTAAGTGGCGGTGTTAGAATGTGGGCCACGCTATCTTTAGCCTACTATTAATACCTGCCTTTTGTTGGAGGAATCAATGTTAGAATCTTTTGTATCTCAAGATCAAAGGTAAGTGGGCTTAAGTTTCACCTCTTTACTCTATAGCTAGTTAAGATACTTGATATTATGAGGGAAGAAACAGCCATTGTTTAGAATTATTGAAAAAAAGAAAAACCCGTGGAGTTCTTTTATTAGCACTTTTCATTGGAAAAATATTATTGTGAAGTGTTAATCCGTTGGTTATTTGTAGTAGTACATCACAATATACTTTTGCTTATCCTATGAATACTACTTTCTACGAAATTTCAGATTTAATTAATTTTAAACTTTTTAACCTACTTTTAAAACAGGGTTTCACAAAAAAGTACCAAAGCTAAAGAGTTCAACTCATTCAAAAAGTTTTATTACTCTTCAGTCTTCTTGTATATTAATACTAGTGACATATTATTGCAGGTGATAGCACTAATAGGTGAACACGATCAGTCGGGGTCAGAGGTCAATCAAGCTATCGGCTGCCGCAAGATACCTAAGCTATATCAGCTATCTTTTAGGTCAGCAATCGACTATATTATGTACCTGGTAATATTGATATGTAACATTCTACCAGTAATACCCGCTTCTAATTTTTAGGGTTCCGTAATAGATAGTCAACAAGAAACCCTTAAAGTCCCTACGTCTATCTGTTCGTCATTCTGTTTGCTCATAGTCGTAGCCTATAGTCTCTGTTTTGCTCAGAGACTATAAGGTCTACAAAGCCGTAATTGCACATAATAATATTAATAATGCCGACAAAATCTTTAATTTTTTTATGGTATCTACCCTACACATCAACCGTGGATGTTTTTAAGGTTCCGTACCCAAAGGGTAAAAACGGGACCCTATTACCAAGACTGTCGCATAGCGACATATATTGTTAATTGTTAATTTCTTTTTTATTTATCTCTTAGCTTCTAAATTTATTGTTCCCGTGCCCGGGCTACGGGACAAGACTTCGATGTCTGTCCGTCTGTCTGTCTGTCTGTATGTCTTGAGGCTGTAACTCAAGAACCGCTATAGCTAGAGTTCTGAAATTTTCACAGATTGTGTATTTCCGGTGCCGCTATAACAACAAATACTAAAATAAAAATAAAATTAAGGGGGGCTCCCATACAACAAACGTGATTTTTTGGCCTTCTTTGCCCGTTATCAATAATGATAACAGGTAAGCACTTGAAACTTTCACGAAGGCCTTAAATATAATTGTACTTTAATAATTAAATAATAATATTTAAATAAAATAAAAAATTAAGGGGGGCTCAAAAACACAATTTTTGGCCTATTTTTGCTCTTTAACGGTACGGAACCCTTCTTGCGCGAATCCGACTCGCACTTGGCCGATTATTTTTAATTGCCCACGGTAAGGGAGTCATTTTATACAGCCTGAATTGCCTCGATACTTTCTGTACTACTATAGACTATTACTGAAATATGAAACTTGCATTTAAATTCGATTTTACTGGAATGTAAAATGCGATTTAAGTATCGAATATGCCCGGGGCAAATTGTATCATCGCTCGACGGTAAAGCTTGTTACACTATCCGACGAAATGTAGATTGTAGAGATAGTTACATTATACGACGAAATGCAGAGCTATATATACTCGTACTTATATGACCTGACATTATACTATAAAATCATGTGACATGATGTGAAGCCATGTGGAATCTAACGAAATCAGTTTGAATCGTAATAATTATGATGGATTAATGTTTACCACACATTTTATTTCTTGGTTCATAAGCACTATTATTGTTTGGTCCCATGATGGATCAGATAATTACGAATGAGTAGAAGTGCATATTCGTATTATAATATAATTAATTGCCCATGATCGACATAATTGTATAATATGATGGACAGCTTCATCACGTTAACAATCGTGGGTTATCAAGGCTTAATACCTCTCATCAAGTTAAAACATCATGTAGAGTGCCCTTAAAATTTAAAGCCAGCTACATATTCTAGTAATAGAATACAAAAGAAGTTCAATACAAAACACCGACGCGATCTCTAAAGTCTAAACAATGCATGACGCCGTCCGTGGATTGTTTCAGCGTGGGCTAACGAACTCATGTATATTGTAATAATGCCAGCTCACGTGCCAGCTCAAATTGCGGTGAAATTACTGAAAAAGCGAAATTGTGAAGGCCGAAAATAGCTCTTTGTTTTTGGGTGGATTGAAGGATTTTTGAAGAACGTGCCTAAATATTAGTACCAAAGAACTATAACGTTAGAAAAGGCATTCCATACAATCGTCAGCGCGAAAATGTGTCACTCTCGAGATGAGTGAGCTCACTCATCTGTGACCAGTGAGCCTTAGGACGCGGTGATAGTCAGACATGCTCAATTAATTGTTTACTGCGTTGTTTTTCACCACATTTCGCTTCAGAATGCCGTCGTGTGCCTTCCGAAATTGTAATAATAACACCAGAAACACAAATAAAGCCAAAGGTGTAACATTTCACATGTTAGAACTATGATTTAATTAATTATTTAATTTATTGTCGGCCATTTTAAGAGAAAAATTTTAGCAAAGCGTAAAATGAACGAAAGAGAAAGTAGTATATGCTATTACTGTAAGTCAAAAAAGGACGACAATATTTTCTCGATACACATTTTGCTTTAACGTTCAATGGGCTATGACCAATATCTTGTGACCCCCGGTTGTATCAACGCTCATACTAATAGGGATCATTTTACAGTGGACATCAAAACGGGTAAACTTAGGTACCGTCAGCATACTCGAAAGTTATTTCAGCATGCAACCGAATACCGTTACGTTACGAGTAGTGATTTTTGTAACGATTTTATTTACGTATTTATGTAAAGTTTTAAGTTACCGTATTCGTTAAATTTCTTGAAAATCACGTAATAATACGTAATAAATATACAACAAAACTAAGTGATAATACTTTAGGATGTGTACGTGTTTCTTGTAAAGAGTTCGCTGTGAAAGTAGCAGCGCTGAAAGACCAATTTTTTTTTTCACTTTTCACAAGAGTACTTTTTTTTAAATGTTACGAATCCGATTACTTAAGAGTCCGTATACGAAATTTTGCCGATGAATATGAAATTGCAAAGGTTTTTTTTTTCTTTTTTATCGAATTGGATAGAATTTTATCTATAGATTATTTCTGTCGTTTTCTTTTTATGAATTACAAGCTCTAAGTTGCCGAAATTAACAGCAATTTTTGCCCATTTTCTCTAAAATTTTGCCGAGTTACATATTTTTTTACTCAACTATTTCATATTAAAGTGGTAAAAAGTAATTCCAACATTGTATAGACGACTTTCTCAACAGTACATTGTATTTTTTTCATACCGTTAAGACGTCAATACAATCAATAAACAGGTGATATCCTAAATCTTTTACAGCAAAAATTATAAAACTGTCGCGGGTTTGAGTTGGATTATTTAAAAATACTTAAAAAAAATCTAGCTCCAATATTAGATTATAATTGAAATGATCTTACATGTTTAGCATTAAAACTTATAGAAATACTGTATTTTAACTGTTAAATCACGTCTGTAAAATCAGCGAAATCGGCAAATTTCGTATACGGACTCTTAAAACTGGATCACTCGTTTGTTGCTCGATTTTCAAAATTCTTTTTTTGTTCTATAGTGCTTAACTCGAATTTGGTACCACGTTCATTAAAGTTGTGACCATGATGGGATCTATGTAATCGAGGGAAATTTACCTATAGTAGTACTATCGAACCATGCATGTTATTTTTTGAAAATAAAAAATATTTTGTATGACGTACTACGGAAACTTTATGCCGATAGGCACGAGTTACTATGGACCCGACCGATTTTTTTTTTTGATTTGAACAAAAAAAACTACAAATCTATTGTACTACTAAGATAGAATCATTTTACTGCGGGAAAACAACCATTTAAATTTCACACATATATATATATATAATTGGATTTTCAGTACATAGGGGGTTTAGCCAAAGCCAAGTACAGGGTCTATAGCCAAAATGTTTTCGTTTTCGCTTCGTAATAGAATCGCCGATGAAAATGTATGGAATTGACATAAGCGTTCGTTAATATGACGTTGACGTTCAACTCGTCTTATGTCAATTCCATACATTTTGATCGGCGTTTCTATAACGAAGCGATAACGAAAAAGTTTCGGCTATAGGCCCTGTACTGGTTGCTCGCTCCCATATTATCGATATTTGTACCGATAATCAATATCGGTATAAAAAATATACCGGCATTACAGTCCCTGGTAACTAGTGACGTGAAATAACGACCACCCTTTTTTGCTGACCGTACCACGCACACACACATTAGTGTGGCGCGCGTCGCTATTTATCTAACGCACACATGCAAAAACATTGCTATATTTTTGACGGCACACGTCGTATCTAAGTATTTAGATATCGTTGATTAGTACAATGTTTATTATTGTCACAATGATTTTCTATGTAGCAGTCGTTTTAACAGCAGACATCTAGTCAATTAACTTATTTTAATTGAAAACTGTTCAGTGCCCAAAGGCCTTGAAGTACTAAGAAGGTAAGTCAATCAGGATAATCCAGCTAAACCTTTCAAATTAAAATAATTAGACAAGCAGTTCACTTAAAATAGTGAAAAAATTATAATAACTCCACAATAACTCACAAATAAATACTTGCCAGTAGCTTGTATGCAAGTTAATGTTGCATTTAAATGTAATTTTGAATTCATTACGCTATCTTTAAGGTTATGTAGCGAAGTGCACTTTTTCCATAAATGTGCATTTAGTTTTCTTTCGACAAATTATTGTGTGCAGTCTTTTAAAATGCATAACATACAATTTGTTGCTTGCAGTACTCTGCTATTTCAATGCAACACAAAGGCGAGACCGCACTACGCGACACGACACGACGCGACACTTCACGTTGCATAGACCCTGGGCCTATAGCCGAAACTTTTTCGTTTTCGCTTCGTTATAGAATCGCCGATCAAAATGTATGGAATTGACATAAGACGAGTCGAACGTCAACGTCATATTAACGAACGCTTATGTCAATTCCATACATTTTCATCGGCGATTCTATAACGAAGCGAAAACGAAAACATTTTGGCTCACCACACTGGCCTTTTAGCCAAGACTTATCTTATTATCGCTTCTTTATTCTTTAAAAAAATTAAAAGGCCGGTTGAATCGCCGATCAAAATAATATCTATCTATGGACGTTTTTACACCACGTCAGTCTGGCCCTGTAGTAAGTCCCTGAAGGACTTGTGTTACGGGTGCCAGACAACGGAAATACATATATTTAATACCTTTATACCATATACATATATCGTCGGTTTAGAGGTAAAATTCATTAAATGCAAAAAACTATTATGGAGTTATAAGCGATATTAATTATTTTTTGCAAAAGATTGCATTTTGCTCACAGTTCTTAAATGCAATCCTATTAAGTTTGATTTTGTTTTTAGATTATTAGGTTGCTGTTGTAACTGCTTTGTTTTTTTAGAATTATAGTTGGTAGATTTTTATATTTAAAAAAAAATATGTTTTAATGAGTTTTACCTCTTTTGAATTTCTGCTTATATTAGTCAGATAATGAACTGTCATTCTTAAATAAAAAATCTGTAAGAAAATTAAAAGTCCTTTTATTAAAATTTTGCTTTGCATACAAATAAAAAACATAAATCTCTCATAGAGCGAAAGTTTACATGTTGGTCAAACCATGAATTAGACATAAAACGAATTATTAGGTAATTAGGGCAACTGTAATTATTTTTAAAAGTCATCATTTTCATCTTCTAGTTCGAAAATATCATTTTCTCTTAAACTGCCATTGACCGGTAAGTTCTTATACCAGTCATGTAACTCGTCAGGGATAAGCCCACTTCGGCACAGTTTTACAAGGTCATTTTTTTTCTGCATAGAGATAGGCAGAACGGCGTTATACGCCTGTTTTAGTTCAACATTCTGTGTAATGCGGTTTCGACGGCTACGCTGCTGTATTATATCAATTTTTTTATATTCTGAAGAGTGGTCATACCGATAGAAAATTGCATTTGGGTGGGCTTTTTCAAATTTGAGGCACTTTATTTTAAGCCAATTTACTTTTTCGCCGTTTTCGTCCGTATTTTTATTTTTTAGTGTACTTGCGGCCAAGGCCTGTAAGTCCCACACGTCTTTATATTTAAGCTCCATCACTTGATAGGGCGGTTTATCTTTATTTTTCCCACGATTTGAACGCGCAGCTTTGAATACATTAAGCCAATCGTTCATCATAAAACAGGCCCTATTCTTTCGCGCATTTTCGATGCTGGAGTGCATTGAGTCACACTCCATGTGTGAATGACCGGATTCCAAAAATTTTTGCTCAATGACAGTCAAATGCGTATTTTGCACTGCATACAAGAGGGCTGCAGCAACTTGCTGGTTTCTGTTTTGGCCACTACAGGTGTCCGAAAACAATGATAGGTGTGTAATCTCTTCTTTTAATGTCTGGATGTATCTAAGTATACTACTACCTATCTCATTACTGCCTCGTTTACCATTTAATTCGTTCCATACATAGCAATAGGCATTTTTACCATCACCTTCGTAAAAAGTCAGATTGTAGACGCATAGCTTTCTACTATAGTAAAACTGTGAGACGGAAGAGAATGGCAACTGTAAGACACTCTGTAAATCAAAGGTAGCTGTTTGAAATGAAGGGTCTGCCAGAGATCTTTGTTTATCTGAATCTTTAGCTTCATTACATTCATTTTTCCTTATAATGTGCATTGAATATTCAAGCTCCATCTCTTTTTTCTGGTTTGCATCTGCTGATAAGTATTTATTGCATGAAGGACATTGATCTTTTTTTGGCTTATGGAAAGACAAATTGAAAGATGTGCTGAAAATGCGTCTGTATGTCGGTTCACTCACTGCATTGACTTGCTTTTCTGCACATAATTCTTTGTACATTGAATACATTTTTAAGATCGACAAATTGGGATCAAGATACTTTTTTTGACTAGATTGTCTAACGTAATGAGCTTCAATGCAAGGGAAACTCTGAATGTGTTCGTTAACTAAAGCCACTTGTTCATCATTTGTTTTATTTCCTGGAGACTTCTTTCCTCGAAGATCAACTCCTTCATAGCACCCAATATGAGACTTACCCTCTATAGCAGTGTTTATAGGTCCATTAGATATACATAAAGTTTTTTCGAAAAAGTTTGCACAGACTCTAAATCTCCCTTTACTGTTAGAAAGGTAGTAGCACTTTGCAACAGTTCTTCGATTTGAATTACTCTTGTTCACCTTCCTGCGTTTGGGTTCTAGTACTTGAACATGATTGATCAGAAAATCTTTTTGTCTTTTAAATTCTTTTAACGCCCAATAACTCTTGCAAATATTTATTCTATCTTCTTCATTAAAATTTTCAGAACAATTAAACCTACACCTAAAGCAGTTAACATCTTTAGGAGCCTTTGCTGGACAACTTTTTTTTTTATTATTGTATGGTAAGCACTTACTACGATTCTCTTTTATAATATTAACTTTCCAATTTCGTTCATTTTTCAATCTCCAACGAGTTTTAAGCTTTTGGTTGCCTGTATTTTCTTCCATAAATTGATAATCCATCGATTCATCAGAATAAATATCTTGACCATCTTTATCTAATTGAAATGTTGGGTCATTATCTGAGTCGTCACATGAAAAATCTTCACTACTTGCACTATATTCTACTAAACCTTTTTTAATATTTTCGTCCTGCTCCTCAATACTCTTGTTGTCAACCTATAAAAATATAAATTAACAAAATATTAGCCACAATTATGACCATCTGCCATATGCCAAGATAACTTAACTTTGTTACAAAATACTAACAATCTCATTTAGGTTGCAACTTTCCAATGTTTCTACATGGTCAACTTCAACCTCCCCAATCTGTAAAAAAATAACAACAATAAAGTATAAAATAAACAAGACAGACTTACCCCCCACAAACCCTCCCCTACCCCCAACTACCTTCCCCTACCCTAGCTGCTCTCCTCTATCCTACCTGCTCTCCCCTATACCAAATTTCATCAGAATCGGTTGAGCCATTTGACCATAAAGGTGTGACAAACAAACAGACTTTTACATTTATAATATTACTAGCGCCCCGGCTTCGCACGGGTGCAAACTATAATATGTAAAAACCTTCCTCTCGAAACACTCTATTTATTTAAAAAAAAACACATTAAAATCCGGTGCGTAGTTTTAAAGATCTAAGCATACAGGTTTGTCTATGGATCACTATGTAACCACCCTAGCTGACGATGAACATGAATCTTAAGCATTTGTACCAACATACCAGAATATTCAAGTTTTCAGTATCCTTGGGACATTCTTGTCCCTTATAACTTTTATTCTCATCATTTTGCTGGTAGAAATCAACATAGTCATGAGCCTTTGCATGTAGTTCTAAGTTTACAATCTGTAACAAATAGAACTGTTTGGTATTGTACACTACAGGCCTGTAGGTAAACAAAAATGAAATGCTTCAGTCCTTAGCAGTCTGCTTAAGGGCCCGAATGAGGTACTTACATTGTCAACATTGTTATTATACGAAGTGAATTTTTTTGAACTATCGCCACTAGTCTCTTTCTGAATATTATCTTTCGAGTGATGAACCACAGGCTCCAAATCATTACCAAACAAGTCGCGTTGAGCTTCCCGGATAGAAATAGAGTTCTGTAGAAACACATAATAGAATAGCTTAACTGTATCACGACATACAATAAGTTTACAACAAAATAGTTAAAACAACTCAAAACTTACCAGTTCTTGAACCCTATTATCCGCTTTTGTCAAATCTACTAACTGTTTTCCTCTTGAATACTTATATTTACTCATTTTTTCGTGAAAACCTGTAATAACTTTCTATATTTTTTCGTAACAATAATCACAAAAACCGCTGAATACAATTTTGGAGGCAAACAACGTCAAAGTCACCGTTTGACAAGTGACAACTGTGACGGACAATGTTGCCAGGTAAAACTCACCAAGCACTTACTGAGAATTACTTGCCAGCAATTGTTTCATGTGTTCTTGTTAATCATGTCAGGTAAAAATCAGTATTTACAGACTGAGTTTTTCCTGCCACGAATATTTTAATGCGTCGCATTTGCGGATTTCTTTTCAACAGGATCTCCATTATGACTGAAAATACACACATAATGATTTTTTCTTGGCGTAGATATTGCCCTGGTGAGACCGTTTCACGAATTTAATGAATTTGATCAATTATGTCACTTAATGAGTTTTACCTTTAAACCGACGATATATTTAAGATTTTTATTATATGATACACATATTTAATACACATCCATGACCTAGGAGCTTTGGAAAACTTTTTTGTTCCGTCGGCGGGATTCGAACCCGCGACCCCCAGCTTGAGCTACCAACGCGCTCACCACTAAGCCACAGAGGTCGTCAAATAATTGACATTCAATTCCATACATTTTGATTGGCGATTCTATAAAGAAGCGTTAAAGAACACGTCTTGCTCTGCTAAAGGGCTGATGTTTGTAAAACGTCAGATTCACGTTTGTAAACGTCGCGTCAGTTCTATATATTATGTACAAGTGAAGTGTCGCCTCGTGTCGTTTTGCACTAGTGCGGTTTCACCTCACATTATGTCCCACCCCGCGTTCAATCCACTCCGTAACAAAATGATATCTCTTCTTCAAATGTCAGAACCAATACGCGTTCTAATAGGTCAAAACTACAAAATCAGCTGTTTCACGTATACAAGAATACTTTTTTGCTGTTTGATAAAAACATACTGGACCAAACCACTAGGTTAATATACCTAGCGGAATAGAGAAACAAAGGCTTGAGCAAGCGAGATGTCACTATCAGTAACACTGCGTGGTAGAAAGAGACGTGTGATACATGACAGCATAACTCTTTTTTTGACGTCCAGTCGGCACGTATCGGCACGTTGACAATTTAATCTCATAGAATTCATGTTCAATCATGCTTGTGATGTATACGTACACATATTTTTCACACAGATGAAAACCAATTTCGGTTTCGTTTGACAGCTCGAGATTGTTGCTCTATTCCGCTAGGTATATTAATTTTATGGACCAAACAAGGACCGTCGCTGTGTTAATATCAAAATAGCAGGATCTTGACTAATGATGATGATGATGTGTATAATTTGGCATGGAATCCGGGCTTTTAGGTGTATAATGTGATAGTTATGTTACTACAGAGTGACACCGCGTTCAAATTAGAAATAGGTCAGAGATAGTCGGTGACGTCATCACGTACACTTTGCTGTACGCATAACGCAATACAATATAGGTACTAATATTAAAGCAAAAGTCTAAAACTTCAATGAATGGGACGCCTGTCACCTCAGTCCACCCATGAGTCCCGTGACCACGGTCGCTGGAAAGCAGCCGAAACGTCGGGATTTATAAAGTGCCCCGGGACAAAATCCGTAACAGTGTTCAAACCTCATATCACGATTCATGAGCAATACTCGCGTAAACTTAAGAAATTATTATAATTATTATGTGTCAAAGAATTTAACTCATGCGCCATGATTGAGGTTAATATATCATGTACTGTCCTGTCCACGTGGCGTTAAGCATAATGTGTTAAGTTAACGTTAAACAAAATAGTGGCGTATTACAAACAAGACTGTATGGTCTTGTTGTGTGTATTTTGGTTGTATGTTGCGATATTCAGCAATGCTTCAGCCTTCGCTATCCTGAGGTGCTTACAACGACGGTAAATGCCTATTTTCTAAAAGAGACGATACCTAGTATGTTACATCTAACATCTAATATTTAGTACGCTTACAAATTATTCACTATGTTTTCCTTATAATTGAAAATTAAAACATTTTCCGCTTTCAAAAGTTTTTGTCTCTACATTACACACTGTACAGGATGTTTACACACGGCGCCGCGCGCCGCAGCGGCAGCGGCACCCGCGGCCGCTGCATTACTCATTCAGTTGTAACGTAGTAAATTGTTAAATAATAATTAATATTTAAAATGGTACTATTAACGCCATCTATTGAAATGATTTAGAATTAAAGTTTCCTTATTGATCTATTTCTAGGAAATTACGATCTTTTTTTAACATTAAAAGAATTTAAACTAGATATTCAAATATTTTAAATAATAATATATTCATATTTAAATAATTCTTTTAATCAAATTTAATTTTTGAAATTCCCGCTTTTTACTTCTTAGTTTTGACTTTTGACTTTTAAAAAAAATATTCTAGTATAAAAGCTAGGGTGAACTGTCATCGGCCTTTTTCAACATTTCAAATACAAAATGTAGTTTTAATCACGTCTTGCTTTTTTCCCCAATATTGGTGAGTTTAATTTGTGTGTCTATTTAGTTTTCTTATAGCTTCCTAATTGTGTTGAAAATTACAAGGATTCTTTGATATATTAATGTTGTTCTATTGTTCTAAAATACTTAGCTGACTATGTGTTCGGCAAACTTTTGTTTTATAGTTTAAGCCCTTTTGGCTAAGAAATCTTTCTTTATATTCATTTAATTCTTTTTATTTTAGCAAAATCCTAAATGTAACATGTTCCAAATTGTTAAAAATCTCGTTTTTTCGTAATTTTGGATAATCTTAATATACCCTCATTCTAAATTATTAATTGTTCATAAACTGTATTTTTCTTATTTCTTTTACTGTAATGGACATGCAACCCGTGGTTTCGCTCCCTAAAGATGTGGACCACGTGGTTGTCTGTCCATTCCTCTTTTCTGAAACTCTGGAATGGTTTTTCAGGGGACCCATACTCGGGTCAGACCCATACTCGGATTAGACCCATACTCGGGTCAGACCCATACTCGGGTTGGACCCATACTCGGGTTAGACCCATGCTCGGGTCAGACCCATACTTGGGCTAGACCTATACTTGGGATAGACTTATGGAGCTATAAATCCAGCCTTGGGTTGCGGATGGCCACCGCCCCGGGCTGCTCTACCACCTGAACACTCTGCGAACACCGGCTGCTGTACACACCCGGGACGTCCGAGCACCAGCGACCACCTCCGGACGACGCGAAGGGGCTGGAGCTCTTCACACCGGCTAGCTATCCTCCAGTCTCCAAGCTAAGTGCCATGTGGTCCTAGACGTCCCCCATACCCTCCGAGTACACAGACGGCTGAAACCAGTGTAGCACAAACCCACTCGACCCTTTGATGAATCTTTTTAATGATTAGTTTACTTTGTTGAGTCTCTGCTCTCTTTTAAAGTATTTTTATAACAATAAACTCGTTACTGATTTTAAATTTTTCATTTATCTCTCTCTTGTAGCGAGTAGTCTATTTACTAATATGTCACTATATCTCTTTTTTTATATTTTATACGTGACATTGGCGCCCATACACGTGGTTTTACCTGGTTTTGGCTGTTCTGTGTATCTCTCTCCTCGGGTTTGTGTGTTCAGTATTTGTGTTTGTTGTGATGTTCCTTATTTAGTGTCTGACCGTTCAATCTTTTGTCTTTTAACTTACCTTTAAATTTTACTTAACTTTTGCATTTAATTGACACTTTTAATGTTCATTAAATCTAATTTTTTCTAGAATGGTCAGGTACTAACTGCTGTATCTTAACTTTAACTTGTTATTGTGTAAGGTGTTTATTATTATAGCACTTTATACAATTTTTATTTTGTAGTTGTGTAACTTGTAATTGTATACAACTATTTTATGCCTTTGTATTTTCAACACATATTTTCACCAATATTGGGCTAAACTTAAACTATAGTTAACTTAAACTTAACTTTTTAAACTTTGACCTTCAACAACTTAAGTTTGAACTTTTAACTAGTTTAACTTATAACTTTTTTTTTAAATATCGCGCTGTTTTTTTCCTTTCTTTGGATTTTTTTTTTATTGGTTACAACTCCTCTTTAAACACCTTAATTTGTTAATTTTTTTTGCCTGGAAAAATAAAATTTTCTTTTTAAATTTTGATTAGGACTCTGTGGTTAGTCCTGTTTTATTTTGAATAGGACTCTGTTAGTTCTGTTTTGATTGGGACTGAGGTTAGTCCTACTGTCTTTTAATTGGGACTCTGAGGTTAGTCCTGCTGTCTTTTAAATGGGGCTCTCTGTTTTAGTCCTGTTGTCTTTTGAATGGGGCTCTCTGTTTTAGTCCTGTTGTCTTTTAAATGGGGCTCTCTTTTATAGTCCTGTTGTATTTTGTTAGGGACTCTGTGGTTAGTGCTGTTGTACTTTTTTTTACCTTGCTCACTCTTTATGAGTAATGGTAGGCATGATGCCTGAAGACGGTCAAGCTTGGCTTCCGGTTCTTGTCGGGCAGTGTGCTATTTTGTTTTGGAAGGCTGGTAGTTTCCGCGTTGTAGGTTTTTGCTGTACATTATTTTAATAATAATGATGTATAGTTTGACTTGCGTTGCTGTACCTCTATTATGGACGGCAATGCTTGTGTGATAGGTTAGCGTCTTGGGTCAATCTATATTGTGACCAGATGCACAATTAGAGAGGTGAAGTATGTATGTGATATGGTGTGTGCATAGTATGCAAGGGTAGTCAATTTTATCTTTGGCGCGTGTTAACTTAATGCTGGCATCTGTATCTTCCAACCTTTTTGGCAATTTTTAAGTTTTATTTTCCCAGGCTTGCTTGCTTTCTTTCTTTTTAATATTCTTAATTTTGTATATGCTTGCATAGTCAGGATTTTTCGTGAAAGCACTCAAAATCCTTGGGTAGCAGCGGGGGAATTGTAACGTAGTAAATTGTTAAATAATAATTAATATTTAAAATGGTACTATTAACGCCATCTATTGAAATGATTTAGAATTAAAGTTTCCTTATTGATCTATTTCTAGGAAATTACGATCTTTTTTTAACATTAAAAGAATTTAAACTAGATATTCAAATATTTTAAATAATAATATATTCATATTTAAATAATTCTTTTAATCAAATTTAATTTTTGAAATTCCCGCTTTTTACTTCTTAGTTTTGACTTTTGACTTTTAAAAAAAATATTCTAGTATAAAAGCTAGGGTGAACTGTCATCGGCCTTTTTCTACATTTCAAATACAAAATGTAGTTTTAATCACGTCTTGCTTTTTTCCCCAATATTGGTGAGTTTAATTTGTGTGTCTATTTAGTTTTCTTATAGCTTCCTAATTGTGTTGAAAATTACAAGGATTCTTTGATATATTAATGTTGTTCTATTGTTCTAAAATACTTAGCTGACTATGTGTTCGGCAAACTTTTGTTTTATAGTTTAAGCCCTTTTGGCTAAGAAATCTTTCTTTATATTCATTTAATTCTTTTTATTTTAGCAAAATCCTAAATGTAACATGTTCCAAATTGTTAAAAATCTCGTTTTTTCGTAATTTTGGATAATCTTAATATACCCTCATTCTAAATTATTAATTGTTCATAAACTGTATTTTTCTTATTTCTTTTACTGTAATGGACATGCAACCCGTGGTTTCGCTCCCTAAAGATGTGGACCACGTGGTTGTCTGTCCATTCCTCTTTTCTGAAACTCTGGAATGGTTTTTCAGGGGACCCATACTCGGGTCAGACCCATACTCGGATTAGACCCATACTCGGGTCAGACCCATACTCGGGTTGGACCCATACTCGGGTTAGACCCATGCTCGGGTCAGACCCATACTTGGGCTAGACCTATACTTGGGATAGACTTATGGAGCTATAAATCCAGCCTTGGGTTGCGGATGGCCACCGCCCCGGGCTGCTCTACCACCTGAACACTCTGCGAACACCGGCTGCTGTACACACCCGGGACGTCCGAGCACCAGCGACCACCTCCGGACGACGCGAAGGGGCTGGAGCTCTTCACACCGGCTAGCTATCCTCCAGTCTCCAAGCTAAGTGCCATGTGGTCCTAGACGTCCCCCATACCCTCCGAGTACACAGACGGCTGAAACCAGTGTAGCACAAACCCACTCGACCCTTTGATGAATCTTTTTAATGATTAGTTTACTTTGTTGAGTCTCTGCTCTCTTTTAAAGTATTTTTATAACAATAAACTCGTTACTGATTTTAAATTTTTCATTTATCTCTCTCTTGTAGCGAGTAGTCTATTTACTAATATGTCACTATATCTCTTTTTTTATTTTTTATACGTGACACAGTCATCCTTGTATTTCTATAGGCCCTATTTCACACGGCGTGGCGGCGCCGCGGTGGCGGTGCTGCTGCCGCTGCGGCAGTTTGAGGACCTATTCGAAACAAGAAAACGTTATACATTTGCAAATAACATTTTTTTAGATTACATTAGTACTTACAAGTAGATTTACTTTAAATAATTTAGCATTAACAATTTCTAGCGACTGTAAACAGCAATACTCAATATAATCTTTATGTGATGTCAGCCGTTAAATTAACGGCTTTTGGGGTAGGTTAAACCAATTAGAGGTCGAACCGGACCCGCCGCCCGTCGCCCGTCAGACAGGAGAGGACAAATTGAAAAAGGTGATGTTTTACAACGTGTAACATCGTGATAGGTATGTAGGTACACGGTTAATGATTTATGGTGTAGCGACTCGCCCCGGCTTTGCACGAGTAATAGGCGGCGGAAATAAAGTGGCTTACACTCATAAAAATATATATCCGGCATTGGTAAAAAACTAAAAAGCCCATTAAAACTATCAGCAACGAATTTACTAAGATAAGCAAAATACCTATTTAATACTAGATAACGCAACTCAGACTGACAGACGGACAGACAGACAGACACACTTTCGCATTTATAATATTAGTATGGATATGAATTGAACTGGATTAACATCAAAAGAATACATCAAAATACACAACTATCAAGACCGTCTTTTACCTATCACTCAAATAAATAACAAAATATCAACGGTCAACGATCAGCGGAATCTATCAGAATTATTCAGAGAAATACTCCAGAAGAATTGCGGCAGACGGCACGACGCCATTGTTGGTTAGACGACTCACAGGTGAAGAGGACCGGACGGTACCACGATTCTACTATCTTATACCACATTAATGCAGCTTAGTTCCTTCTTCGAACTGTTTTGAGACACGCTCTCTATCAATTAAAAAAAAAAACGAAAAAAAGTTTACCATTAACTATAATCGGTTATTTTAACCCAAAATTAAACTAGTTACACTTTTACTACGACTTCCCAAGTCATGTAACTTGCCCGACTTCCAAAATCTAACTGACTGAACTGTTATACAAAAAACGAAGTAAATTGAAATTTGTAAAGTAAACGGAAAAACCTCCAGACTATAGAAAAGCTGAGTAGATTCAATGGACAAACTGAGTAGGGTTGTAACTTGTAACAGATCCAATCCACATTATCAAGAAGCAAATAATTAGTAAGCTCTAATATACAAGGTGTAAGAAACAAATTGTAATTTAAATCTTAAAACTTTAGAGTGTGTAAGTTAGATAGGAGTTCACTGTGAAAGTGTAGCGCTGAAAGAGGGGATTTTGTCAACATACGTTAAGTTGGAAAACACAGTTAATAATATGAAGTAAGTCCAAGAAAAAAGTTTGATACAAAATCTGACCCCTTCTTTGGTCCCCTTAGAGGGGTGGGAGGGGGGATTTTTATACACCAGATGTTGAGTTAGAAGAATACAAATATATCTGCGAAAACCGTATGGAAATCGGATCAGTAAGTAGTTTTCGTGTGATAGTGGAACATACATACAGACAGACAGACAGACAGACAGACAAACAAAAAACTAACCACATTTTTGGCTTTTATAGCGATGTAGTGACACCCCTCGCTTATTATTTTTTAAATATTATCTTTAATGTACAGAATTTTCATTTCCACAGTTTTATTACCTACATGTATACTGCGTGACTGGTGAGACATGTTCAATACTTGAGGACGTGATATTTGGCTATTATATTAGTTGGAAAAAAATAATATAAAAAAATAATATCAATTGATCACTGAGTAAATGTAGCTTAAAGTTAAATAATTATTTACCCAACGCATGGACACCGCGAGCGGGAGGGGTAGTTGTGTGGTGTTTCTTTGGTAGCGCACGCCTCTGCACCGGCCGCATAGTATGCCTACTTGCCTAGCCGCGTAATTTACTTAGTATCCATGATTCATTAATTTTAGGGAAATTAAAAAAAAATTAAGAACCTAATTTTATTACATATTTATAATGAGAATCGAGTACTGAATACTCTCCTTAAATATCGGTATTGACTCACCAGTCATGCTGTAGATGTACTTATAGATATTTTTTTATTTTGTAGAACGGGCTGGTTAAAACTAGAAATGGAGCTGTATTAATATTGCGTTAAATTGTAGAATCAGGGTACACAGGTGAAGAGGTGCTCCGTGCGAGTGTCGCAAGCTTGCATTGTTTAGACATTTTCGTTTTGTGCATCTGAATAATCCCTATACTAATATATAGCGGCGGAACAGCACATTTTCCCGGGATCAAAACTACCTCTTGTCCTTTTTCGGGAGACAAAAGTACCTCCATCATCATTCTGTTCAGCATGTGAATGAACCAAACCAAGTTTGATAGTTTGCAGTTTTAGGGTACACGTATAGCGGTTAACGTAGAATTTCTTTTTGCATTTTAATCGGCTCCAAATGGACCGAATTGGCTACACAGATATAATTAAAGGCCACCAAAAACGGTTGCCGCGGGTTTATTAGGGATAACATTCCGTATGTTTCCTATGTTCTAAAATCTAAAGTAATAGATACAGCACTGTTTAACATTTCTATGTTAAACTTCCCTGTTTTTAATAACCATCCTGCAGCTAAATTACCATCTAATTACACTACCAGAGAGTGCACTTCTGAACTGTTTTATACTGTGGCTCTTACGGAATAAAGTGTTTATTCAACACGAATGCTACAAATAAAATAAAAGGTTAAAATGTCGTGAAATTTTTGAATTAAAATATAACTTGAAAGCTACAAAGTTATAATAAAAATACAGCAATATTTTTCAGTAAGTATATCAACATTCCTTTCCCAGTTATTAATTTTCTATTTTTGTTTACTATACTCATGATATCAGCTTCCAAAGTAATACCAATTTATTAAAATTGAAGCATACTTGCAGCATCTCCCTAGTACTCGTATTTATAAATTACGTTTATTTGAAACGCACGCCAATAGGTCGACAATTTTATTAACAACATTTTCCACGTTTAAATATTTTTAGATCAATTTTGAACTAGTGTAAGAAAAAAAACAGGACATTTTTTGTGCAGTTTTGGTAACGCGTCAAATGTATCGTCAAGGTCGTTTGCTCAGGGGATGGCCTTAATAACAATATTTATTGCACCTTATCAATGTTGCTGTCATTATTTATTGGATTTTAAATAATAAACGGAAATATATTTAATGCTTCTATACCATACATATATTTAATATTTTTATTATATTATACATTGAATATATTTAATACACATCCAAGACCCAGGCACATTGAAAACTTTTTGTTCCGTTGGCGGGACCCGACCCCCGGCTTGAGCTACCAACTCGCCCACCAACTGCGCCACAGAGGTCGTCAATTAGAGTTTTTCAAAAGAATTTTATGTCGTTTGCTAAAGTTATAATAAAATGGGCCAAGTGCGAGTTGGACTCGCGCACGAAGGGTTCCGTACCGTTGTAGAGCAAAAATAGGGGAAAAATTGTGTTTTTTGTATGGGAGCCCCCTTCGTTATTTAATTTATTTTAATTTCATTATTTTATATTAAAGTACGCATACGAGGATTTTGTGAAAATTTCAAGTGCTTAGCTGTTACCATTATTGATTACAAGCAAAAAAGGCCAAAAAAATCACGCATCTTGTATGGGAGCCCCCCATAAATATTAACTTTATTTTATATTTAGTACTTACCTATTTGTTGTTATAGCGGCAACAGATATACACAATCTGTGAAAATTTCAGAAGTCTAGCTATAGCGGTTTTTGAGTTACAGCCTGGAGACAGATAGACAGACAGACAGACAGACAGACAGACAGACAGACAGACAGACAGACAGACAGACAAACACTACATTTTTAGGGTCCCGTTTATACCCTTTGGGTACGGAACCCTAAAAATGTAGAAATTTAAGACCACGTCTTCATCTTCATATGACGTAGCTTTTTATATTCGCGAGTCTCACTAGAGTGTTGTCGTGTCGGTGTCTCGTAAAGTTGACTTATATACGTTGACCTGTATTACTGTATACTAGGTACTATAGTTTATAACGAGTCACTGGGGACATTTCATTAATTAAATGGTTAATAGTAGCAAGCTTCAACTACTGTTTCAATTCGTTTCGATCTCAACGTAATCAACCTCAACCGAATTAATTTATATCCATATTTCCATACTAATGCTACTTTATACAACATGACTGGTGAGACATTACCGATACTTATGGAGAGTACTCTGTACTCGATTATAATTATTATGTAATAAAATTAGGTACTTACTTAATTTTTTTTTTAATTTCCCAAAAATAAATGAATCATGGATACTAAGTAAATTACGCGGCTAGGCAAGTAGGCATACTATGCGGCCGGTGCAGAGGCGTGCGCTACCAAAGAAACACCACACAACTACCCCTCCCGCTCGCGGTGTCCATGCGTTGGGGTAAATAATTATTTAACTTTAAGCTATATTTACTCAGTGATCAATTGATATTATTTTTTTATATTATTTTTTTTCCAACTAATATAATAGCCAAATATCAAGTCCTCGAGTATTGAACATGTCTCACCAGTCATGCAGTATAATAAATGCGAAAGTGTGTCTGTCTGTTTGTCTGTCTGTCATTACAATGCTCGAGCAATTATAAAGCTTAATAAGTAGACGTAATACCGAGACGGTTCCAAAATTAACACGCCTGTGTAAAAAACACAAGCTAATTTCGAAAAATACATAAAGAGGCGTGTTTGTTTGTCCGTTTGCATCGAATAGTCTTTATTAATGCTAGATCGAATCTGATGAAAGGCACAGATAATATAACAGACGTCCGTTGGATTTTCTACGTTATTTCACGTGGGTGAAAGCTAGTTTAGTAAAAATATGAAAATGTTTTTATTAATCTGTACTTTGATACAAAAAAAATGTGTCTGTATGTTACTTAATTTCTGGCTTTCGCAATGTACCAATTTTACGTATGATTTGGTAAATGATATAGTAGGTATAGGTAATCGGTGTAGTTCCTATACCAGCAAAACTTACGATTTCTGTATAATACACGAATAATTATAAATGATCAAACGAACTTACCAAGTGAAGTTCGATCATTATTATATGAGTCGCTTCATTCAAAGATATATTAACCAAGTAGTCCTTTGTCTATCTGCTAGGCAATCGCGTTTTTTAAAGACGTATGTAGGTAGTTGAAAAAATACCCACTTCGGTTACTCGCTCCTCGAGGCGCCTCATTATGTTTAGAGAGAGGTAATGCAAAAAATCTTTCTTTCTTTCTTTGGGTACTGCAGCAAACATAGTTTCTTGCAGACTGGGTGGGAGGGAGATTATATCTTTGAATGAAGCGACTCATATAATAATGATCGAACTTCACTTGGTAAGTTCGTTTGATCATTTATTATATTTCTTCGCTTCATTCTTCGATATATTAACCAAGTAGATTTTCAGAGTAACGAAAGAAAGATTTTTTACAAAATACTTAGAATTTATATATACTTATATTATACACTATGAAATCATTATATTCGAGAAAAATTTTTAACATTATGCCCATAAATAATAATAATTTAGTCGAAACAAAACTTAAGAGACCTCTATGGTTTTGTGATTCAAATGATAACGTACTGGGATCATGGTGATTAAGATTATATAACTGATTCAGCGAAACTTTGTTCGTCGATAAAATTATGGCTTAGGAAAATAGCGAAAGTATTGGAGTCACTAGTCCTGCCTGTCGACTGTCGTCTTACTAATAGGTCCAGTATCAATCCCCGTGTCGGCGCTCGACGTGTCGACGCCGCGCCGCTCTCGCACAGCACCTGCTTTATCCAGCGGCTATTACCGAATGGGAGGTGGCTGTTCTGTGCAGAGCGTTAAACCCGTACTGTAGCATTATCCTATTTAATAGAATCTTGAATAACCATCGCAGGGCGTAATAACTTAAATATTATAACTTCTTCTTCTCTTTTTTTTTTTTTTTTTGTTTTTTATAAAAGAGTTACATAATTTAAGAACATCCGATCACGCTCAGGAGTTTGTCTTTGTAATATAAATTTCGAATAATTTAAACCGTATTTTTTATTTTGCCGAGTTTTATTATTAGGCAGAAAGTTTTAAGTCAATGATCAGTATTCAGTAGGTACAGAGTGCAAGAAAAAACAAATAATTTATAAGTGGATCCTGGGTACTACACTAGGTACTCAGGTATGGGCTAGGAATTAGAATGTTTACCGGAAAGCTTCTTTCAAAAGACACTTTAAACATTCATCTAAGCCAATGTCACCATCCAATAATATCAACATTGTTCATAAACAATGACAGTGCACAGTGACATGGCTGTAGAAGATATCGTTTTACAGTCATTGTCAAATTGTTTGGCAAGGTTCTGATGAAGCAGACGAAGATCTCTGTAATAAGTCTATTAACTAATGAGATTGAAGAGAGTATTTACCTAAAATCTAAGTTGAAGTAGAGAATTTAAGAATAAATTTTAAGGCGTCTACTGTTATAACTCATAACTGTGTCCGGCCCTGTGGTCGTCGACTCGTCGATAGTGTGATTATTGCATATTACAAATTACAATTACAATATGATTGAAATTAGAGAATATTGTGTTCTCGGTCCAGCAGGATAAATATTTATACTTACACTTATATTATTCAAGGTTAAGTGTCATTATGTTATCGTATTTATCATTGCATTTATTTAGCATTAAAAATTTTAATCGCTGAAAACCAGTTGCATTCCGCGACGGGGGTCAGAAATCAGGTGTCAGAACACCTATCAGTTGAGGTAGCTCACGAATAGTACACTGATTTAACTGTTCTATATTATTTCGTTTTTAATAGGCTTATATTATTATTATATAATATATCTAATATGTAGGTACATAAAATTCTCGTATCACGGTGTGCGTAGTTGAACTCCTCTGAAACGGCTCGACCGATTTTCGTGAATCTTAGCGAGCATATCGGCTAGGGTTGAGAATCGGACAACGTCTAATTATTTTTATATTGATGAGTGTATTTTTGAATAAATAATAGTAAAATGTTACAACTCGAGACTGACGGCGACCATTGTTTGTACGATGGGATAGCAATCATAGACGTCATGGTGACATACTAAGTCACTTCAATAAAATAATATGGGCAAAATACTTTATATGGTAAAACAACATTTGCCGAGACATCTAGTTATGTTATAATAATATGTGTTGTAAGCGTTAAGACTTAAATATTTACATATTTGTTGTGGATTTAATACACCCATGGCACTGTTAACAATAAAACTTAAACAAAAAAGGGTGCCTGAGGCTGCGCCTAGAACACTGGTATTGCGAAAGCGTGGTAAGGCTAGTAGTGATAAAGCCTACTACGCCTGATCTGGTTTCCTTCTTTATATTTTTTGTGAGAATAAATGTAAGCGCATCTGATAGTCTGTACGTCAAGACTTGAGGCTTTAAATCTTTCAATCGAATAGTGAGTTAATAGGAACCAACAAGTAGCTGGCTTTTAAATCTATTTTTGACAGATATCCACTTTTGGATATTGCCTTGAAAGCCGTACGGTAATTTTCCAAATTAACATGTAAAATAATTATTTAGAAATAAACTTACGAAGTGGATTCAAATTGAAAATAATTTTTAAAAAATTGTATTTAAAATATAATACAATATTTAATAGTTTGAAGAAAGGAAAATCTTTGAAATAAGGTAATCTTCGGTGGAGTTACACGAAGATATAGTTTTAAATTCTAATAATAATTTATTGATGTCATGATGTATAATACATTAAGCCAGTGGCCCCCAACCTGTTGTTGTTTTTGGAACGAAGTTCCCTATTTATTTATTTTTTAAGCGGGCCACAAACTTGTTTTGGTCTTGGTGTCATGGGCCGCAACAAACATTTTTAGGTTTAAAAATAACGTTCAAAATCAATGATTTACTAGTGAACAAAAATAATTTACGAGTTACGACTTTCACGATTACTGCTGGTGGGCGTGAATTTCAAAATGCTTTAACATCACGCGGGCCACAAATAAAGTTCCGGTGGGCCGCAGGTTGGGAATAATAATTATAATAGTAACATCTATAAAATATGTATAAAAATAACTGTTAGCACTACGGCTGCGGTGTTGAGCATTTGTTCGCCTCAACGTTCTTCGAACTCGAAGGGGGTTGATTGTAGCGTTACAATACTAGTGGCGCCAGCCGACGGTTACCACAGTCCACATCTCTCCCCCCCCCCCTCCTTGACGGGTAACGGGAAGGGTTTGTCAGAGCCCGAAAAGTACCCGATTGATGATGGAATGTACTAATTTGTCTCTGAGAACAAATACTGGAATTATCCAGCGAAACCATAATAATCTCGGTCTGATATAACAAGGCTTAGAATCTTGTCTTGTCTCATAGTATATTATCTGATAAGTCTGATAATAATTAATATCGAGATAAGTTAGATACTGGCGATAACTGATAGGTCTTATAATTTCGAGACATTGTCAGGTGAAATCTATAATGATAATAATCGATCGAAATAGAATCGAGCTGCAACACTTATTAGCAGGAATGTTTTATAAGCAATAGCTTATCTTAATCGTCTTTATGATCCTTTAAAATCATAATCTGGCGAACCCAACAAGGGTTCACCTAACGTCAGTAGAAGCTCTGGATCTATCCGGATCTGGTCCGGTGCCGGTGGGTCAGAATCGACCGTTGGCACCTGGTTTAGGAGTGGGAAAACTTCTGGTTTATTCGTAACCTGATCGACCCGTATATCGGTCACTTCTAGTTATATTTCCCCGATAGTCTGGTCTTAGTGACCTAAAAAAATTATTGGGGTAGTTATATTGTTCGTTATAATCGACTTATTTGTCGTATAAATTAATATTATGTTACAAATAATATTGAGGGTAGTAACTATCACGTTACGAAGATATTAAGTAAGTTTCGTTATACACTCGCGGTGTATCCCGAATCCCAACATTGGTGCAAAATTTATTTAATAATAATAGTTACATACCGTCAGACATAATAAATTATAATCGTACTATAGTATTCGTAGTTCTATATTTAGAACAAAAGGTGTGCGGGACGCGCATTGGTTGTTAACTGATAAGACTCGCAGTCAATGTAGTTATTAGCTCGAAATATTTTTGTATAAAATGGTAAAGATAATATTATAATAACTATGTAGTTCTATTTATAGAACAAAGAGCGCGGCGGAACGCGCGGTAGTTGCTCATTTTTATTTTTAAACATTGTCGGAGACTACCAGTTAATCCATACTTTATGTTGATTTAAAGAATAACAATATATTTTAAATTTAACTAGTCATTAACTCGCAGTTAATCATCTCAAACCAGCCAACATATATTATAGTTCTATTTTTAGATATAACATCGTCAGAGACTCGCAGTCAATTCCGATGCATAAGAATTGCGTTTAGAGACTCGCAGTCAATCCACACATTATGGCGGTTTATAAAATAACTCGCAGTTGATTCCGACAAACCGGCCAATATATAGCTATTTTTATAGAAAAGCTGAAAAAAAAACATCGTCAGAGACTCGCAGTCAATTCCGATGCATATAAATTGTGTTTAGAGACTCGCAGTCAATCCACACATTATGGCAGTTTATAAAATAACTTAATATAATTAAGTACTTGCAGTAATTAACTTGCACTTATTTCCCCCAATCGGGCAAACGTATAGTTCTATTTATAGAATAGGTAAAACATCGTCAGAGACTCGCAGTCAATTCCGATGCATATAGATACAGATTGTGTAAAAGGACTCGCGGTCCAAACACACTGTACTTATTGACTCACAGTCGCAGTACATGCCGGTTAATTAAATAATTGCAGATGTTTCCCCCAATCCGGCAAACATATAGTTCTATAATAATTATTATATTTATAGAACAGATGAAGCATACATAATATTATAGATTGTGTATAAAGACTCTCAGTCCAAACACATTGTACGTTTATTGACTCGCGGTCGCAGTACATGCCGGTTAGTATTGAATATAATTGGCTCGTCTTGGCCTCGGTAGTGCCTGCCGTTTATTTAAGTATTTAATAGTACTTACATGTATTTTCTTGTTACACGATAAAATAACACTGATTTTAATTACTTACAACACTGACTCAATCATCTTAAAAAAATAACCAATTTTCGTCTGAGCGCTGCGCTTTGGCATGGTTACTTAGTATACGTGCACGCGTTGCCTCGCGTTAACAAAGAATGGGGCGCCTCGAGGAGCGAGTAACCGAAGTGGGTATTTTTTCAACTACCTACATACGTCTTTAAAAAACGCGATTGCCTAGCAGATAGACAAAGGACTACTTGGTTAATATATCGAAGAATGAAGCGAAGAAATATAATTGTAGATCTAAGAAATTGCAGAAAACTTCTTAGCTCTAAGTACATATTATATTCATGTTAATTACACAAAAATCGTTAGAAATTTATCTTTATACTTTATTTTATTTTAATTAATTATTATAGAAAAGCAGTAATCAAGTTATCATTAACAGATCGTACTCAAAGCTATAAATTATAGACTTGAAACTTCAAGTAGAAAATATTATATAGTCTTTTACTTGAAGTTTCAAGCCTCCGATAAAAATAATTAATTCTAAGGATTTTGTTATAGTTGTCCAATGCGGTATAACATGATTTAAAATCGTTTCTATTACGCAAATGCGTCTTTTTCTTTATTAGCGTGAAAAATTGCCATCAGCAGTCGGATATTTTATTTTGTACAGCCAACATCTCAACTTGATATTGATAATAATGATTTGTATTATGGTAAAGTATTGATGAATGGGGCTAGGCATTTAAGAAACGGGAATTTATACAATTCAGATGTGAGGAAAAGTAAAAAACGTAAGAGAGAAATCGGAACGTTAAATTGAGATGTTATAACTTATAAGGGAAAATATTTCGTTAACTGATAAAAGGCCTTCAGCCTTCAGTCTACGAGTTATTTGTATTCATAAAATTACATTCATCGATTTCTATCTGAATGTCACCGATATGATTGCTGCTTGATAAGATACGGCTGCTGACATTTCGACGGTCGAATTAGGTTATGCGAGCCCGGGTCGCACACACTTTTAACCCTAAAACACTGAACTATCTTTCGTCTTTAAATCCTGGGCATTTTGAGGTCACTGTACATTTTCGGAGCCACTTCACTTTGTATCCTTACCCTCGCTGGAAGAGGTCGACATTGTAGAACTTGTAGAGCTCCACGGAAAACTCGAAGGTAGCCTGCAGGTCGCTCATGGTTAGGGGGCGCGGGCGCGGGGGGCGCGGCGCGCCATGCCGGGCGCTACACCACTGACATCGGCGTCGACCACACCCGGGACTGTCGCGGAGGCCGCCCGGAGCCCGACTGAGGCGCACGGGACCGCGCACGCGCGCCGCGCCGCCGCGTACTGTCTGCCACACACTTTTAAGGCGAGACCGCACCGAACAGTACGCTGCAGCGGAGACGACGCGGCACTTCGGCCCTTTTTCCTGGTATACGTGTCATCGCCCGGATCTGGTCCGCATGAAAGTAATTGCCCGCATCCTATAATTTTCATATATTGTTTTTTTGTCATGCAGGCAACACGGACTTGGCCAGGGCGCTCTTCTCTGGTCTGGTTCCCATGCGGATGCTTCTGGCCATGCGCATGTTGCCCGCATGACAGGAAAAACATATTTCATAGGAAAAGATAGGATGCGGGCAAATTGCATGCGGACCTCATCCGCGTGCGGGCGATGACATGATGAAAGCGCCATTGATGCATTCTATTTTACACAAACTATCGTTCCGCTGCAGTGCAACGCTTAGTGCGGTCTGACCTTTATTATTACAAATATGCCAAAATTCCGTTAATGTTGCAAAAAATTGATAAAACCCAATGTTTCACGGCGTTTTACACATGATTTGACCTTTGGTTGACAAAGGTCAGGGGTCACGCCGCCGCCCCTCGGGTAACCTTTCCGATGCTTTTATGAATAGCTAAAGATTTATTTTCAGAGCACCTGCAAACATATTATTATAGCTACCTACCTGTCATCGTCACTGGCGTTCTTTGATTTCATTTTTGTACAAAATCAACAAAAATATATAATATTATTATGAATTGAATAAAATTATTAGTTATCAATTTAAAAAGCTTTAAAAATGCTTGCAATGTAAATTGACGGAGCTAGGGGATGTAGGAAAAGTATTTGGGAAAGTACAGAAAAAACGTGGACAGCAGCAACATGGTTTCTCAATTACAGGAAAAACTACGCTTTAAATATTGCATTTCCTACAAGATCTATTCATATTCAAAGGTTATTTTCATTATTTTACACATAAAGGTTCATTATTTTACACACTTGGGTAAATGAGAATCCTTCCATACTAATATTATAAATGCGAAGTTATGTCTGTCTGTTACCTCTTCAAGCCCAAACCGCTGAAACGATTTTGCTGAAATTTATCTTTGGGTCCTGTCACTCCTGGCAAAGGAGATAGGATACTATTTTATTTTTGGCAAAGGAGATAGGATAGTACTATTTATCCTGGAAAAAATTATGGTTCCCGCGCGATAACCGAATTATGGCGCAACGAAGTTGCAGGGCGTCATCTAGTAAAGTTATTACTGTGATTGTGACCAAAGCGATGAAACTTTAGCATTTATATCCCTGAAAATACACACTAGCAATAGCTCTAAGTCAAGCAATTTCGATGCAAAAAAGGAGGTAAAAAGTTTTGCAGTACAAATGTACACTCGAAATGCATGTCAGCCTCAAACAGGCACAATAGCGGCCTGTGTTAGTTCCGCGGACATCGATGTAGCATATACTAGGATCTTGCAGGAAAATCAAAGGCATAGGGGATGTAGAGTGGACGCAATTAGTGCTACATAGATTTGGGGCAAGACTTTTGGCCGGCTGGGTCGTGCCATTCTTCAGTATTGATCATTTCAACAGCGTTTTGCAAATAAGAAGTTGTCATATTCTTCAAATTACCAAACGAATATACCCTTACTACGGCGCGACGAAAGCTAAAGAATGGTTGCATTTATGTATGTTTGCTCCGTCGTAGCACCTAACTAAGCCATTATTAGATCAGCTTGTGTCGAGCAGCTATAAGTGAAATTGATTCCTAGGCAGATGGCGGACCTAAGTAATTTGGTAGCGTTAAGTCAAACTCATCCGACCGATCACATCAGCTCATTGAATTGACATAAACCGACCAAATGACGTGGGTCTGCCTAGGAATCAATTTCTCCGGGTATACAATAGGGAGTCAATAGATTCGCAATTGTCATAGGTATAGTTTGTCAAAAAAGTGAAAAAATTAAAAAGTGGCAACAGCCAACATCGTAATGTACCTAATCCCTTTCTTATCAAACTAAGCAAAAAGGGATGACACTACGATGTTGCCACTTTTTAATTTCCTAATATTTTGACAGACTGTAACATAATACAGTTTTTAACTTATGATTTACGTTATTCTGTCTGCCTTTTGTACGAGATCTCTACGTATGTAACATCAATGTTTTCTGTGTACTCAGCGTATTGCCAGGTCTGTAGTACTTCATAGTGCATAGACTTATAGGGCTCACTTAGACATAGGTCTACATAATATTAGGTATCTAAAAGGTGTTTCTTCTAGTACACTACATTGCTATTAAATTGAGGTTTTAGAAGTGCAAACTTCTTTCTTTCGTGCACTTTTTTTGAATTAGTGAATTTGGACTGGTGAAAAATGACACGTGACGATAACGAAAATTCGCAAGACTGTCGGCGACGCGTGTGAGAAGTCTCATCACTTTTCTATGTTTTAGCTGTTTCGGTTTTCCTTCTGTCGGCACTCTTGGAGTGCGACTTTTTTACTCAAATATAGCCTAAAGACTAAAGCGTCTTCCGGACAGACGCGGGTAGCGGTGGCGGTGGCGGTCAGTTGGATAACTTGAGAGTTCTAGGAACGACACAGACACACGCGGTGGCGGTGGCAGTACAAACAACTGACCGCCGCCGCGACCGCCACCGCTGCTCGTGTCTGTCTGGGAGAGGCTTTAAGGGTACAAATTGAAATATACAGTAAAACATTTGTGCTTAGTTTCATGGAAATCTATTTTCAGGCTATTTTGGGCTCGGTGGTCGTGTCGTTTTTCACGTGATTTTATTTTTGTACTAATGCTTTGTGTGGCTTTTACACTTTGGTTCATGTTGGAAGAATACATTTGTCAAGCGATTAAGAACGTGTGGAGACGTATATATATGCTATAATTATAAATGTGAAAGTGTTTGTCTCTTCTGCTTGCTTGAACAACTAAACCGCACCTTGAGGTGCCTATATGCAGATTGCAGGTGCATATGCTTAAAACGTCACTATAGCCACTTCCAAGACCTTTAAAAGCTTTAAAATATAACCTTCATATACGTGGAATGTACACGCATTTTCACTTGCAAGCGTACAAAATACAATATAATATATTATAAGCGTACGTCGTGGAATACATCAGTAAGAAGACATCCCTCCACTTGAGGGTCGAACTTCTGCAGTCTCGCTACAAGGTCAACTTCAGTTCCTTTGTGGTGAGAGTACCGACGCATCTTCTGTCGACCTTTGAGGCGGAGGAATTCTGGCCGACTGATGTGGTCTACCGAAGGTTCCGGGGGAGATTTCGGAACGAAGCGCGCGTCACGTCGCCGTTAACTCGTGATAAAGTTATTAAGTGTATATTATAATTTATATGAGTATGTTAGTCATTAAGGTATAAATAAAATAGCGACCTTTTTCCTATAGGCCATACTATAGGATGTTTCATCCATACTAACATTAGATCCGAAAGTGTGTCTGTCTGTGTGCTTATTACCTTTTCACGGCCAAACCCTTGTACCGAATTTTCTGTTTGATATGCAGATACTTTGAGTCCCGGGAAAGGACATAGGATACTTTCATCCTCAAAAAATGTACAGTTCTCAGTAAATAATTTTGGCGTAACGGAGTTGCGGGCGTGACCTGGTAACTATGACTGTAAAAATGGTAATAATAATTTGCATTAATATAGGTACCACCGAGGAAATTGATTCCTAGGCAGTTGACAGATCAACGTCATTTGGTCGGATCATGTCAATTCAGTTCATTGTGATCTGTCGGCTGGGTTTGACATAATGCGATGCGACCAAACTACGTAGGTCTCCCATCTGCCTAGGAATCAACTTCTCTGATAGTACTTATAATAGGAGCACACGCTTTCAGCAACGTTGGGCTAAAGAAAACTTAAGAAAGTTAAAAATATAAAAGAAAAATAGGTTAGGTTGAGTACGCGAGAATATTCAAGGATGTCGTATATGTAGGTACATCCAGTTTTCATTCATGAAAAGTCATGCAATTAAGCCTGCTTAGCTTTTCATACATTTTCCATCCATCCTTACATGCTACAAATATATTTTACATCACAAAAGGCATGTAAAAGGTTTCACGGTTGAAATTGCAACGAAAGACGAATTTAATATAAATTGCCATTCCTTAAGGGTAGGTTTTGGGTCCAATTTTATTCACTTTTTTTGGAACAAGCATTGATTGATTGACAAGCTGTAAAGAAACTTTACATGTTTAAATAGAGCCAATCACATTGAAGTATCACAATACTTATAAACAGGAATTTCAATTTAAAAATAATATTACAAATTCTTCTCACAAAATCTCATGACACGAATTATACTCAAAAATTTTATGATATTAGTGTGATAAAAACTCGATTTTGTAAATTTGCTCATCGTTAACGATCAGGCAAAGCAGAGCATCGGCCAGGTCTTAAAAATGTTATTTGTGTACACAAAAGTCTTAGGATGCGTGTCGCTTTTTGTTTGACTTGGCTGCCCCCAGCCATGCCCCAAGTACATGGTTGCCTGGAAGAGACTGCTTCCAGCAGTAAGGCCGCCATTTCAAACTGTTTTTTTTTCTTTTTCTTTGTAACCTTCGTCCACTGATTTGTTTAATGGTTTGAATAAAGAGTTTCTTTATTTTATTTTTATACGCTTTTTATTAGCTTCACCTGTATATTTGTTTGTAACTGTGTTTGTAACCGACTTCTTTGGGCGCGATTTTGACCCACTTTAAACGGCCAGATTTCGTTCAAACTTTGTAGATTTATCGAGGACCGATGACAATACACTAATTTGATATAATTATCCCATTTTTATACACTTTTTATTAGCTTCACCTGTATATTTGTTTGTAACATGTTTGTAACCGACTTCTTTGGGCGCGATTTTGACTCACTTTAAACGGCCAGATTTTGTTTAAACTTTGTAGATTTATCGAGGACCGATGACAATACACTAATTTGATATAATTATTCCATTTTTCAATTTGTATGTTTGTATGTTTGTTTATATAAAAAGCGTGTTTTTAGTTTTTTTAACTATAACTTATTACATTGTGACTTGTAACCCAATCGTATTGCATTTGTCGTATTATTTGGGTCAGACGGCGGACACAATCCATCATCTGTCGCAGAACATCTTCTATAGATTTCAGAATTTAGCAACGACTTTTTACCTAGCGATATATTAAAATACATGGTGTCCATATTATTTTTAATTTATAACTATTTATTGGTTAAAATGTAAATTCCTGCTTGACTAATATCTGAATCTCGCTTTTGCAATATAGGAGGCCTGAATAAAACAGAAAAGACCTGACTGCAACAGCTACAGAATTAGTCAAACTACATCATATTTTAAGTATTAAAACATTAAACAAACAAGAATACAATAAAATATTATTTCGATTAATTTTTAGTATTTTCATTTAGATCAAAATAAATTGAAACATACCTATCAGTTAATTTTATGATACCTGGTAATACTAGACCATGAAATGTCACGTTACCGGTTACAGTAGCGCAGGCTATGGGAGGGGTGAAGCGATTTAAAATCTACCTCTGGGCGGCGCTGGGCGGGAAAATAAGGGAACGTACACACTAGAGGACGTGACGATAGTAGAACGACGACGCGATGTTTATACTTACCCATACTTAAATTATAATATAATTTTTTGTAACCTAAGTAGAGTTAGTCGCCTAATAAGTTCTTAGTCGCCTCAACAATAAAAAAAAAAAGAAAAAAAAATATCCACAACCGAACATACATATAACCTCCTCCATTTTGGAAGTCGGTTAAAAATTAGCCATAATATAAGATGCTGTCGGCAACTTTGTTCACGTAGAATTCAGTTTATCAGAAACCGTACATTTTCATATGAGAAAAACTATATATTATTTCAAGGAACTGAAAATTAGAGAAACATTATTCCCCTCAGAGCCACTTAATATATTTCTACTGTATAAAAAAGTATGACGAAGTGTACCTACTAGACGCCGTAGACAAAGTCCCTTTCGTTAAAAACGATGACGAAATTCGTTATCAAAATGTATGGGATTTGACACTAGTCTTCGCAAACGAAATGTCATTTAGCGATGACTTAATAAATGTCAAATCGCATAAATTTTGATAACGAATTCGGAATTTCGTCATCGTTTTTAACTAAAGATACATTGTCTAAGGGGTCTGATTACCTAATTGCTAAGTAAAGGCTGTAGGGGATTTAAAAGATTGCAACAATTAATACAGTAGAGCAAGAAATCTTTTTGGCACTGCCAGTTTTTTGAAGCCTGAGAAAGACCACGTTAATCTCATCTCGGCGTTCCACTGCGTCTTGTCACGTTCCTCTGCTGCGTCTCGTCGCGTTTTTTCGCTACGTCTGGTCATCTCCACTCCGTTGTGTGTCGTCGCCGAGTGCGTAGTCTCTTCAACAGAGATGAGGTTTTGAGGTCTGTTGATGAGGTTTTTAACGAGCGGCGATTGCAAAACGCAATTAGACTGTGATCACACTGTGTATAATTCGCCTTATGCTTTCCGTTTTGGATTTTATCCTGATTTTCATTTTATTGGTGACTAGTTGATTACAATGTGTACATAATATTTCTGCAATAAAAGTAGCTTAGAAATCTAAACTTTTTTTTGATTCAAGTCTCTTTTAAGCGACAACAGACGATTACTAGCGAATTCGTCGTCCACAGCTTCGCAAGATCATGGCAGTCCATCATTTGTGTTAATTTGTAAGTTGTTACATTTTTACTTGAAAACCTTGAACACATATTTTTAAATACTTAATTTTTTCATACTTTTTTAAAATAAAATATAAGTTTGTTAAATCAAAATATGTAAAGACTAGAAAAGGGTTTTCCAAAATGTTACCCCTAGAAAGCCCTAGAGAGTAAAATAGAGAACCAATGCGTTTACTTCCTAGGAGCCCGAATTAACACAAGCAAAGCCACGTGATAAAGCTAGTATAATATCTTTTTGAGAAGCAAAATACGTGTAATATTTGGCATCCTGAAATAAAATCTCTCTGCTAAGCCATGTTTGCCCAGAGGGTACCGATATTGAATCACACCAATATTATCCCCGGATTCGATCCCCCTGGAACTCCAATATATTAATCCAGTATTGGACTATTGGTACTTAGTAGAAGGGGAATTCGGTATTAATTAATAATAGGTAGAATAGTAGCTATTATTGGTCGGTAATATAACAAGCAGAAATTAACCTCATTGAATAGAGTTGGCTCACAACGACGCGAGGTTAAAAGTAAAATTCTGCGTATCTTAAGTTAAGGGAAACTTACTCGATACAAAAAATAATAAACAGAGTTCTATGACTGCACTTAGTTCAGCTGTTTAACAATGTCTGTGCTCAGTATCCTAGCTTTATTTCTTTTTATTTGATTTGAGTAACCTAAGTGTGTGATCGCGATGTAATTAAATTTTTATAAAAAACACATTTCGTTACATTCTGATATTTTCTGTTCTGTCTGTCTGTTTCTGTAACTGTTACTACGAATATTAAAAACTATATTATTCGTAGTTCTGTAAAAACATTTTGAATGATTGAATCCACGTTTTCTGTCCTTAGGGAAATTATAGAACTTGCATTACTTTATGAAATACACCCAGATTCCTAAGCTGTATAGAAGAAATAAATTGAATACTTATGTAAAGTTTTTGTAATATTTTATTAAATAAGGACCACATTTTGCTTCTTTGTGTTAGTAAGTAGTAAGTAAAGAAGTAAGCATAACTCCAGCACTTATTTCTATGAAATATTATGTCAGGGTAAATATTTTAATTGTGAGAAGTAACCACACGGGGTTACAATAATATTATGGGGTAGAGCTGTAAACTTGAGTTAAGCCCGAGTTTCTTCGGCGCTTGAATTCTCTTTGATTTTTAACGATAAAATAAAAGAGGAAATTAAAAAAAAAACTTTGATTTATTGTCTTAAAACTATTTACAGACACTAATGTAACTCGTACAGCTACGTTTGACTATGGACATCGTCCCTCGAACACTTTCAGCTTGGCAGTGAAACTTTATACAAGAAAGTAATTTGTACAAATATAGTTGTTGGCCTATAGATTTTACTAGGTGATAAATGACAGTAACACAACAAAATATTAGGCATTGTACTGACCAGAACAGAATATTTAAATAAATGTACGCACAGGCCAATAACAAATAACACTCAGTAATAGGGTCCCGTTTTTACCCTTGGGGTACGGAACCCTAAAAACAGTCCTATACCTAGGACACCGAAATTCAAAAACAAAATCTAGCACACTATACTGTTATCACAACAAAACAATGGAATCTAAATTGACATTACACAGTTTATATACAAAAATAATCAAAAAAATCCAAAATGTAAAAATATTTGGTAAAACATGGTAACTAGCTTTTTACGTTTTGTCACTTGAAAAAATTTTAGATACAATAATAATAATTAAAAATAGTATAAAGATTACTTAATTAAATTAAATACAATTTTGTACACGTGTAACGTGTTTCACAAAAAAATATGGTAACTAACGCTAATATTGTACTTTACTTTGATTCTGGCGAAAGTACTTTCTGAAAGTCCGCACATTTTTAGTTCCATGCTAACATTATTTACAGATAAAAAAAAACAACTGTCAAAAATAATTTAAATTTGGAGCGTGTAATGTCGTCGGCGGTCATTAATCGGAGCGCACCTCGCAGATGAAGTAGGTCTCGAAGGAGCAGGGGGAGTCGTTCCATTTCAAGCCCTTGTCGTCTCTGTTCCACAGCTCTAGACAGTTCTCCTCCTCGCCGTTCTCGTATCTGGAATTAAAAAAGATATTTTATTTCTCAATATTTTAAAATACGTATCGTATTGTAAAGAATACTTGCACATCTTGCCCATAGAATCTGAAATAGACAGTTAATAAACTCTTGATTTATTTAGGTCTGTCTAACTTGCACTTAATTTATGTTAAATGATCTTATTGTGCAAAAGCACAATAAGCTACATACAGCCGAAATACAGTCGAACACACAAGCGCAATATAGCCGAAGACATACATCTTCATTGTCTTTATCGTTCGTTTAAAAACGCCCAATCTTTCACAAACAAGAGGAACGACCAAGACAACAACATGATTCGTGACATCACGATTAATTTTAAACCAGATTACGATCCGTGAAATTACGATTATTGTAAACCAAATTAAGGCAAAATCTCACAAACTTGGCTTTCAAAAGCTGTAATTTACCTGAAGTTATTGGGCTCTCCGGCGTTCCAGTTGACGAAGGTCAGAGGTCTGCCGTTGGCCATCCAGAAGAAGTTGCCCTCCTCAGCCAAGTCCGTGCCCGACGTCCAGAAGTGCTCGCGACCGTAACCTGAAATAGAAATGTTGTTTGGTTAATAACAACAATAAAATAATACTCATATTAAAATGTAAAAGTGTGCGTGTCTGTCTGTCTGTCTAGAGAGACAGTGCTTCGGGTAGGAAGACAGGCGTCTGGGTACCTATTCACGCCCAAACCGCTGAACCGATTTTGCTGAGTATGGAGATACTTGGAGTCGGTACTCCAGACAGACACACACATTTTGACGGGATAAAATCTATCTAATAATATGTTCTTTCTCGGTGGAAGGACATAATATTATTTTATTAAGATACTTTTTATCCCGTAAAAATTTACGGTTTCCACGCGATATTGACGCAACGTAGTTACGAGCGTCATCTAGTTATGAAATCAAACCATAGGGTTACTTGCACAGGTTTTGGTTAAAAATTTAAAGTCAACGTGAAGTTAAGTATCACGTGATCTCTCTTATTCTTCGAGCCTGTGCTTAAGATATCAAGATATTTAACCATGGATCAACTTTAATCCAGATCTGTGCAAGTGGCCCTTAGGGTCTGATACACAATCTACTGAGAGGCGATAGGTTAATTGAATGTAAATATTACTAAGGCCCACTTGCGCCAATCTGGGTTAAAGTTAACTCTGAGTTAAACATCATGTCATATCTGTCACTCACCAAGTCAGTGATAGAGATGACATGATGTTTAACTCAGAATTAACTTTAACCGAGGTTGGCGCAAGTGGGCCTAAGAGATAGATTGTAGTTTACAATAAAATATACTGTTATTTGATCTTCAAAAGAGCAAGGCCTTACGTCTACTAGTTTATAATACCATACATAACAAGCGTTTGTGATTGTGTAAAAAATGTGTGACATATTAATCTCACGAACTATATCAACCCCTTTGTATTTGTATTATTTATCACAGATATCTAAGTAGACCACATAAAAAGAAGTAAGCAACTTTTTTTGCCGGAAAATGTACGGTTTTCGCAAAATTCGGGCGCAAAACACGGGTGGAGCCACACAGTTCGTTCAGTTTTCCATAAAAGTTCGAAAAGCAGGCGGAACCACACGAATCGTCAAGCATAATAAAAGTCACAATAGATCGAAGAGATTTTCCATCACCATAAGGAAGGAGAGGCCTACGTTCAGCAGTAAACGGCAATAGGCTGATGATGATGATGATAAGGAAGCAGAGCCATATTTATATTTTTTATGAGTTTTAATTTTGCCGCCCCTATGTATACCCGAGGGAATTAATTCCTAGGCAGTTGATAGACCAACGTCATTTGGTCGGATCATGTCAATTCAATGTTAATTGCATAATTGTGATCTGTCGGCTGAGTTTGACGTAACCCGACCAAATTACTTAAGTCCGCTATTTGTCTATGAATCAACTTCTCTGATAGTACAAACACTGCCGCCCCCCTATAGGACGCTGCCCCCCATAGGCCATGGCCTATACTGCCTATACATAAATCCAGAGCTGTAAGGAAGGAAGGAGAGAACATTACCTGACTCTCTGACGTATTTCTCGAGTTTGTCGTTCTCCTCCTGCGTGGAGATGGACGCGAGGTGCATGCCGTGGAACCGGCAGTACTGCTGTGCCTTGAACCAGTTCGCCTGAAATAGAAAAAAAAGTTTTTATTCGAAATTCAAGCAAGAAACATGACACGAAAGGCCCTATTTGAACTCATTATGTGCACTATTACCACTTAAACAAATTAATTCTAATTGGTTGACAATTTTTTTTGTTAACCCTTGATAAGTACGAAAGAGAGAAATAACCCAGGGACAATTTTTGTTCCTGGGTGGCAGCCACTGCTCTGGCTGGAGATCCCCCGTGGGATCTCGTGGCTATGGTGTTCGCCGAGGTGCGCCTCTTCGTTTCACAGAGGAGGTCACTTTTCAGTGAGACACCGAATTTTGAGGAGCTCTCGCGGGTGCGAAAGCTGGGGCAAGAGTGGTTGCTACGAAGGTGGGGTGAGGATCTGGCGCAGACCCGGTACGAAAAAGGTACGCGCCGCAAGAAGAAACCCGGGCCCTCACCTTCCGCCTTACACAGGTGTTCACCAGGCACGGGTGCTTCAGTGAGTACCTGCGTAGGGTTTCCAGGAGAGAGCCAACGCCAGCCTGCCATGAATGTGGCGCTGCGGAGGACACGGCCCAGCATACCCTTGAGGTGTGCGATCGTTGGGCCGTGCAGTGCCACGATTGAAAACAAACCCTATTATAGTACCTCATACATAAGCCAATGAATCATTGATTACCATTTCTTTGAGTTTTCTTACTAACCATAACCAGTAACCATAAAAAGCCTATTTTCCAACCGCTTTCTCTCTCTCTGTTATGAGTTATGACTGTAGATAAGTGTAGTAGGTACAGCGATGCGGTAGCAAGTTTTCTTTAGGTCAGGTGTAATGGGATTCCCAACACTCGATTAACGAGTTTTTGATTGGTTACGCAACATAATAAACTCGAATCATTTCGACTCACATTTTTTAACAACGTACTATCGAAGAAATTTGGTTCATAGAATTTCATAAGCTTTGTCCACATTGTGCCTTTTCTGTTCATCAAGGGCATGCCTCATAGCGCTGTCAACAGCGAACGTGAGGCATGCCCGTAACGCGTGTTGAAATCGTAGCGCTCGCTATGACACTTTTCTTTCAACGCGGGTGGATTTTGACGCGCGTCACGGGCATGCCACACCTTCGCTGTTGACTGCGCTATAACGCATGCCCTTGTTGAACAAAAAAAAGCACAATGTGGACAAAGCTATAGGCGGACTACGTCATTTGATCGGGTTTTGTCAATTCAATGTTAGTCGTGATCTGTCGGCTGGGTTTTACAAAACACGACCAAAATACGTGGGTCACGGCATCTACTTATGAATCAACTTCTCTGACAGTACATACAAAACTGTTTCGGTAGCGAAAGTCATTTCATCAGAATCTCTCCAGCTACGTATAGACGGAAATCCCTTATTACGGCATGCGATAATAACGCCTAATCTATGTGTAGTAAACATCATTTTCGCGTGTTAATGGTATGCTATTGCAACTAGTCCCAAGTTTCGTCAAGTTATGCAGATATTACTGGCTAGGATTACAGTGTTCTGACCAGACTTAGTACATTCATACTTTGTAGTATTACCTACGGAGTTACATTTACTATCGAAATTTTAAATATTTTAAGATAAAGATCTTATTCTAAATATCAAACAGACCAGTAATAGGCGTAAGTAACAGCTATGTACTTCCTTGTACGCATAATATGTTTTTAAGAGGCCTACTAACCCTAAAAATCAAACATCGTCTTTCTCTCTTCACACTCACGCCCGTCATAAAAAGACGACGCGGAATCATCGCCAAGTTCGCTTTACTTGAATAAAAGACGAACTATAATGATTATGAAAAAAGTATTTTGAGCAAAGTTAGGTTTTATCGATGCCATTTTAGCTATTACAAAATATTAAAGAAAAGACAGCAAACTTCGAAGATCCAAACAAAAATGTGTCTAAAGCAAGGTTTTTGTAAAAAAGAAACTATCAAGCATTTTTTCAGCAATCGTGTTTTCGTCTTGAGCATGGGTCAGGTACATTCTTAAAACTTATTAACTTAGGTCTTCTATTTACGGATATGACGTAAAGAAAACTTTTTATTATGTACCTGATATATTTTGGTTTCCATTTTCTATGTAGTACATATTGTACTCGTAATATAGAGTATACAATATAAGGTACTGAAAAACTGAACTTGTAGTCAAAATGCCAATTTATGCATTGATAAAATTAGTAATAGTGCAGGTTAAAGATAGTGCAGCTTGGTGTAACATAAAAGCCGTAATATTTGTAGAGGTAAAGACGGGCAAACGTGTGAAAAAAGTTATCTTATCTTCCTATTTTTAAGTAATCCTCACTTTTATTTCATCTCATGTCTTAATATCGAGTTTTGTTTTCTTTAAGTACCAATAACTTCTTCTCTAATATATATTTGTATAATTATTGGATACGGTAGGTCTTTAATCTTAATTATTATTGTTAACTTAATGTAAGTGTTATGTATACATGACTGTTTGTTGCCATAATAAATAAAAAAAGGGTATTCTTAAAAAACTTTTATGAGACGCTACACGGCAAGTCACTATATTTTATAGGATTATATTAATATACAACATGACTGGTGAGACAATGGAGAGTACTCTGTACTCGATTCTCATTATAATTATGTAATAAAATTAGGTTCTTAATTTTTTTCCGAATTTCCCAAAAATAAATGAATCATGGATACTAAGTAAATTACGCGGCTAGGCAAGTAGGCATACTATGCGGCCGGTGCAGAGGCGTGCGCCACCAAAGAAACACCACACAACTACCCCTCCCGCTCGCGGTGTCCATGCGTTGGGTAAATAATTATTTAACTTTAAGCTACATTTACTCAGTGATCAATTGATATTATTTTTTTATATTATTTTTTTCCAACTAATATAATAGCCAAATATCACGTCCTCGAGTATTGAACATGTCTCACCAGTCATGCTGTATAATATTACGGTAATGCAGTTTTTATGCTAGACGGCACCAGCACAAACAAAAAATTTCGTTCGACGTTTGACAACGTTTCTGACAATATTCTGATGTTATGACAATATGTGCAACATGTCGGATTTTGGTCGGATTATTTCCTGTATGTGATATAGACGTAATCTGAGTATTCCCAATTAATCATCATTCAAATCCATTATATTTCCGCATTCGCAAAACTGTTTCGAGCGCAGTTCTTTTCTAGTGCTCTCGTTCGACCTAGATACAGGACGACAAAGGACTAGAAAATACAAGTTCCAATAACTATCTACTTCGCTTTATGACAGAAGAGGGATAATGAGGAGGAGATATCTTGTGTTCCTTGTTTAAATAAAGGATATTTTGCTTTCTAGTCATATTGTAAAAATTGTAACCTTAGTAATTTATTTCCAATCTATGTAAAATTGGATTTTCAATCTTGCGTTATGGGTGGTTCGGCCTTTAGTCAAGTTGTATTTGATAACATAGACACTTCGACAGCAGCTTCTTTCTAAATCAGAAATTTGACATGTGTGTCAGGAATTTGACATTTCGCATCGCTAAGTGACATGGCTGCAGATGGCGCTTACAATGCATTTTATCAAATCCCACATTTCTAACTTAGCAACTGTAGTTTTTGAATGCAACTTGGTATATGGAATGGAAATACGCCAAAGTATACGACCCACATTTTCTTAAAAGTAGAGCCTGTCTCACATTCAATATAGAGTCATATTATTCAGCTTGTATTGATCAAATGCTCCATAATTGATGAGTTTTTTCCATATTCATGTTATCAACCAATTTTCTATAATATTGCTCGTATCGTATTTTACAAGTTTTCCTCTTTTAGTAGATTATAGAATATGTATTGTTGCATAATAAAAGAATTATAGAATACATTTGAAATATTATATAGGTTTAAGAAAGAGGCGGCTAATCTCGGATACTATAGGACTACCATAATCTGATGGCAAAAAGTGAGAAAAGAAATTGACTAGCAATACCTATAATTTAAATAAAACATTTTGATCCTTTATTTTCCTTAAAGCGGCTGATTCTGTGCAAATGTAAAAATTTATCCAATGATCAATGATATTTTTTGAAAATCTGCCGTCAAAATTTGCCATCAGATCCTGGTAGACCTATAGTTTTGCTTTTATTCAATAAATATTATACAGTTTCTATATGATACAGGTAGAAGCATAATTTAAGCATGATTTGAGTTATATTTCACCAAATATAAAGTAATGTAATATCCGTTAAATAACATTCAAATGCTAAGTTGGCAAGTGGCAATTACCACTATCGTTCGAAATTGAAAATGCAGCGATATCCATAGACTAAACTCTGGTCAGCCTGCAACTTCCGGTACATTTCGTGCGGCGGCCATATTACTTCCGGTCCACGGGATTTACCTAATTTCGTGGAAGCGTGCCACTTGAAAATTCGTCCAATATCACTTTACGGTGTCACATGTGCTCATATTATATCTAGGCTAGCTCATTTAATGGAACGTGCTATAAAATTTAACTCCGTTGTGATATTAAACATTTAACTACTTTAGCTACCAAATTAAGAGTCACGTTTTTAAAGAAACAAAAAATATTTTGAGAGCAAAGTTTTTAGCGGCGTTGTATAGGTACTTTTTTGCTAATAGTTGAAAATATATTTAATTCTCTTCAGGAGTCAGGACTCAGGACACCTGATTTGATCAGCAATTCGTAAGATGAGGGAGAGTAGACCGCAGCTGGTGAGGCGTAGTAATGGAAGTAATGTATTCCCCTCTGTTTCTACCGCGCGGCGAAATTCCCGCTACTGTTTCGTTTTCACTTTGCCAAGCGCAAGCCGTATATTTTCTTTAAATCTAAGGCTGAAAATGCGTTTGCGTCATCAAGCGGTTTGGCCGTTTGATCCCATCTACCATACCAAATTACAATACTTGACAAATCGGCTCCTACGCCCGTGCCTCGTTAGTTCGTTACAAAGTCCCATTGTTGTGTACCGGTCCAATCGGTAGAAAGTGATAATGATACAATATCAATCGAGTATTAAGTTCGACTTGTGTACGGTCTACAGAGAAATGTGTTGAAAATTGTTTAACAAAAATATAAACCAACCTTATTCTTCTATTTATAGAACTTGATAAGACTTGTGTCTGTCAGGTAAGCCTAGCTCAAGTGGTAAAAAGCTTCATTTTGGTAGAGCAGAGCTTTCAAAATTAATTGATATGTAATGTCGATAATATAGTTAGTATAATAATAATAATAATAATTTATAAATTGTCCGTGGGAGAGCCATGCTTCGGCACGAATGGGCCGGCTCGACCGGAGAAATACCACGGCCTCACAGAAAACCGGCGTGAAACAGCGCTCACGCTGTGTTTCGCCGAGTGAGTGAGTTTACCGGTGGCCCAATCCCCTACCCCCCTAGAAATGCCGCAGTTGAAAAACAATTTGTTACCCCAGGAGGGTACCAACTGCGTTGGAGAATCCCTCTCTGGACGTCCATGCTCAGGAACCCTTGGAACTGAACGTGGACGTCCAGGCTGCCCCTCGTATTCTGGGGAGGGCAAAACTGCGCTCCAATCTGCTCGGGGCAAGAGCAAACACACAAAGGCACCCCCCTCGATATTAAACATGGACTTTTGCAATATCAGGGGATTACACTCCAACCTTAATGCCGTCCATTACCACCTTGAGACGGCAAAGCCGGCTTTGCTCTTTTTAACCGAGACGCAGATATCATCTCCGAGTGACACATCATACCTTTCCTATCCAGGGTATTATCTTGAGCACTCCTTTCTGCCCAAAGCTGGAGTGTGTGTGTATATCAGAGATGATATCAGCTCTCGCCGCCTCAGCAATCTTGAGGTCAGGGACCTCTCAACCTTATGGCTCCGCATAGATTGCGACGACCACCCTCGCGTCTATGCGTGCCTATATAGGTCCCATAGTGGTGACCCCGAGACGGACCGACTCTTGGAGCACCTGCAAGATGCTTCAGATTTTGTGCAGCAGCAGATCCCATCCGCAGAGATCATAATACTTGGCGACTTTAATGCCCACCACGCCGACTGGCTCAATTCCAGTAAAACTGATCATGCGGGGAGATCTGTCTGCAACTTTGCCCTTGCGAACGACTTGACACAACTGGTTACTACGCCTACGCGAATCCCAGATGTGGATGGTCAGAATCCTTCCTTGTTGGACCTCCTGCTGACTTCAAATCCTAACGGCTACCAAATATCCGTAACCGCTCCACTTGGTACATCGGATCATTGCCTTGTTAGGAGTTCTGTGCCACTTACGGCGGTGTTAAGACAGCGTGCTGTCAAATACCGTCGTGTGTGGCACTACAAGTCAGCAGACTGGGATGGGATGCGGTCGTTTTTTGCGTCCTATCCTTGGCGGCACGTGTGCTTCTCGCCGGATGATCCCGACAACACTGCCAACTCTGTTGCCGATGTGGTGATGCAGGGGATGGAACTTTTCATTCCGTCCTCTGTAGTGCCAACCGGCGGCAGATTTCGTCCCTGGTTTGGTTCATCCTCCAAAAAAGCTTCTCGCCGGAAGCAGGAGGCTTACCAATCCTGGGCCAACGCAGTGTCTGCTCGGGATTTAAATACCAGCACATATAAAAAGGAGTACAACCTTGCCTCTAGGTCCCTCAAGAAAGAGATCACTCGGGCAAAGCAACAGCACGTCAATAGAATTGGCAAGAGACTTGAGTGCCTCCCCTCGGGAACCCGTGCATTCTGGTCTCTGGCCAAAGCTATTGAAGGAAATTTCTGCAAGCCAACCCTACCATCCCTACACGTAGGAAATGGATCGTTGGCCCATGACGCAAAAGACAAAGCCGATCTTCTGGGCAAGCTCTTTGCGTCAAACTCGACCCTGGATGACGGGGGGCAGAAACCGCCGACCATACCGCGATGTACGAGCATCATGTCGGATATTCGGTTTCATCAGCGCTCAGTGCGAAAAGCCCTCCTTTCCCTTGATATCCAAAAGTCGAGTGGGCCTGACGGAGTCCCTCCTATTGTGTTGAAAAAGTGTGCTCCAGAGTTGGCTCCGGTCTTGACGCATCTTTTTCGGCTCTCCTATTCCACTGGCATCGTCCCGGCTTCTTGGAAGACAGCCTTGGTGCACCCGATCCCTAAAAAAGGTGACCGCTCAAATCCTTCCAACTACAGACCAATCGCTATAACCTCTCTCTTCTCGAAGATAATGGAATCCATTATCAATAGCCAGCTTCTTCGATACTTGGACGGCCAGGGATTACTAAGCGACAAACAATACGGGTTCCGTAAGGGTCGCTCGGCTGGTGATCTCTTGGCGTACCTGACTCATCGTTGGGCTCAGGCAATTGAGTCGAAGGGAGAGGCATTGGCTGTTAGTTTGGACATTGCGAAGGCCTTTGATCGGGTTTGGCATAAAGCGCTGCTTTCAAAGCTTCCATCATACGGGCTGCCCGAGAAATTATGTAAGTGGGTCACTAGTTTCTTAGCAGATAGAAGCATAAGGGTCGTAGTTGACGGCGAATGCTCGGAAACTCAATCTGTTGATGCTGGTGTCCCTCAGGGCTGTGTGCTATCGCCTACCCTATTCATACTGCATATCAATGACATGTTACAGACCAACGGCATTCATTGCTATGCGGATGATAGTACAGGTGATGCTGTATATACCGGCTCCCGCAATATTTCTCGGCAAAATGTCATTGAGAGTCGAAACGAACTTGTGTCTAAAATAGAGAATTCATTGGAGAAAGTCTCTGAATGGGGTAGACGTAACTTAGTCCAATTTAACCCCGCCAAGACACAAGTCTGCGCGTTCACCACTAAAAAGTCACCAATGGTCATATATCCTCGTTTCGAGGGCACATCTTTAACCATCTCCCCTAGCATTGAGATACTTGGCGTCAACATATCGAGCGAAGTCCAGTTCCGATATCATCTAGAGGGTAAGGCCAAGTTAGCCTCGAAGAAGCTTGGTGTTCTTAACAGAGCGAGACAGTACTTCAGTCCGGACCAACGCCTACAACTCTACAAGGCGCAGGTTCGGCCTCACATGGAATATTGTTCTCATCTCTGGGCAGGGGCGCCAAAATACCAACTGCTCCCTCTGGATCGTATCCAACGAAGGGCCGCTCGAATTGTTGACTGCCATAGTGTTTCGAACAGCTTGGACCCCTTGGAATTACGCCGAGATGTAGCTTCACTCTGCATCCTCTATCGGTTGTATTACGGGGAGTGCTCTGAGGAATTGTTCGGAATCATACCACCTGCAACTTTTCGCCATCGTCCCACGCGAAAAACATACCATCCTCATCGCCTTGATGAGTGGCAGTCTTCCACAGTGCGATTTTCGCGTAACTTTCTGCCGCGCACTGTAAAACTCTGGAACGAACTGTCACCAGCAGTATTTCCGGACCTATATGACCTGCAAACCTTCAAGAAAAGAGCGTATTCCTTCTTAAAAGGCCGGCAACGCACCTGCAGCTCTTCGGATGTTGCGAGTGTCCATGGGCGACGGTAGTTGCTTACCATCAGGTGACCCGTTTGCTCGTTTGCCCCCTTATTTAATAAAAAAAAAAAAAAAAAAAAAAAAAAAAAAAAATAATATCTATGGACGCTTCAAACCACGTCAGTCTGGCCCCGTGCTAAGGTACCTGAAGGACTTGTGTTACAGGTACCAACGGAAATAATATAATAATTATTTAATACTTTTATACTATACATATATTAAGTTTTTCGATATATCATACACATATTCAATACACATACAATACACAATACAGACCCGGAAACATTGAATACTTTTTTGTTCTGTCGGCGGGATTCAAACCCGCGACCCCCGGCTTGATCTGCCACACACTCAACCAATTATTGAGCTACGGAGGTATGAGATTGGAGATTCTTTGAGCATTTTCATAATATGTTATGGTTAATAGTATAATTAAGTATTTTGTGAGGTAATTTCATTACGTTTAATTTATAAATAACTTTGCAGCTGATTGGTACTTATCATAAAACTAGGAGTTATGGCGAATAGTTAAACGACCGCATTAAGAGACGTTTAATAATAATTTATATAACTTTAACGTCAAAATCTGTATAAAATTAAAAGATGCTTTCTTAAATCCCTTTGAGTGCAGCTGTTAAACTTACAACCTATGTTCCTTATTAAAAAATATAGTAAGTCTTTTATGTGCCCTGCATACAACAATTAAAAAAGTAAGTATATTTAAGGCGTTGCTACTTTCTAAAAGACATTTTAACACCCTAAAGTATCATCACTTGGTTTAATTACACCCTGTATACATTTTGATAAACAAATAAAATCAGCTATATATATAGTACAAACGTACACACAGACGTCGCAAGTTTTTTGTGGAGAGAAAGCTGACAAAAGGCAAGGAACATCGAGATGTAATCTTGTGTAATAGACGTATAATGATTCAATCTGACCGAGATTCGATCGCCTCTTTTATAATTTGGCCACATAATAATTATTATCTGATTCCAATTTCTCTTGATTGAAAAATGATTATACATAATATGACGTCATAAAAAGGTCGTAAAAGTGCCAATGTAGAAATATCCCAAATCCACTATTTTAATGCAACACTAATGTAGTATCTATGTCCACCTCGTCAAACGGACAAAACTGACAGAAGGGCAGGCAATACAAAAGATCTGCGGTCGTGTATCACGCGTTTCCCGTAGTCCCACCTTCAGGAGCAGGAACACCGTTGGGGTTTTAGTGGGTAGTCCCGGGTGCGGATGTACGTCCGCCCCGAGGAGTCCCACATACCTCGGCCCTTCACCAGACCAGGATGCGTAAATGCATTCAAAAAGGCAATACAAAAGATGGGGGAATGACATAAAGGAAATAGCAGCAAAGACGTTCTTAGAGGAGGCCTATGTCGAAAAACAAGCTACATGTTGTATTGTTGCAAAATAGCTTAAAATAAATAAAAATGCAGCTTCTATTGGAGTTCTGTTTCAGAAAACACATTGGAAAAATTCTTAACGAAGAAGAAGGAGGAGGCTTAATGATAGTTATTTCGTTTCGCGCCAACTTATATTTAGCCAACCACGTGTTGAGAAAGAAAACAAGTTGTTTTGCGTAATGTAATTATAGTTTTTGCCACCGCATCTCACGCGATTCGTCATCATCACTATCGAGAGACAGATGCACCTACTTTCATATTTCAATGTCATAACTCATAATACCTGCAGATGAGCTCATGCGGCATGCCGGATAAGAAGTTAGAGCACCCCAAAAAAGTTTCGAACCTGACTCAACCATAACTATATTGTTTTTTTTATATTTTAACATTCGAGATGTATAAGATTCTAAGTTCGAGCCTCCTACGATTTTGATTTATAAACAACAATTTATTAGTAGTAAGAGAAATCACGCCAAATAAGTGCATGCTTAATATATTTTATATTTTTTATGCTATTTTTTTATTATGGGCAATTTGCTATCTGATCTGATGGTAATATTATGTAGAGATACTTGTAATAGCTGAATAATGTACGATGTATATTATTATATTGCTTACTGCTTACTGCTAACTAGCTATCACATTAAAGAAATAGAATAAGTAACTAAGTTCCAAATCATATGCCACCTTTTATATTTATGTGAGATCGTGTTTTTTTTTTATTAAATAAGGGGGCAAACGAGCAAACGCGTCACCTGATGGTAAGCAACTACCGTCGCCCATGGACACTCGCAACATCAGAAGAGCTGCAGGTGCGTTGCCGGCCTTTTAAGAGGGAATACGCTCTTTTCTTGAAGGTTTGCAGGTCGTATAGGTCCGGAAATACTGCTGGTGACAGTTCGTTCCAGAGAATGATGATGAGATGAGAATGTAATGTTAAATTCAGAATTTTGTTTGTGTGAGTACTGCCTTTGTTGCTGTTGCTGTTGCATTTTTAACACCGCGACCGTGCTGCCATATATTACTGTTATTTACTATTTTACCCGACTACGGCGAAGACAAAGGGAAGAGTTATTGTGGTCTTAGATGACATCGTTTCAGTTCGGCAGACTTCGGCACAGTGTTTGTGTACGTGCGGTTAGATGTATGCGTGTAGACTAGTTATTGCTATGCAATAGCTTTGCCGCGGCCCGCAGTCCCCGAGCGCCAAAAATATTTTTTTGTAAATATATGCAGTAAAGTACCTTAAAGAAGATTCCTAAATAGTATCTCTTTTCTCCAGACTTGAGGAGTGGCATCGTCCATCTTGTTACACCCAGTTCGTCTTCTGTGCTGCAGCTCGAGCATTCTGGAAAAGAACGTGATGTTTGAGTGACTGCTGCTGGGGGAGGACGACGGAACTTGGAAGTGATTATTGACCTGCTTCCAAAAAAGTGGAGGTTCCATGTTTGTCTGCGGTTATAATTAGTATCATATATTTCCTTTTATTCCTGATCTTCCATATTGATATTATATAAATATTCTTTTTTCGACAATATTTATGTGAAGTCATTGATTGTCCCTACAAGTACTAATGTATAATTATAAAATCCAGCACGCTACTGGCATGTGACAATCGACAACGTTATGTAGAAAAAGTCCACATATATATTTTCTACATTTCTAAGCGACGTAATTATTATGCATCATTAATAATTTATGATTATTTAAATCAGTACATAAATTGCAATAAACAAATTATATGCACACATTTTGAAGAACTTGTATAATCGGTAAAAATGAACATCATATTATAAACGTCATAATATTGTTACTTATTTTATTTTTTATGCTAAATAGTCTCAGTATTAGGGTTCCGTTTTTACCCTTTAGATACAGAACCCTAAACACGACGCGACTGCCGTACGACAGTAAAGGAAAAGAAGAGAAACACCTCCTGTATAGTTGGTTTCAATGTAACTGGTCACCGCACCGGTTCCTTAATTACCTGACTTAGGTGAGATATTGTTGCTAATGGGTGACTGGTAGTTGACTGTCTTGGTGTCGACGATACAGCCCATCACCAGCAACACGACAGTGAGGTATTGACGAACCATTGCACTACACTTATATGTATGTACACTACACTATGACACCTAATAGAAATGAGAGTAAGTAAAGTTGCGTTTTGGTTTTGTTTAAGGTTTTATAGGCTGTAACTCTTGGTAATATAGAAACAACGCCTCCGTGGTCTAGTGACATAGAGCGCGGCTCTTGACTCGGAGGTCGTGGGTCGATTCCCGCGTTGGAAACAAGAATATTTCCAAGTTTGGTTAGGACAATGCAGGCTGATCAGTCTGATTATCTGACAACTAAGATGATCCATGCGTCGGATGGGCATGTAAAAGTCGGTCCTGCGCCTGATCTCTCGCCGGTCGTGTCGGTCTGCCGTCCCACTGGGTCATGAGAGTAAAGGAATAGAGAGTGCTCTTGTGTACTGCGCACATACTTGGGCACTATAAAATTACTTCTGAGTAGCTGGCCTGGTTTCAATGAAACCGGCCATCGTTACCGAAACCGGCGTGGGAGCTATTAAATAGAAACAAGAAGCAAATCATAGCTCAAAATAGTGTTTTATCACTTTGTCTCAATACGTATTATGACTTGACATAAACAAAATATGACAATACTTGACTATGTTGTTAGGTTTACCTAACTTAAAAATATACTAGCTACCTTCTACAACTTTCAGGCAAAAGGATTTTTAGGGGACCGAGTACTGACAATCGACATACTAATTAATACTATGAGGTAAGATGTAAAGAACCTTTGCAATATTGGATAGCTAACTGCTAAACTGATTTTAATAAAAAAAGTAAAACACGAAAATGGACACGGAATAGATTTTATCCCGGAAAATATACGATTTGATGCGATTAACGAATTAAAGCGCAAAGTTGCGAGCACATGTACAAGGTTTACATTAAAAAATCTTGTCCTTGCAGCTTCTTTTTCTACAAAACGCCAGGATACCAGCTGACGCGGAAGTACAAGCTAATAGGTTACTTTTAATCCTCTTCCCGGACAATAATATGGCATCCGCTCTCAATGTTATTTATTACTTTGGACAATATTATATTCTGACCTTTTTACATTATTTCCCGTTCATTTTAATAGTACTTAAAACATTTAATAGGCAAGTGAACTTTTTGATCGAATCAACTTTAAAAAGCATAATAAATTATTTTACTTAGTACTTAGATAAATATACAAAATGTCACTAATGTTTGATTTAGAAAACTGCCTACGGTAAAAAGATTTGACTAGATTTCCGCAATGTTTTATCCATGTCTGATACGTTAGAAAAGTCGCTTGACTGACAAACTAGTCAAAATGTCATTGTTTTACTAAAACGTGTAAATCCCGAAATTCCTATTTAAAATTTCCTAAACTGATGCATCCATTTTGTTAAAATTTTACAGACATTTTAAACAGACTGCGGAAAGAGCACATTATACTTTTTATCGCGAAAAACTTAGTATAAAATATATTAAATAGCTGGCATTGACCAAAACCACATTTTTTACCAACAATTACGAGTTAGGAATCTGCTAAAGCATTTGATACATAACATGAAACAGGTTGTATGTGAAAACGATTTTAAATATGTACGGAAAATATATAACACTAGATCAGTGTTTCCCAAACTTGCCGGGACCACGACTCATCTACTTACAAGAAAGTTTAAAACTGGCGGCCCACCAGACAAAAAAGCAGCGGTATGTAATTGCTGCCGCTGCATTTACCCGTTAATTCTTATCGTATTTAATACTACTGACCTACTGACGTTCACTGCTGACTTGGGCCTTTTCTAAAGCCCATCACTACAATCGAACGAGTACGACAATCGTCCTATAGTTTCAGGGCCCACCCAAAACCTACCCGCGACCCACCAGTGGGTCGCGACCCACACTTTGGGAAATACTGCACTAGATGTTACCCGCAACACCGTGCAAGGGAAAATACTGCAGAAACCGTACATTTTTGCAACTACCTAGATAAATAAATGAGTCTTTTTTTAACAAAATCGGCCCATAAGCTGTAGGTGTACTAAGTAACAAACAAACCAAACATTTTATATTAGTATAGATGGAATGGTATTAATATTAAATAATTATTGTTGCCTGTTAAGTTTCAATAATAATATGAACTTGAATAGTTTTCCACGAGGCTATAATATGTACCAGTAGTAGCAATATTCCCTCCCCATATTGGCCCACCACACATTCCCACCACTGTATCTCCTGTGTCGCCAGGATCGACAGCGGTATCCAACCACGAAAACCCTTTGATATGATCTCAGGGAGCCCGAGGGACATGCTAAAACTGTCTTGGGACCCGCAACGAAATTAATCAGAAGAAGATAGGAGTAGGAAGATTCCAGATTCCCTCTCAGTAGTAGCAATATGCCACATTAGCCAAGCTCGAGCTACTAAAATATGTCAAAATTACCATTAAACGGAAGAAATTTGGACATTTTGCTCTGATAACTTACAAAAAGCTTACGTTAAGAGTGCAGTGTCTGTCATTAGCTGTGTCCATATTGTGCCCTTTCATCTTCAATTTTCATTATCTTTTAACATTCAAAATGTCAAAAGATTATGAAAATTGAAGATGAAAGGGCACAATGTGGACATAGCTATTGCACCACGAAAACAGTATTTTTGACTGATGCATGTTAACAACTTTTGACTATTAGTTTGAAACTTAAAATCATAAGACTTAAGAGCCCAATTACTTTAAAATAGTTACAGATTTGCTAAACTAATTATAATTAAGCATGTAACAACTATTGACCATAAGTTTGAAACTTTTAATCATAAGTGGCCAATTACTAAGTTATACACATAGTCCGCGAGCTCGCGTCGGGTGGCATTTCCCATCGTTTGGCAACATCCATCAGTGGCGCAACGCAGGCAGCTATACGTGTTTGAATTGATTCATGATAGGGTAGAGATATATAGCTCTGTGGGTATCGACTTCTAGGTAATATGTTTGAGGTTCAAATCGGAGAGGGGGGGGGGGGGGGTCAAGAGGATATGCCCTTCCTCTCTACTCTCTCTAACTCTACGAGTTGCACTCTGGAGTCTGGATTTGCCGGCAGAAGAGAAAACCGAAAGAGCAGGTTAGGCATACATTTTGGTCTCGCGGCACAAAGAGAGGGGGATATTATTTCTTCTCTTACGCCGCGCCGGTGGACGAGTCTCTCTTCTTACGATTTTCGAGTAGGTCATATGTCCTGACTTCTGAGGCGACTTTAAATTCAGTATCTTACCCGAAAAATTACATAACGCTGCTAAAAATACTTACAACAGACATATTTTAATAACACTTAATTATTAATACCTCGTTCTTGCTACTGTTTTGCAATTTGACTGTGGCGTACAAGCGGAGAGCTGTTATGCGCTAAATTAAATAATAAATTAATAATTAATTAGACATTAGTGTATCGTGATGAGACTGACCTATACAATAGAATGCGACCTTACAGCGCCGGTTGTTTGTGTGCGTTTATCGCAGACCTGTCTAACGTTTCGCAAAGTTTTATCATAATCGGATCATGATGGACACGACGAATCGAATATGGTAACGATTGTGTTATGGTACTGCTCTACAAATATTTGATTATGTTGTAAGGTTTGGGTGCCTTACAACATAATCAACTTACAAGATGTTGTTTGCAATTGCGATCTCGTAAAAGTGCGTTTGGCGCGTTTTCCATGAAAATCCTACAATATTTTCCGGGATCTAAAGCAACATACAATTATACCCTGTACTTATATAATAATTTCGAAGCTTTTAATCAGTAAAATATGGGCCGTGCGTCGAGTTTCTTACGCCGGTTCTTCTTGCCGGGCTAGTTTTTGAATACATACCGATGGTAGGCATCATTATCGACGTTCAAAGAGTATTGTACGATACCATAATCTATATTAAAAAAATATATAAACAGACGAACGTATAACCTCCTCCTTTTTGGAAGTCGGTTAATAAAAATCATTTTGTTAGTCTCGCTAAAACACGAGAAAGACTGAACCGATTTGGCTAATATTAGTATTGAAATATTCGTTGAAGTCTTTCTACAAGAACGGAAGTTATAAAGAAATTAACTGGGTTATGTAGTTTTGAATAAAAATATTTATGAGAATAGCCAAGACCGGTCGATAAAGCATGGCGAATTTGATCAATGTCTTTGGCAATAAACATGGAGAAAGGATTGCTTTCATCAGTCGTGGGACAAACTGGTTCACTGAGGAAATGAATATTTAACAAGTCAATTTGGTGAATGTCAGATCATGATCTCATTGTGAGCAATACAGTCCAGATGATATTAATATGAGTAATACCTCTACGTATTGTAATGGGTATTTATAGCATAACGACTTGTAGATTCTGTGAGGACTGAGGAGGAGGATGTGATACCCATTCACTTTCTCCACGACTGTCCTGCTCTACTACAGAGCAGGAACAGGCACCTTGGTCACCACGAATACTCATCCACAGAGGAAATTCGTGGCACCAACCCCAACCATATCGTTCAATTTATGAGCTGACGTATTGGGTTGGGGATGATACTCTAGTGCGAAGGAGTCACAATAGATCTTTATGGGTCGCAGTGACGTCAGGACTACAGCGACCTGCCTTCTTTAAAAAAGCTCTACGTACAATTAATATTAAATGTGGTACAAGTAAATAAATAACCGTAAAATTAAAAAAAATCGTCTGCTGTATTGTATGTTGCTAATTGCTATGTATCTTGCTATTCTCACGAGTCACGACTGACAATCGCAAGACATATTGATGTGATTATTATTATTGATAATTAAACTTTAATTTAATGAAATGTATGAAGCTTATGCTCATATCGTAATCTTCATTAGGTATCAGTTAATTAATAATATTCTTCTCTAAGTGCGCCAGTAAGAGATACCTATATTTTGATACCGTTAAAAACATTTTCAGGTGCCATCGTGAAAAAAGGGGGAAATAACCAATATTGAATCTATTATATCTGCTATCTCTTACATTGTATCTCTCTATAGGGCTGCTGTAAGAGATTTCTTTTAGAAATAAGCAGTCCTTTGTGTCGTCTTTCCGTGTTAATTGTATCTTTCTGTATTTTTCTTGTGTACAATAAAGAGTAAATAAAAAAATAAATATATAAACAGATAGGTGCAATATTATTAGATATAGCTAAATATATCCAATATTGCACCTATTAGCAAGCCTATATTATGCTCTTCGGCTATTGTTAACAATTCATTGACATCTTCCGACTCTACGCCTCCCTTTCTTCCCCGTTAGTATGAATTATTACGACAATATTGATGATGTAGATTGTAGAGGAAATTTTCATAGAAATGGAAAACTGAGATAATATCAATACAAGAAATAATAATAAAATAAATGCTCATTTAAACTTTAAAAACAGTTTAGCGTCATTATAAACCCCGCGGGGAGTACGAATATATAATTATAATACTTATTAGAGTTTAATACCTTATAAAATCCATATTAATTAATTAAAATGACAGTTTCTATACTATTCAAGACTTGACATTTAAAAACATTAGAATATTGTCTAAAGTATAAAATTAATAAATTACAAATGAGGCAATCATAATATTATGAAATAGAAAGCTCCTTTAAAGTACCCACTAATTATAAGGTTATTCGCATATGTATTATTTAAAGTCACAGCCTAAAAAACCGTAAATAAAAAACCTCAGCAATGAAACCCTACCAAAACAACCACTTTAAACACAACCTTAGCACTCAACCACGCGATAAAAAAATAAAATGATTACGTATGCGCGCGCGCACGTTGGCTCCTGCCGTCAGACTGGTACTGTACTGACAGTGACAGTATGTGGCAACCAGCTCATCCGTGACCTTCGCAAGGTTTTAGGACCACTATGAATTAGGAAACGGTTGCTATGTTGATGCCAGGAAGAAAGATATCATAAAGATGGCGTTGGAGCAAAAATTGCAATATCTGTAAAACGAAGCACAAAAACCTTTGATATTTTTTATAATCTAAAGGAATATGCTAAATTCGTATAGTCTACAACTCAACATGATATAAACTAGTAGCGGACTAAAAGTGTTCCGATTAAAAAATTTGAATACCTTAAGATAGCTTTAGAAAATAATAGACCTAAGTAGTCAAGGTCTGATCTTTTCTACTTTGTTAATAATTATTAATTCATCAAGCCCCAAGCCAATAAATAAGCTATTGTGTCTCGTTTTTCCACGATGCGATCGACAGGTTAATATGAGAGGCTTAACTGCTTAGATAGAATAAAATATTCTAAGCAGTAACCTGATCGATTTTCGTATAATTTGGCGTAGTTATTAGACAACAAGCATGTAAGGATGTAGGAGCTACCAACAAATTCCTGCCGATTTTTTTTCTTGTGTTGGCAAGAAACAGTATATTAAGTTAATATAATTAATATTTAGTAGCCACTGTTTTATTATTTGATATTATTTATTTGATTGTATAATTGCTATGCCAGGTTTTCTGAAGCTCAAGGCCTCTGTATCAATGCTCAATAATGCGACTGTATTTTTCTATGGCAGATGACATTTACCATTGGTCGTAACTGCACATTTTGCAACCAATACAAAGTACACAACAGAAAACCTTAATGTCAAAGTGACCTACAATTAGCAGACCGCTCTATGAAGAACCACTTAACGCCATCGCAAACAGGGCGACTAGTCGTCGCGTCAGACGCGGCGTTGTCGTTTGCATCTAGCTAGCGTCTTGTCGTCGCGTCTAGTCGCCGAGCTGTCGCTGACGCGTGTTGCCTAGTGTGCGCCTACACAAACAAAGACGTGCACCTAGCGCTCACAGCAAAACTGACGATGCGCTGTCGCGCGACTGTCGTCGTGTGCGAGCGTACACAGCGCTACCAGACGCCGCGACTAAACGGGAGCGCGTGCGGCTCCTCTAGCTTGTCGTCGCGACTCAGCGACTCCGCCAAGTGTGCGGAGCTTCGAACAAAATACATATATGAAAAATGTCGGCCATAGCCTGTCGTCGCGTCTAGTCGTCGAGCTGTCGCTATCGCCTGTCGCCTAGTGTGCGCCTACACTTAGTCGAATCTTAGCAGAAACCATTGGTACCATTCCAATCTTTCCCACAAGCGACCGAGAGCAGGAAAAATTCAAATAAAATACCACTTTATGATCAAGGTTCCATTTTCTACCGACATTGGTCTAGCGATCCAAGCCGCCGTTGCATTCTAATAGCGTAGAGAAATGGCATTGATGGTAGCTTGCAGCAAAGATCGGAAAGCAATCATAACGCGGCCAAAGTCTGTCAAGCGATGTCCTCCCAGGCTGAAGAATTTCCTTGATACCGTAAATTTTACCGCGTCAAAAGTAGGTAAACAAGGTCTTCTATACTAAATATTATTAAAAAACATTTCACAAGCTTTTGCCTGAATAGTTTTATATACATCGGTGCATCCTTTTTAAAAGCTTTAAGAGTTTGTAGAATTAAATAACAACTATAACCAATAAATAATTATATAAAACACGTGTAAACTTTTAAGTAAACAATATAACTAATTAAAAACCGGTTTTTATTATTAATTCCTATACATCAGTTATGGAAGAATGTAGTATTGGTAACGGTGGCGCAAAAAATGTACTTTAGCGACCATTCACATACAGCACCTTTATTGTAACGACTTATGGATCATTTTTGCGAAGATCAGGAGCAAAATAAATCTGAATGGAAGTTTTTAAAGTTAAAAATCATTGGTAATTAATGTGACAGTTGAAGATTTCGGCTGTCAATTAAATTAACACTGTGCTGAATAATATTAAACTCGTAATAAGCGTAAAATTATTTTTGATAAACGGCTTATGTTGTAAACAATATTAAAGATATTAAATACTAGAAGTTCACAATTTCGTTAATTTATTTTTTGTCTTTTTCCGGCGCTTAAAGTAACTTCGTACGAAATATTATCAAAATCTTTCAATAGTATGAGCATAAAGACGTAAGAGAGAGACAGTTTTAAATACAAACTTTTGCAAGAAGGCAAAACGTTTAAAAGCATGAAATAGGAAAAAAAATCCTAAAGTAAAATATAAATGTAAGATTTACCTGTTACTTTTATAATGTTATCGTCACATAACTTTTATATAGATGATGTCACATAAAAGTATTTTAATGTTATACATAAACACCCACATAACTTGAACTTATTTGTATTGGAATTTCAACGAGCAATAAAAAATAATAACCTTGGTACCTACCTTGGTACCCTTGGTACCTAGCAATGTCACCTATAAAAATAAACACTAGCCTAGGTCTCGCCCATCCCCGCTCCGGGAGGGAGTCCTGTGTTAGACAGATCCAGGATATCCCTTCGTATACGGCTGAAGGCAAACCGCAGGTGGTTTTAGTGGGTAAACCGAAATCGAGAGTCCCACATACCCCCCGGGTGCTTCAGCTTAACTGAGGCACATCCCCAACCCGGGGCACCCATAAAGAGTTTCCCCTGCGCATTAAAAAAAAAAAGGTCTCGCCCATCCCCAATGTCAAGATCATTACCTTTCCACAAAAAGATAAAAATAGACGCAAGATGTTTCCAAGGGCAACCAGCTATTTTAAGAGACCTAACCAGTACGGCAAATGGCATTAAACTATAAAAACTAACAGAGCAATGCACAGTTAAAGGGCAAGGTTAACCCACTTGCTCTTGTTTGAACCGCGGTTAAATTGCTAGCAAGATTGCTGGCCGGTTACTGGGATTAAGAATACACCCACATGATGTAAATTAAAAGTTTGAAAAGAGAATTCGTATTCGAACAAGCTTATACCTATACTTAATTTTTTTATGAACTTAAATATAAGTATAAAACGCTTGCAATAATTCTTGTATGTTTATCGCGCGGAACAGTTTTGTGGCGTAAAAACGTACGGCGTTTTACGCCACAAAACTGTCCGATATGACCTTTCCCATCCCTCAAAGTATGTATGTCCAATTAAATGTCTATAATATTCCATACCAAATTTCATAAAAATCGGTTCAGCCGTTCAGATGTTTAGACACGTACACGCAATTATGGACAAATTAACACACTTTCTCATTTGTAATATTGGTAAAGATGATATAGAAAGAAAAAAAAGAACAAAAGAAGAGTAATTAAGATTTAGTTTTTTTACCTAGGTAAGTCTGATTTATTTCTTTAATAATTTATTTTTTTAGGGATAACATTTAATTACGGTTATAATATAAACAGTGACAATATCTGTCTACTAATATATAATAAGTAAATGATATTAATATATCATAATATTTAGTTACATATAGATATAATCATATTTTATATAAAAGATTTCAACGCGCTTCGACGCGCCGCGTTCTATGACATTGAAAATGAATATATTTTATGTATCTAGTTTTAATATCTTCTTCCATAAAGTTATAGTAAAGTGGAATTTAAGTAATCAATTATTAATAAGTAAACATTTATTACCAATCAAACTTATACGCCTATTAAGTAAAGATAAATTTTTAATACCTATCTATACTTTTAGTAGTTTTACAAAGTTTAAGTTGAAAAGATTATAACCTTGATAAATCTAGTCGCATGCATGTCTTCATTATGAAATCCGATAAGTATTGTGCAGTAATAAGCTCCTACCGCGGGTTCTCGAACCGATTTCGATCGAAATTGCCTGAGAACACAAAAATAAGGAAATTGCCAAATTTTGAGACAACAATGCGTGAAATTTGAGCGTCGACAGTTATAAATCGAGAAATAGTCTAAATAATTAGAAACGAGAAGACATAACAAAGTCAGAAAATTGAACTTAGCCACTGAGCGAGTATACAAAAGTGACGAAATATAGTCACAATATTATAATATATATTTTCCTAAATTTTTTTACTACGCTCGCACTATACGACAGACACGGACATTGATATGAAAAACCGTAACCGTAATATGCCTAAACAAATATTTAATAAAAAAGTGAGATAAACTTCCATACTTTAAAAACTCGAAGTCACTTCTAACTCGATTAGGAAGTATTCTAGCATGGAACCTGTGGTAGTATCTGGTGCAATGTGATCTGTGCAAAGTGCGTGAAGCTCCGGCCTTGGGCCACATCGCCGGGTCAAATGTCGGCACAGGCGGGTTCCTACTGACCCGACATCAGCACAGCTTTGTGGTTCAAATTGTTAGTTCCCGAACCGGTGGCTTAATTTTAGACCAGTTTTGTAGGTTTGTAGATTTATAACTTGGCGTTTAGACCATATTTTGTAGTAATGCGCGCGGCTTCGCATGTGTAAAAACCGGATCACGCGTCAATCTTACATTTTTCGGTGATGAAAATATCGCTGTGTCCTACCCGGTGGTCCACTCTTTGCCTACGCCTCATTACAATAATAGTTGTGTTGTCACAGTCTATTCGATGCAAACCAACAAAGTAAATAATTTAAACATTTGTTCATTTGTAGTACACGCCGCATAGCTTTGTGACTTAAGGAAGGAGGAACCCAAAAAAAAAGAAGTAAATACTAGGCTTGCAGCCGAAATGATGGGTGGAGAAAGACTTTCTTGGCAAAATGTTTGCAAAAAAAAAGAAATTATCTGAACAAAATGAAACTGCTTACACACAGGTTTTATTCACTTAAATTATTTGCTGTTTTAGCAGAATAAATCTTTAGATTTTGGTAATAGTTAAAATTAGCTCAAGATTGTCTACTTCTGCTGCCGACAGTACTGCAGCTTATTACGAACAACACTCAGCAATTTGTCAGTGGAACACAATTTAATAATTTCCACTGAGCTGCGGTGAACATTTTTGCGGTCGTTACGTAACGTGGAAAGTCGCAAGACAATACTGATGGGTCATTAAATACGTGAAGTATTAGTAAGTGTTAATAGGTTCATGCTGTGGCATATATGAGTTATTAGCAGTCTTATGATGTTGATTGTTGCATATACGAGGAGACAATACTTTAGGGTGTGAACGTGTCCCCTGTAGTTTATTGTGGGAGTAGCAGCACTGAGATTTGTTTTTTTTTGTATTGGAAAACTCTTTCAGCGCTGCTACTTTCACAGATATAAGGGACTATATTATAAGAGACAAATACATTTTGTTTCACCATGTACAATAGATTGTAGAATGGTATTTTGTCTGTAATTTTGATTTATAATTTATACTATGAAATAAGTAGCATAGGCAAAGGCCTATAATTATTGTTTCTTATTAATAATGACACGAATTTTTAGTTTTTCCTATTTTTATTGCTTAATTATTCCCAGCCATCATAATTTTTATTTATGAGTATGACTAGCTGCTGTCCCGGTGAACTTCGTGTCACTTAAAAACCTTCTCTGGACTTCTACGAATATTTTAAGATTAAAATCAGCCCAATTCGTTCAGCCGTTTTCGAGTTTTAGCGCGACTAACACATTTGTAAATCCATTTTTATATATAAGAAGATTTTATTTTATTAGTGCTGTTAATTAGGTAACTATAATTTTATTTAAATCCTAGATTTCGCTTTAAAGCAAATATTATAAAATTACATAATTATTAGACAATAAAATATAACAATATACCCGATTTCTCCTGCTCATGTATTATGATTATTTAAATTAAATAATTAATCAAGTTTAATGTAAATTTATTTTACTTGCTTGTATAACTGTGTGTAAAATATTTATTAATTAATGGGATTCATAAAAATCTAGAATTACTTTGATCTGAGACTGGTGTGATCTTTACAAAATTTATGGTTTTGACATTTCATCAAAAATATTTACGTTAAAATCATCTCATATTTCACCATGACATTTCGGGATGTGATGATGATGATCATGAATTTTAAATACTCGTATGCAAATGCTGACCTATATTTCTGTTCCTTTATCGAATTGGAAGTTTTTTAGAATTACTATACTGTTTTTACGCAGTAAAAATCTATCTACCTGTCAAAAACTACATGTGTAAAGTAACTTTATAGTTCGGAAATTCGCCTATTTCCGCGACAATTTTACGCCTTTTCTGAGACTCAAGCTATATCTTTACAACACATTTCGTCAAAATAGATGTAGTTATTTAAGCGTAAAAACGTTACAGTCTGACAGACACACTTTAACATTACATATCAGTATATATAGATTCTGTTCCGAAAACATAATCAAAAATCCGACCAAGTTTTTCTTTGACTTTTCGATTAAACAAAATGCGGTCTGACCCCCATTACTTTAAATCATTAAAACAAAGAAGTAAAGTTAAAAATAAAGCGCAAATTGAAGTTCACTCGTGAGGTGCTCCACCGTCACCTGACCTACTCCCCGCCCGCCCTCGCCCCGCCCTAGCCGCCTTAGCCGCCCGCCCCTGACAATAGCAACGATAATTGCGAACAAATTGTTCAAGAATAAATAAATACCGCCTAAGTGTGAATTGCTTTGAAATGGGTTCCGTATCAATAGCTAGAATGTAATTATTATTTTTATTACAATGTTTGAAATGTTAAAGCTTAAGTCTGGGATTTGCTAACTGGACTGAACTTAATTGTGCTCCCTCACCGCGAGCATTCACGTGAATGTAACTTTTTAGATTCGACTTTGAGCATTACATAGCAAGTTGACTTCACTGTCACGTAGCATTGATGTTACAAGTTGTATCAAGATATTACACATTGTGTCATTACAAGGTGCGCATCCTCGCTCACTGATGTAATGCTCGAGCAGCTCGACTCTGTAACGTTACATTACAAGCGAATGCTCCCTGTGAGGGAGCACCTTTAGGGTTCCCCGGTATAGTCTGCAGGGTTGCAGTAGAATAATTGCATTTAATAATAATAATAATTTGTGTCATGTTTTGAATTTTGATACCGTGATACTGTGGTGTGCGACGGAAGTCCTTATAATAAAAGTTACATTAAAAAGTTTGTAAACCGTGGCATATTTTACTCGTAAACAATAACTTGAAGAAGCAGTAGGTACCATCTTGAAAGAATGAAATGTAGTTCAAAAGGTCATTCTAACAACTTTAGTACATCACTTAAAATATCAATTTAGTCATTAAAAATCATTTAATGTTTCAATCGAACTTGCTACTCACTTAACATAATTAAGTAGCTTTTAATGTATGTAGTTAAATATATTATAATGCTATTTAAATTTTTAATATAGGCCGAAGACTGGACGGGTCTATAATTTTATATGTCATGTGCACGGGAATAAAATATGTTTTCATCTAGTGATCTCGATTTTATTCTAATTTATTGAAATCAGAGCAACATAGACAATTTTATATAGATCAAGATCTTATCAAAATAGTAAGAAATAATGCAATATGAAGGATGTTGTGACTACTTGAAAATCTTAAAAGCAAAAGTGTTCTATCAAGGTAACACTAGTCTTATCAGTTATCTGCAGTCATCCACACATAAGCCGCTAAGCCGATTTAGATGAAATTTGGAAATGACATATTTTATATCCTGATAAAATTTAAGATTTTCGTGCGATTAACACAATTTCGCGTAGCTGAATTGCTGGCAACGCTAAGTTTTGATATACATAAATACAAACGAAATAAGTGTGGTTGAGTTTAAAAATTTGTTGTAAAAACTCAACTACACTAATATGTAATTAAATGGCCCATATACTTTTGATTGCGCGGTTAATACGTGAAATTAAAATTGGTAGTATTATAAGCTTGGACGAAGCTTTCTTGACATTTAGATCAAAACGAATCGGAACGGAATGAGATAGGTTTTCGATTTGATCTATCAAAACTACTCTTTCTATCGCCGTGTTAAAGATTTTGCAGATATTTCACTTGCAAATAAAGCTCATAGGATGACAATTGACGTCCTACATTATTGTGGCCTCGTTAGTCTATCTGCTCCATAAACCTCGGAAACAGCTAAATGTAACTCGAGCTCGATGCATTATTAGATGACATGACGGAAACGGGAGAAATGTTTTGTACTTTTTAGTGCTATTTTTGTGCGATAAAATGAATGCTGTTTTGAAACTTCGATGCAAACAAATTTCCCCCTTACTACTTGTATAGATTTTATAGATGATTGGTAATGTGTGGTGTTTAGAACCGAAGGCTATTCAGCGAAACAGAGCTTTCAGTTGGCCTAAGATAAAAAAAAAAACTAAGCATTTATATAAACTAGGATCCTTTCTGTTTCAGTCGCAATTTTGAGCTATTTGGGCGACGTTGTAGCATTTAAGCCGAAGTTTCGTTCTACGAGCCGAACACTAGCCATATTTGGTGCTTTAAAATAAATAAAAATGGATTTTATTTACTGTATTTGAATGGAATCGGCTGCTTACAAAATATGTGTGATGTGCGGTCATGCAAACTAAGCATAGCTTTTTTATTTATTTATTATTTTATTTATTTAAAAACTTTTGCACATTTTGTACAAAGGCGGGCTTAATGCCTCGTGGCATTATCTTCCAGCCAAACCTTAGGGTGTTGCAGAGATAGTGAGGTAGATGCAAACCTTTGAGGAGAAGGATATTTAAATACCTTAAAATTAATAATATAATAATACACTTAAGTATAGATATATATTCATATTTCATAATATATAAAACTACGGGCCGCTAGTAATATTATATATTATAATTATAATATTTACTTAAATAATTATACGAATGAAATATTTTTTTTATGTCGTTTGTATATCGAGGGACATAAAATATTACAATCAAAGCGCACGGAAGTGCGCAGGCCAAGTTCCAGCAGGCCGCGAGCATAAATACATATAAGACGTAAGTAATTATAAAACTTTTTAACAAGAGACGTATGATACGCGATCATGCAAACGATAAGCATAACTTCTACTTTAATTGTATGCTGTGGGACATAATATTTGAACACTAGCATTGGTATGAAAGTGAATACTACGTGAGCGACAAAGAGAAACTAAGCTAGATTTGAAGTATGAGAAACGGTATACATAATCAAAGTTTCCCTTTGTTTGACAAAGTAAATATTATGTTTCTCGAAGGCTCTGCCGCTTCGTCCTCGAGGATTAGAACATACATCGTTTTAAATGTTCTTCGTAAAAGACTAAAAACATAAGCATAGTATGTTCTTGGTGAATGCAGGTTTATTAAGAATGATAATTATATTCAGAATAAGTATATTTAGAAATCGCTTACGATAACTGGACTCTATATCGTTGTCGAAGGCAGAGGGCGGGGAGGAATATTTTTTGCTCCTACCTGAAACAAAATGACAGGAATTACAATAAATGCAAAATATGTATTAAAAATATGCAATAGACAATGGTCTTAAATATTTTAACCTCCAAAGCAGAATTAGCGAAAAAAATAGGCTACAATCTACGCTACAAGGCTACGTTAAAAGTGTTGTTTTAATAAAATAGCAACGTCACGAAATTATACATAAGCTTTTTTCTCTTACACTACTAGTAAAAAGGTAATTTAGATGTGTCAATATCTAAGACTACCAGCCCCCGTAGACAAGTGGCAAAACGCTAAGGCTACAAAATGTATGGATTTGACATAAGTATTCGCTAGCGAAGCGATGACTTATGTCAAATCGCATACATTTTGTAGCGCTAGCGTTAGCGTTAGCGTTTTGCCACTTGTCTACAGGCCCAGTACCTATAACAGTTCCCAAAGTTAAAGTACAGCAGACTTGCATATTGCAACAATACTATAATAATATGTAGGTACTTGGTAGGAAAATAAACATTTTTCCGTTATACATAACATGACGAAAATTTAAGGTTGACTAACTGCATACCATAAAACACACCCATAAGTATGCCAAGTATTTGAAGAGCCCCAGTAACCATGGCGTTATATAAGAAATTACGTCATAAAAAGAGTAATTACAGAAGTTCGTCAACAATTGCATACAAAATTAAGAAATTCCCGGCAAAAACTCAAAGGAAAACATGAGACGGATTGTTTGATAGGGTTGCCACTTCGAGGATTTTTAAAAGTAAAAACTTCTTTGGAGACGTTGCAATTTTCTTTTTAAAATGAGTATAAATATGGAGTGCCTGATCAAAAACTCGTAAGAGGGAAGAGTAATCCGCCTGCGCATTTAATGTAATTGGCACCTGCTAATGTAAATAATCATATTTTGGAATAGATGACATTCAAGCTGATGAAACCTGATTTCCATCATCCACAGTACCGAAATAGTCACAAAGCCTACATGGAATAACACTATTCGAGTTTTCTATTGACTTCCCTGGATCAGCCAGCCGATTCATCCTTTAGCTATTGTATAAAACTAATCTCACTCGAGGGCTAAGGTTGTATGCCCAGCGACGGGGGAATTACCGGCGAAGGGCCATTGTAATTTGTACGGGTTGAGGTTTCTGCATCAACTTCACAGTACAGTTGTTAAAAATTCCGTAATTGTTCGTGTTTTTATAGTCGTTACTCATTAGGACTTCCTTTTTTGAGATCATTTTGAATTAACAACAGAACTTGTTAATGCGATCGCTAAGTTGGCCTATGATAATATACCAAATCAATACTTCAGCAATGCAATTTTTTGTTGTTTAATAAAATTTTGAAAAAGCAGTCGTGTTCTATTATGATACAATGTAACCTAATCAACAATTCTTTGTTGTTTAATAATATTATTAGTTACCAACCGTAAGTATGTGGAGTAAGATGTAAAACTACCTCTTCTTCCTATTATGCAAACTTAAAAATGTTTATTCTGAATAAATTTTTTCAACAGTTTTCTGAACATTTAAAAAAATTGTCGCCAACCCTGCGTGTAATACGGCAAAATGACGGGTGCAGTAGCCCTACTTCTGAAATGGGTCAGAACTGAGCTCTAACGATGCTCCTTTTACACTTTTTCGCTTCCGTGTCGCATTCGAGGCGAAACTGTTTGAAATTCCGTAACCGAAACTACCCGACATATAATAACGTAATCCGAAACCGCAACCGAATATGCTTGAAGTTTAAAAAAATACGGATGATATATTGAAGTGTAGGTAGAGTTCTTTAATAAAGATAATATAATAATTTAAAAAATGCTTATCACAAAGGTTAAACATAAAAATGTATCGCTTAAAAGTTAAAAGTAAGCACTACCTATATTTAAAATAGAAAATCTGCCGTAGTATAATCCTGTTAGAATTTAGATGCGTCTAGACTCTAGACTCTAGCATGTTATATTAAACATGATTTAAGGTATAATTAATAATATTATACAAATAATATAAACAGTAAATAGCATAATAATTATGTTCTAACCAGAAAAAAGATGCTGATAAATATACTAGTTAGGATAATTACAGCATTTACCTTAACTGTAATATTATTTTCGTATCCGTATCCGAAATAGTTCCACTAAATCTTTCATGCGTAAGTCGTCAAGTGCAGTTTAAACTTTGAACTCTAACACAACATTTTGCCCGGCCGCACATTGTACGAATTTCTGATCAGAAACAGTTGAATGTCCGCGCTGTCTCTTACATTTTGTACTGAGCTGGGTGAGCTCGAACTCGCCGGAAGGATATTTCGGATAATGTGCGGGGTGGCGATCCGGTGGAATTCAAATGTTTCTGATCAGAATTCGGACAATGTGCGACCGGGCTAAATCACTTTGTGATTCTCCATTCTTTGTAATTCTTTAAACTCCATTCCTTCTAATTCTTTATATATTCTATAGAAGTTTACTGTACAGTTGATTGTGAATTTTTAGTTCTTTGACTTTCGACGTTACGAATTCTCCGCTTCGTGATTTATGCTATTTCATGATTTTTAAATTGTGAATTTTCAAATTTTTACATAAATATATAAATACTTTATGGATTCTGTGCATTGTACAACTTAATTATTGTAAGTTAAACAGCAAAATTATATTTTACTTATTTGCATTATTTTGTAGATTAATTTTTTATCATTTGCACCGGATATTTCGTTATAAAAATGCATGCATTTATGCATATTTTATCTCTTTTAATTACATTGTCATAAGTCTGTAGCCCTGCAGGGTTTGTGTGAAGAATTTGAAAGTGGAACCCACCTCTGACATATTTCATTTATTTGACCTTACGCACATATTTACTTAAAATCAAAGATATTTAAAAGTTTTTTATGCTACATATTATATTTATAGCTATTGTAACCTAAGTGTCAGATATTATGCAACATAAGACTATGCGATGCATTTTTAACCCAAGGCAAAAAGAAGGGTGTTATCGGTTTGACGTGTCGGTCTGTCTGTCTGCGTGTCTGAGAGTCGGTCCGTGGCATCGTAAGAGCGTTTTCACATTATCCGATCCGATATCGGTGTCGGATGCCGATCCGATATCGGGATAAGTAATTAATAATAAATGTAAAAACGCGTATCATCCAAAGGTGGTCCGATTTTGATCTAGATTCTTTTTGTAAGCTGATATCATCGAAAGTGTTCTTACTTCTTAGCTATAGTAATTTATCATTATCAGCACGCTCGGTTCGGTTTTTTCTGCTTGGAATTGTTGAAATTCCACTTTCCCAAGAATTTGAAGCTGCAAGAAAACTCACTTTTCTGTGGAAAAATAGACTCTATTGTACTAATGCCAGAGTCCACAATTGAGGAGGACTATAATATTACATTAGCATATTTAAATCAGATAAAACATAGTTTTAACATAATTTTTATAATAAGTTACATAATGATTATTTTATTAATTTCACATTATATTTTGTTATACTTACGCAAAAATATCATGTTACAATGCAAGTAAATTTAGAAAACTTTAAATTAATTATATATAATATAATTATATATAGCCTTATACATATAAGTAAAATTTTTAGATTTCTAAATAATGTAAGATTTCTTTAACGTGATACTAATATAGAAGTCCAAAGAAACTCGATTCTTCATAAAATAATAACATAAAAGTTTATACTCTGGGACAAGTAGGTACTCTGTACCAAAAATATGTGTTATATTATTTTTTCATAGTATGTTAAAGATGAAAAAAATACCAAGCTAGGCCTGCTTACACATTTTTAGGGTTCCGTAGCCAAAATGGCAAAAAAGAACCCTTATAGATTCGTCATGTCTGTCTGTCTGTCAGTCCGTCCGTCCGTATGTCACAGCCACTTTTCTCCGAAACTATTAGAGCTATATTATTGAAACTTGGTAAGTAGATGTAGTCTGTGAACCGCATTAAGATTTTGATGCAAAAATGGAAAAAATATTAAAAATTTTAGGGGTCCCCATAGGTACAACTGAAACAAAAAAATTTTTTTTCATCTAACCTATGCGTGTGGGGTATCTATGGATAGGTCTCCAAAAATCATATTGAGGTTTCTCATATCATTTTTTTCTAACCTGAATAGTTTGCGAGAGAGACTCTTCCAAAGTGGAAAAATGTGTGTCCCCCCCCTCTAATTTCTAAAGTAGAGGCATGATAATTCCAAAAAAAATATATGATGTAGATTACTATAAAAACTACCAACGAAAATTGGTTTGAACGAGATCTAGCGAGTAGTTTTTTTTATACGTCATAAATAGTAAACCTTAATCTAAATTTCATTAAATCGACTGAAATATAAAAATAAATCAAAAATATTTTAATTTCATAAAAATAAACCTTATTGCTGCTGCGGAATCCTCCATGGGCGAGTCCAACTCGCACTTGGCCGCTTTTTTGAACAGATTTTAAGTCTAGGCTACAGAATAGGAAAATATTACTTTATATTTTTTTTGTAAAATAAACTTTATCAATATTTAATTTAACATATTGTAAGGCGAGAAGTCGTGAATTTATAACATCTTTTATTACCCCGGTAACCTTGCATCTTCAGACGTCTTTATCTAGTCTACAATATTTACGACTACTGTCGTTCAAATTTTTTAAAATCTGATATTTGCAAAAGGTTAACGAATTAAATTTATAGGTTAAAGTTTAAACGATACAATCACATGCGAATATGATATTACGTATTGCTTAGTAACGATTTGATTTTGTAGAAACGGCTGTAATTTAAAATATCTTAAGATGAAAATTGAAAATCATTTCCATTACGACAGCCTTCAAACAAACGAAAAATTACATTAAAATTGTTTAATCCGTTTTAGAACACACAAACACGTCAAAACTGTAGGATCTCAAAAAGTATTAAATTATTTTAACCGATGTCACATAAGTATAAAGCACCTTAAGTAATCATTAAATTCTAAGTGTGCCCTAAAACTCGGAAGTAACAGGTCATCAAAATAATATTGTGGTAACCCTGATTTTGAGATATTTTAGACATACTATGTTGTAATATTATGTTACTACTATGATGTTCAGACCTTAACCTTTCGGTGATCACATGGTCATAGACTAGTATGGTGATGATTTGTGTGAGATTATTCCGTTATTAGGTTTTAAATGCTGTATTGGGATTTGGGAGCTTAGAATTAAATATCATTTAATTATTTGTTGATTACTTAATTAGTTAACATTTAAGTAATGTTTAAATGCACATAATCCTTACGCAATAATGGCCATATATTATAACGTAAAAATTATAATAACTTAGGGGGCGTCCACAAATTACGTGAGGTGTTTTTTTGAATTTTTTGACCCCCCCTCCCCGCCTGGTGAGATTTAGTGAGATTTTATTCAACCTCCTCTCCCCCCCAAAAATCTCACGTGAGATTTTTCAAAATGTGGGTTTCTTACGTAAACGTTTGATTTGACAGTCAGTAGATTTTCTTTCGAACGAATTTGTGAATGATAAATGATCAAACGAACTTACCAAGTGAAGTTCGATCATTATTATATGAGTCGCTTCATTCAAAGATATATTAACCAAGTAGTCCTTTGTCTATCTGCTAGGCAATCGCGTTTTTTAAAGACGTATGTAGGTAGTTGAAAAAATAACTTCCCACTTCGGTAACTCGCTCCTGGACGCACCTCATTATGTTTAGAGAGAGGTAATGCAAAAAAACTTTCTTTCTTTCTTTGGGTACTGCAGCAAACATAGTTTCTTGCAGACTGGGTGGGAGGGAGATTATATCTTTGAATGAAGCGACTCATATAATAATGATCGAACTTCACTTGGTAAGTTCGTTTGATCATTTATTATATTTCTTCGCTTCATTCTTCGATATATTAACCAAGTAGATTTTCAGAGTAACGAAAGAAAGATTTTTTACAAAATACTTAGAATTTATATATACTTATATTATACACTTTGAATAGTAATCATAATATTCGAGAAAATTTTTTAACATTATGCCCATAAATAATAATAATAGTCGAAACAAAACTTAAGAGACCTCTATGGTTTTGTGATTCAAATGATAACGTACTGGGATCATGGTGATTAAGATTATATAACTGATTCAGCGAAACTTTGTTCGTCGATAAAATTATGGCTTAGGAAAATAGCGAAAGTATTGGAGTCACTAGTCCTGCCTGTCGACTGTCGTCTTACTAATAGGTCCAGTATCAATCCCCGTGTCGGCGCTCGACGTGTCGACGCCGCGCCGCTCTCGCACAGCACCTGCTTTATCCAGCGGCTATTACCGAATGGGAGGTGGCTGTTCTGTGCAGAGCGTTAAACCCGTACTGTAGCATTATCCTATTTAATATAATCTTGAATAACCATCGCAGGGCGTAATAACTTAAATATTATAACTTCTTCTTCTCTCTTTTTTTTTTTTTTATAAAAGAGTTACATTATTTAAGAACATCCGATCACGCTCAGGAGTTTGTCTTTGTAATATAAATTTCGAATAATTTAAACCGTATTTTTTATTTTGCCGAGTTTTATTATTAGGCAGAAAGTTTTAAGTCAATGATCAGTATTCAGTAGGTACAGAGTGCAAGAAAAAACAAATAATTTATAAGTGGATCCTGGGTACTACACTAGGTACTCAGGTATGGGCTAGGAATTAGAATGTTTACCGGAAAGCTTCTTTCAAAAGACACTTTAAACATTCATCTAAGCCAATGTCACCATCCAATAATATCAACATTGTTCATAAACAATGACAGTGCACAGTGACATGGCTGTAGAAGATATCGTTTTACAGCCATTGTCAAATTGTTTGGCAAGGTTCTGATGAAGCAGACGAAGATCTCTGTAATAAGTCTATTAACTAATGAGATTGAAGAGAGTATTTACCTAAAATCTAAGTCGAAGTAGAGCATTTTAGAATAAATTTTAAGGCGTCTACTGTTATAACTCATAGCTGTGTCCGGCCCTGTGGTCGTCGACTCGTCGATAGTGTGATTATTGCATATTACAAATTACAATTACAATATGATTGAAATTAGAGAATATTGTGTTCTCGGTCCAGCAGGATAAATATTTATACTTACACTTATATTATTCAAGATTAAGTGTCATTATGTTATCGTATTTATCATTGCATTTATTTAGCATTAAAAATTTTAATCGCTGAAAACCAGTTGCATTCCGCGACGGGGGTCAGAAATCAGGTGTCAGAACACCTATCAGTTGAGGTAGCTCACGAATAGTACACTGATTTAACTGTTCTATATTATTTCATTTTTAATAGGCTTATATTATTATTATATAATATATCTAATATGTAGGTACATAAAATTCTCGTATCACGGTGTGCGTAGTTGAACTCCTCTGAAACGGCTCGACCGATTTTCGTGAATCTTAGCGAGCATATCGGCTAGGATTGAGAATCGGACAACGTCTAATTATTTTTATATTGATGAGTGTATTTTTGAATAAATAATAGTAAAATGTTACAACTCGAGACTGACGGCGACCATTGTTTGTACGATGGGATAGCAATCATAGACGTCATGGTGACATACTAAGTCACTTCAATAAAATAATATGGGCAAAATACTTTATATGGTAAAACAACATTTGCCGAGACATCTAGTTAATATGTTATAATAATATGTATTGTAAGCGTTAAGACTTAAATATTTACATATTTGTTGTGGATCTAATACACCCATGGCACTGTTAACAATAAAACTTAAAAAAGGGTGCCTGAGGCTGCGCCTAGAACACTGGTATTGCGAAAGCGTGGTAAGGCTAGTAGTGATAAAGCCTACTACGCCTGATCTGGTTTCCTTCTTTATATTTTTTGTGAGAATAAATGTAAGCGCATCTGATAGTCTGTACGTCAAGACTTGAGGCTTTAAATCTTTCAATCGAATAGTGAGTTAATAGGAACCAACAAGTAGCTGGCTTTTAAATCTATTTTTGACAGATATCCACTTTTGGATATTGCCTTGAAAGCCGTACGGTAATTTTCCAAATTAACATATAAAATAATTATTTAGAAATAAACTTACGAAGTGGATTCAAATTGAAAATAATTTTTAAAAAAATGTATTTAAAATAAATAATACAATATTTAATAGTTTGAAGAAAGGAAAATCTTTGAAATAAGGTAATCTTCGGTGGAGTTACACGAAGATATAGTTTTAAATTCTAATAATAATTTATTGATGTCATGATGTATAATACATTAAGCCAGTGGCCCCCAACCTGTTGTTGTTTTTGGAACGAAGTTCCCTATTTATTTATTTTTTAAGCGGGCCACAAACTTGTTTTGGTCTTGGTGTCGTGGGCCGCAACAAACATTTTTAGGTTTAAAAATAACGTTCAAAATCAATGATTTACTAGTGAACAAAAATAATTTACGAGTTACGACTTTCACGATTACTGCTGGTGGGCGTGAATTTCAAAATGCTTTAACATCACGCGGGCCACAAATAAAGTTCCGGTGGGCCGCAGGTTGGGAATAATAATTATAATAGTAACATCTATAAAATATGTATAAAAATAACTGTTAGCACTACGGCTGCGGTGTTGAGCATTTGTTCGCCTCAACGTTCTTCGAACTCGAAGGGGGTTGATTGTAGCGTTACAATACTAGTGGCGCCAGCCGACGGTTACCACAGTCCACATCTCTCCCCCCCCCTCCTTGACGGGTAACGGGAAGGGTTTGTCAGAGCCCGAAAAGTACCCGATTGATGATGGAATGTACTAATTTGTCTCTGAGAACAAATACTGGAATTATCCAGCGAAACCATAATAATCTCGGTCTGATATAACAAGGCTTATAATCTCGTCTTGTCTCATAGTATATTATCTGATAAGTCTGATAATAATTAATATCGAGATAAGTTAGATAAGATACTGGCGATAACTGATAGGTCTTATAATTTCGAGACATTGTCAGGTGAAATCTATAATGATAATAATCGATCGAAATAGAATCGAGCTGCAACACTTATTAGCAGGAATGTTTTATAAGCAATAGCTTATCTTAATCGTCTTTATGATCCTTTAAAATCATAATCTGGCGAACCCAACAAGGGTTCACCTAACGTCAGTAGAAGCTCTGGATCTATCCGGATCTGGTCCGGTGCCGGTGGGTCAGAATCGACCGTTGGCACCTGGTTTAGGAGTGGGAAAACTTCTGGTTTATTCGTAACCTGATCGACTCGTATATCGGTCACTTCTAGTTATATTTCCCCGATAGTCTGGTCTTAGTGACCTAAAAAAATTATTGGGGTAGTTATATTGTTCGTTATAATCGACTTATTTGTCATATAAATTAATATTATGTTACAAAAAATATTGAGGGTAGTAACTATCACGTTACGAAGATAGTTTCGTTATACACTCGCGGTGTATCCCGAATCCCAACATTGGTGCAAAATTTATTTAATAATAATAGTTACATACCGTCAGACATAATAAATTATAATCGTAGTTCTATATTTAGAACAAAAGGTGTGCGGGACGCGCATTGGTTGTTAACTGATAAGACTCGCGGTCAATGTAGTTATTAGCTCGAAATATTTTTGTATAAAATGGTAAAGATAATATTATAATAATTATGTAGTTCTATTTATAGAACAAAGAACGCGGCGGAACGCGCGGTAGTTGCTCATTTTTATTTTTAAACATTGTCGGAGACTCCCAGTTAATCCATACTTTATGTTGATTTAAAGAATAACAATATATTTTAAATTTAACTAGTAATTAACTCGCAGTTAATCATCTCAAGCCAGCCAACATATATTATAGTTCTATTTTTAGATATAACATCGTCAGAGACTCGCAGTCAATTCCGATGCATAAGAATTGCGTTTAGAGACTCGCAGTCAATCCACACATTATGGCGGTTTATAAAATAACTCGCAGTTGATTCCGACAAACCGGCCAATATATAGCTATTTTTATAGAAAAGCTGAAAAAAAAAAAACATCGTCAGAGACTCGCAGTCAATTCCGATGCATATAAATTGTGTTTAGAGACTCGCAGTCAATCCACACATTATGGCAGTTTATAAAATAACTTAATATAATTAAGTACTTGCAGTAATTAACTTGCACTTATTTCCCCCAATCGGACAAACGTATAGTTCTATTTATAGAATAGGTAAAACATCGTCAGAGACTCGCAGTCAATTCCGATGCATATAGATATAGATTGTGTAAAAGGACTCGCGGTCCAAACACACTGTACTTATTGACTCACAGTCGCAGTACATGCCGGTTAATTAAATAATTGCAGATGTTTCCCCCAATCCGGCAAACATATAGTTCTATAATAATTATTATATATTTTATAGAACAGATGAAGCATACATAATATTATAGATTGTGTATAAAGACTCTCAGTCCAAACACATTGTACGTTTATTGACTCGCGGTCGCAGTACATGCCGGTTAGTATTGAATATAATTGGCTCGTCTTGGCCTCGGTAGTGCCTGCCGTTTATTTAAGTATTTAATAGTACTTACATGTATTTTCTTGTTACACGATAAAATAACACTTTTTAATTACTTACAACACTGACTCAATCATCTTAAAAAAATAACCAATTTTCGTCTGAGCGCTGCGCTTTGGCATGGTTACTTAGTATACGTGCACGCGTTGCCTCGCGTTAACAAAGAATGAGGTGCGTCCAGGAGCGAGTTACCGAAGTGGGAAGTTATTTTTTCAACTACCTACATACGTCTTTAAAAAACGCGATTGCCTAGCAGATAGACAAAGGACTACTTGGTTAATATATCGAAGAATGAAGCGAAGAAATATAATCTTAATTGTATAACGATTACGCTTACGATTAAATCTTAAGCATACGTACCTAGTACCTACAATCTGGATGAAATAGACCAACATAGTATTATTTTGTTGAGAAAAAAATTACGTGAGATTTGCCGAAATCCCCCATCTCCCCAACGTGAGATTAGATGAGATTTGACTCGACCCCCTCCCCCTCCTAACACCTCACGTAATTTGTGGACGCCCCCTAATATAACGAAATGACACAAAAATTAAGGCAAGGGCGGCCCTATTGCTATTTAAAGCGATAACCACACACTGAAATCTATTTCAATGTTTTAGCAGAAGTACTTACATAATAATGAGATCTGTGAGCGCAGTAGAAAATTGTTTTATCTATAGTTATTATATTTTTATCCACACATCCAACGACCTGTATGTATCTAATTCAGGTTTTTAGGGTTTTTTTTTGTACGGCCCCCCACTTTATTGTTGATAATTGATCGTGTGTCAAAATAGCCTCCTTTTTAGAAATACAAAGCACGAAAATAATATAATTTAAGAGATGATTAACTTTAACCCACCAAAGAGGCTTATTCAATTTCTTTAATCCCAAAGTTAAACAGAGCATGATTATAGCAATATTGACTGTTCGTGTCTACGCTTTTGTAATAGTTTAACACGTGTATGTTTGATATTTGATCAGTGAGTTATAGTCAATGTCACACGTAATGTTGACGGTAGGTTACGAACTAACCGCGGTTTACTTAATCAACGGTAATTAAGATGTTTAATTTTACTCGGTTGTTAGCGGGCCAAGGAGTTTTTGATTGTTCAAGTTTTAAAAAATGTGTCTAAAATCTAAATGACCAAGCTGGCGTACCTATACCTTATGTACCGTATTTATAATAAACCCTAAAAACCCTAAATAAATATGGAGTCTGTTATTACCATGTAGAGACATTAGAATTTGTTACACTATCTTTCGACATTAGATCCACTTGAAAATCCATATAAATATATCGTCATGCTAACAGCTAAACCTATTTGGCTATGATTTTACTCTTGAAATATACATGGAAGCCCAGGGATGGTTTATACTGGGTTTAAAACATAAGTGATACGAAGTTGACTGGGCCATCTAGTAAGATCTAGAAAAATCTGTCAAAGCAGACTAAAGCTTTAAAAAATATAGTTAATTTTACCTTCTGTAAATATAGAATCAATGTGTTCAGTATCAACACTTTGTAGCTGGTCTTTCTCTGGGATATCAGCAAGTATATCCACGTACTCCGGTGAGTTCTCAGTTTCCTCCGGAATCCTCTCCTCAGGTATTGGTTCCTCCTCATCCTGTATGCCCTCCTGCCTCATCCTCTTCCGGTGCTCCATGGAGTCCCTGGTTAATCTATCCTCTGGTTTCTTGGCCGGGATGATGTCGAAGATTGAAGGTGCCCTCACGTTCGTGCTGGTTAATCCGAGCTTCTTCTGTATGAAAGCCTCAAGGATCTTCGTTGTTATTTGGTTCTGCCGCGCCAGTTCTTCCACGTCTGCGGAGAAAGGAGAATATCAGATAAAAATGACAACGCGGAGGACCATCTAACATGCAAATTGTTTGAATGAAATCGTGCTGCGTTTAAAGTGTTACCAAAACACATGATACTTTTAATAACTCTAGTCAGTGCAATTCAGGTAGAGGCACGATTTGATTCGAATTAAGACAATTTAGAATAATTAATCGATATGGTCCCAAAAATAACTGGAGATGGTTCAGGGAAAGATATATTTCGACGTCATTTTTATCTGCTTTCACCATTCTCTTTTGCAAATACTATAATTATTTAATTTTAATTTTTTTCACGGCGAGCATATCATAAAGAAACGTTGCATACAGTCAATCACAATGACCAAAATAAAGATCAAAACGTTACAGCTGTTATACCATGTCCTTGTATTTCAAGTCACCTCCAACCTATAAGACAAGGACAAATTCTGTAAATATAATATGTCAGAATAAACAGTGAGGATTTTATCATTATTAAAGCGGTCAGGGTATAAATATTCTAGATTTAATCCACTTTGAAGATGATTTCAACACTTGCAGGAAAACGGACGTCCGTTCATATTTAGGATATACACGGCCTCCAAGAGATCTATGTAGATCACTACGTAGATCACAATATGCAGGAATACAGAAGGTTAAGTTAGCTACTGTACTATTGTTACGATTATCTCGAGGAAGTTACAATGTGAGGAAACAGCTTGTATTGTTTGGATGCATTAGTGGAGCAATCCGTGGTCTAGTGGTTTACACTTTACAGATGGTTCTTGATTCGGAGGTGTAGTTCAATTCCCGTTGAAAAATGTTGTTTCTAAGAATTCTAAGTTAAAATAACGCAAGATAGTCTGACAAGACAAGAAAGATGATCCATGCGTTAGATACAGAGAAAAGCTCCTGGAACGAATTGGGGGAGACCTATTTCGAGCAGTGGGATAATATACGCAAATATATAGGTTTGAACTCCCCAAAACCCACCCCCTGGCTACGCCCGTGGCTGGTCATGTAAAAAGGCAGTCGTGAGCCTTTCTTTCTAAGGCCGTTTCGAATTAAAGAGCAATTTTCTTAAAGCTTCTACCTTTTATCTTCTTTTAAAATATTAAAGAGCCTGTTTCACTACTTTCTGATAAAGTTCCGGATAGGCTATCCACAACTTATTTGCCAGATTCTACATACTCTGGGCCTGTTTCACCACTTCCTGATAAAGTGCTGGATAGGCTATCCACAACTTTTTTGACAGATTCTCCATACTCTATCTGTCAAGTTAAGTGGTGGATAGCCTATCGGGCACTTATCAGGAAGTGGTGTAACAGGCCCTCTATCTATCAAGTTAAGTGGTGGATAGCCTACCAGGACACTTATCAGGAAGTGGTGAAACAGTCGGCAGCCCCTAACTATCTAGGTACATAAAAGTAAGAACACAAAAAGGTCAAGTATAAACGACAAATACGTTCTTTGTCCCACAAAACCAGCTGCATATCAACTTGCTTTGGTAATGGTAAACAGCTTTCGACACCCAAATGCACAAGTCTCTTATTTAAAAAAGATTTATTACAGTAATTCATATAAGAATTAAGATGAACTCTTCTATATCATGTGGTGTGGTATGCCGTAGGTATAGTTATGTCCACATTATGCAATTTCATCTTCAATTTTCGTCATCTTCTTTTTATTCAACTTTCGTTTGGCATATTATTATTCAGTAAAAAAGTCACCAAAAAGATAGAAAGACGTCGACTAACTTTTTCGCTACTTATCTCTTTTGCTCGCAAAAATATCGATAATATCTATTAGAAACTATTTAGTAATCTCTACTTCATCACAATATGTCCGTAGAGAAGAAAAAGCTAAATGTATATAATGAAAATTAATTTAAAATTTTGTTATTCCCGCTAAAACTGAACGTCTGATTTTTTTGGCTAATTTCAGTCTTGAAAAGCTCGTGGAAATCTAAGGTTTACATTAGGAGAAAAGTGATACGATGTTTACCAAATCATCTTCTAATCAATATTTGTGGAAAAGTTGCAATAGAGAAATGGTTAAGCTTATGAGTACAGGCTATGTATTCGGTGACAGAACTATAGGTCTACCAGAATCTGATGGCAAATTTTGACAGCAGATTTTCAAAAAATATCCTTGATCATTGGATAAATTTATATATTTGCATGTATAGCACACAGGATCAGCCGATAGCGATAGCCGAAAAAAAAGGATCAAAATGTTTCATTCCAATTACCCCGGTATTGCTAGTAAATTTACTTTCGCACTTTTTTGCCATCAGATTATGGTAGACCTATACTTACAAACATAGTTTCTTCCATCAATGGTTTCTTCTCTTATCTTACGTTGCGGCGAAACAAAAGGAATTCATAAAAGGAAATACAAAACCTTTTAGCCTTCTTGATAAATCTCGTTCACGGAAAGGGCATTACACGCCATTGTTTAAAGTTTAAATAATTTCTGAATTCTTTTTGTAAGCTCACGGTCTTTTGCATGGCGACAGCTTTCAGTGGGATGAATTTTTATTACACACTTTTATACCTACACATAATATCAGGGTTTCCATAAAATATGTAGAGATTCGAATAAAAACAAGATTGTCTAGTTGTAAGCGAGTTGATTACGGGTAAAACTATGCATAGATCGCTATACCTCTGAAACTAAAGAACTACATTCATTCCGCGGCCGCATATTATGCGTAGTGCTTCGCGCTAAAACCGATACTATTGGACGATCTGCGTGTATCGTCCAATAGTATCGTCTCATAGCACGAAGCTTCAGACGCAGGTGCGGCCGGGCCGTTGAACAAAGTAAAACAGAGGTAGGTATGTATTTCAAAATTAAGTCGACCGTTTTGGATAACATATTATTATTACGATCCATTGTTACGATCCTACAAACATAGACATTAGTCATTACACACAGACCATACTTTTTTCATCCAGGATTAAACATAAACAAAAAAAAAATTCTTGGTTAAAAATAAACAACCTCCTTGGCAGTCGTTTAAAAAAGAAACAAGTCGTGTACGCTTACTTTTTAACACTTTCTTGCGGAAATCCTTTGATTTTCCAGGGCCTACCTCTTCAGCAGGCAAATGGCCGCCAGGACGTGAAGATAAGCGTAATCGCGCCTCTAGGGCAGTCTAGGGCTCTAGCTGTGAGTACCTTTGTTCCCTTAAGGATGTGCTTTAATCGTATAATGAAACTGTATTAAAGCCTGTTTTACATCGCCTACAAGCTACATACTTCGTAGATTACGAAGACTTTGTAGAGTGACTTTGTAGAGTACGAAGATGTATGGAATTTAATAAAATAAGCGTGACGCGTAGGATAATTATATCAAATCACATACATATTTTATGATCACAAACTTCAACAGTGAAATTAACGATAGCATCTTGTTTAAGGGCACATGTATTATGTACATCGTAGCATTAAGAGTGGTGAGATCTGCGAGAAACACGTAATGTAATTTAAAAGACGTAAATTAATAATATAAATACAGTAACACTTATTCGTTACTTTAGGTAGGCCATATTTTTAATGTAAGCAATACTTTGCCTCAGAATAAACCTTCGTTTAAGTAAAGACTTGCAGTAAGATGAAAATAGATCTATTATATTCGAACACAGAAGTATTGGATCTGTTTTGTTGGTAATATTTTCAATAAGTCGTGTTCACAAACCGAGAGAATGAACTGCAATACAATGTAACAATGTAGAGGCGTCTTAATTGTACAATTTAAAGCCGAGGATGTATGAAATAGTACCTATTGTCACAGAATATATAATAGTACTCCCTATTGCCCTTTAAAATGTCTTCTTTACAACCTCTGCACTGGTATAATTTATTGAGAAGATATAAATATTGAGCTTATTGGATGTAAAAAAATGAGGTTTTAGTTTTTACACTGCGTATTATATTCAATTGAAAATAATTATGTACCTACAACGTCCATTGGTATTTTGCTTAAAAAAGTTAGAATTTTGTCCCATTTTGAAAAAAGGAGCTTCCAAAAGTACATTACAGTATACAGTTATTAAATGATAAATCCAAAAGTATATCTACTTACTTATTAAAAATATTAACCAACTAGTTGACCCGGCAAACGTTGTTTTGCTATTTAAAGTATTTCTACTTCATCAGTAATTGATACAAAATCTTACCACCCCTTTTGTCCCCTAAGAGGGGTGGGGGAAAAATTGTATACATCTGATGTTAAGTTTTAAAATACAGTTAATAATATGACGTAAGTCGATTAAAGAAAAAAATTGATACAAAATCTGACCCCCTTTTTGGTCCCCTTAGAGGGGTGGGGGGGAAAAATTTATACACCAGATGTTGAGTTGGAAGAAGGCAAATATATCTGCGAAAACCGTATGCAAATCGGATCGGTAGTTTTCGTGTTAAAGAAAAAAGTTTGATACAAAATCTGACCCCTCTTTTGTCCCCTTAGAGGGGTGGGGGGAATTTTTTTTATACACCAGATGCTAAGTTGGAAGAAGACAAATATATCTGCGAAAACCGCTTTCAAATCGGATCAGTAGTTTTCGTGTGATAGTGGAACAAACATACAGACAGACAGACAGACAGACAGACAGACAAAAAACTAACCACATTTTTGGCTTCTATAGCGATCTAGTGACACCCCCCGCTTATTATTTTTTTAATATCCTTAATGTACAGAATTCACATTTCTACAGTTTTATTATATGTATAGATTTTGTTGAATTTGCAAACATTAATTAATTAATAGGTAGGTACTATAGGTACCTACATAATTTGTTAATTATATAACTAAGTAATATATAACTAACATTAATTAATATTTGTTACCTAGTGCAGCCTTAGAATATAATTAACACCAGCATTTCCAATATGGATTATATGGAGCTACTTAGGTAAAAAAATATATTTAAGATTGTTTGTTTTTAAAGTAAATGCCTTGATAGTAGTGATTTTTTTGGTAATTTGGAAACTAAGATAGGTCTTTAACAATAGGCAGATAATAACAATATAGCAAGAAGATACTACAGATAACTTTTTAGGGTTCCGTAGCCAAAATGGCAAAAAAGGAACCCTTATAGATTCGTCATGTCTGTCTGTCTGTCTGTCTGTCTGTCTGTCTGTCTGTCCGTCTGTCCGTCCGTCCGTATGTCACAGCCACTTTTCTCCGAAACTATTAGAGCTATACTATTGAAACTTGGTAAGCAGATGTAGTCTGTAAACCGCATTAAGATTTTGATGCAAAAATGGAAAAAATATTAAAAATTTTAGGGGTCCCCATAGGTACAACTGAAACAAAAAATTTTTTTTTCATCTAACCTATGCGTGTGGGGTATCTATGGATAGGTCACCAAAAATCATATTGAGGTTTCTCATATCATTTTTTTCTAACCTGAATAGTTTGCGAGTGAGACTCTTCCAAAGTGGAAAAATGTGTGTCCCCCCCCCCTCTAATTTCTAAAGTAGAGGCATGATAATTCTAAAAAAATATATATGATGTAGATTACTATAAAAACTACCAACGAAAATTGGTTTGAACGAGATCTAGCCAGTAGTTTTTTTTATACGTCATAAATAGTAAACCTTAATCTAAATTTCATTAAATCGACTGAAATATAAAAATAAATCAAAAACATTTTAATTTCATAAAAATAAACCTTATTGCTGCTGCGGAACCCTCCATGGGCGAGTCCAACTCGCACTTGGCCGCTTTTTTTTTCAGTTTATTTTCCTATTATAAGTTCAAATTTGGAAAGGCTTAAACAATAAATAGTAATTCCATAAACAAACAATTAAGGATTAAATAACAAACAATTATCTTCAAAGTGTGTAAGGTCAAATAAATAAGAAAATTTGAACGTGTGTGGCGGATATCAATAAAATTACCAATTAATTTGCAAAATGTTATCATAAAAAACCTTTTAAGTATATCATTAATCAAAATAGTTCATCTCAGATTACCTTCAGGTTTCATTAATTATAATTGAAACATAAAAAATTGTGAATTGTGAATATCGACTACACATAATTTTGACCTTTGAAAAATTACGAATTAATGATGATAATTTATGCCAAAGATGTGTCTCGCTCGAGATTTTTAATTGGATTTGGAGCAAGGATTTTTTTAATGTAATTTGGATCATTGTGGTCAAATCTATAATGTCAAGGTTGTCTTCTTTGATTATATTCCGAATTCTCAATTTCCTGGTGTGTGCGCGCGAAAGTGAAAGTTTTGGGTCGGTAGGTTTTTAGGTTAGTTTTTTGACGTTTCACTTAATATTATAATATTAAATAACTGTTTCTAAAATTAAATGATAATATTGTAAGTTGTAACAATAACACTATCCATACTTCCAAAATAACACTACATAATATACGAAAGTGTGTCTGTTAGTTACCTCTTCACGCCCAATAACTATTGAGCCCCAGGAAAGGAAAAAGGATACTTTTTATCCCTTTATAAAAAATATAATCGGTTCCCGTGCGAAAACCTAATTTGAGCGCAACCAGAGCTGCGGGCGTCATCTAGGCTTTTTTGTCGGGCTTTGGCCCATCACACATTCCCACCACTGTATCTCCTGTGTCGCCGATTGACAGCGGTATCCAACTACGAAAACCCTTGATCGCAGGGAGCCCGAGGGACATGCTAAAGCTGTCTTGGGACCCGCAACGAATTTAATCAGAAGAAAATAGGATCATCTAGACTGTGAAACTTGAAAGGCATCCTACTGATGCCATATCGAGTTGTGAATTCGTAACCTGAATGGACTGTCTGGGCCACAGCCATGATGATGATAAAGGTTGAGAACAAAGGGTAGGTAATTGAAACTTAAGATTAGAGGTGTAAAAAAAATTGGTAATCATGAGGTGCGTTTGTGACCATTATATTCAAGAGTTTTCTGAAAGCAGCAGCGTTGAAATAGTTGCTTTTGACTTCTATGTCTCATAGCTATGTGTACTAATTACTATTATATATTCTGTGGCTATGTCCACATTGTGCACTTTCATCTTAAATCTTCATCATCTTTTGATATTCAACTTTCATATTGGCGCATTCAATAATTGAATACGTCAACGAACACAACGCCAACATTCAGCCCCGGATCTTCAATTTTTTTTAGGCGGGGCAAAAACTGAAAAATGCCGCCCCGCCTACCTACTTATGTTTATTTTCACCTTTATCATCCATTTAATTTCAGCTCTCAATATGTAAGATATATATTTAACAGGGTAGGGTTTAAAGTAAAAATAAATATGCATAATCGATCGACGAATATGCATAGATCGACAAGTACTAATTAATAGTAAATATTTATGTAACATAAACCAAACATAAACAAACAACTCACATTTTTAAAACAAAACACTGTCGTGGAGAGAGATCGGCGAGGAAGTTTTCGAAAGTAGCTTTATCTCTTTCGCACTCACGGTAACGTGCTGCCCCGATCTGCGATTCCTGCAGGCGAGCGGGAGCCGGGCGCGTATTTTGAAGTTTGAACTCGCGCCTCGCGAATAATAAATAATATGTTCGTGCAGCACGTCTCACTCCGCGCTCAGGGTATCGGTCAAGTTTATATTATGGCTATGAAATTGCTGTAATTTTATTGTGCTATTATTTATTCCGTGGTCAAAGTTAAATAAATGATGAGTTGTCCATTGGTCCGTCAAGTGTGAATTTGGCCGCCCCCTGAACTTGCCGCCCGGGGCACAGGCCCCGGCTTGCCCCCCCCTAGATCCGGGGCTGCCAACATTGTCATTAAAGAACATTATTATTTTTAACAAAAAATTAAAACCGACTTCCAGGGTAAAAACAATAATAATTTGTAATGAACAAAAAAGTGTTAAATAATTCTTACTCTTTAAAGTGCCTTATGCATAATTCTCCTAAACCTCAACTATTTCTGTACACAATCTACATTACTTTGAAGACGGTACCAGATAAGAATGCTGAGTTCTATGACAAAATATTTTTAATATTTAAGACTGGTACCGACTTCAAAATAATGTAGATTGTGTACAGAAATAGTTGAGGTTTAGGAGAATTATGCATAAGGCACTTTAAAGAGTAAGAATTATTTAACACTTTTTTGTTCATTACAAATTATTATTGTTTTTACCCTGGAAGTCGGTTTTAATTTTTTGTTAAAAATAATAATTTCACTCTTTTAAGTGATTTATAAGCTGGTTTTCTGCACAGACTAATGTGTTATGCTTAGTGACTTTGGATCCAGGATACACTTTCATTATATTATGAGAACTCATTGTCTGATGTCACTACTTCAGAATTGCTTAAGCAACTATAAGCATATACCACTGTGTACCTAATGTATGTATATGCTTATTGCTTGGCGTTAATCAAGCAATGATAAAATTAATGTTCATACGCCTGTCTTTAAAGGCTCTAAAGTTTTCAGTGACTTTCTTTCTATCATTACACTCATGAAAACAATTCAACATTGCTAGATGACCCCCGCAACTTCGTTGCGCCAAAATTCGTTTATCGCGCGGAAACTTTAACTTTTTCCGGGGTAAAAACTATCCTATGTCCTTTCTCGGGATTCAAAGTATCTCCATGCCAAATTTCAGCAAAATCAGTTCAGCGGTTCGAGCGTGAAGAGGTAACAAACAGACAGACTGATAGACAGACAGACAGACACACTTTCGCATTTATAATTATATTAGTATGAATGCTCAAATAATATAACTAAAATCGTCCTTATAAATTTTAAGAATAACTAACCTCATAGATCTTATAATCAAATTGCTAACTTGGTAACCTAAACACCAAGGTCGAGTCATTTACATTGAAATAACATTATAATTTTTAAATCGTTCGACAAATTCGGGCTTTGTTCTTAAAGACGATTAATAGTAACAATAATAGGGTCATAATTAGATAATTCATGGTGTGGTGACCGGTAGTAGTGATGATGATGACGATGAATGTAACTTGCATGGTAGCATAATATGCTTTCAGTTCTTAAACCAACTCCGAAACCCCCATACTTGCTTTTTGGTAGCACATGCTTAGGATATTTCTCATAAAATCGAAATATAAAATCGAAATCCATATAAATTTGGAGGAGTTCCCTCAATTACTCACGGATGTATGTTGGAATGGTGGTGATGATGATGATGATAAATTAAATTTGCATAGTAGTATATGCTTTCAGTTCTTAAGACAACGCCGAAACCCCCAAACATGTATCTATAAGGAGTAAGGAGTTCTGTTCACCAACTTCGAACCATGGTATATCCTGGTGCAAAATCTTACTTTTTAGTTTTGGTAACATATGCCTGGAATACTTCATATGAAACCAAAAAAACATAGGTTTCCATTTGAATTTTGAGGAGTTCCCTCGATTACTCATAGATCCCATCATCAGGTCACCACTTTTCTGAACATTGCTTTTTGGTAGCATATGCTTAGGATACTTCTCATAAAATCGAAATCATTATAAGTTTCCATATAAATTTGGAGGAGTTCCCTCGATTACTCACGGATGTATGGTGGAATGGTGGTGATGATGATGATGATTAATTAAATTTGCATAGTAGTATATGCTTTCAGTTCATAAGACAACGCCGAAACCCCCAAACATGTATCTATAAGGAGTAAGGAGTTCTGTTCACCACCTTCGAACCATAGTAAATCCTGGTGCAAAATCTTACTTTTTGGTAACATATGCCTGGAATACTTCATATGAAACCAAAAAAAACATATGTTTCCATTTGAATTTTGAGGAGTTCCCTCGATTACTCATGGATCCCATCATCAGATCACCACTTTTATCAAAATGGGACCAAATTGGAGTGAAACCTATTATAACAAAAGAAAAATTTTGAAAATCGGTTCATAAACGGCGGAGTAATCGTTGAACATACATAAAAAAAAAAAAAAAAAAAAAAAAAAAAAAAAAAAAAATATCCACAGACGAACGTATAACCTCCTCGTTTTTGGAAGTCGGTTAAAAACGAAAGTTTTGGATACGGTCAGAGAGGCTCTGTTGACTGCGCTATGATGCATGCCCTTAATGAATAGAAAAAGGCACAATGTGGACATAGCTTTTGAGAAATGCCCAACATGCACAAAAATAAGTAACATCTCCAGCTCAATTTTCAACGTCCTTGATCTCCAGCTTTCAAAGATAACGCGATTTCTTCACCTTACACTACTTGGTACTACTAATATTATATTATATTCTATGACACTACTGAAATAATAATATATTCTGTGACCGTACGACCGCTGACACATTTTTCTTTTATTCGATTTTATATCATTGTGTAAATAAAAGTATCAGGAAGTATCATATAAAATGGGCACTGGCTTCCTAGTGTTCGGTTGAACATAAGAATTAATGAAAAACTTAATACAAATATATTCCAGTTTTTACAATATTAGTTAAATTTGAACTATGAGTGTCCACGGCGGTTGCAAATTAGGTTTGGAATCCAAGTGAGTAAGTTAACTCGCCGCGGCCCTCGCCCCGCGCCGCGAACGATCCCATACGTGGGAGTGGGACGGAAGACCGACGACAGCCGAACCCGAACATTGTTCGCAGCCTAGGCGCGAACATGCACCCGGCCCTGGAAAGCTCAATGCTTTCCAGCATCTTCATCATGATTAGGCAGCCAGCAAATTCGATTTAGCGCGCGGCGCACGATGCCTCGCGAAGTAGCAATGTCGGCTACACGAGTAGCGCCGTCTGGTCCAGGAAAAGTTCGCTTCACCCGACCGAGTCGCCAGTACAAGGGTGGAGTTTCCTCCTTTAGTATGACCATGTCTCCAGCCTGTAGATCTCTCCTTTTCAAACGCCATTTAGTGCGGGCTTGTAGCTCGGAGATGTATTCCTGGCTCCAGCGATTCCAGAAGTGTTGCTTGATCATTTCGATTCGCTGGAAACGGTCAAGACGATTAATGTTAGTCTCTAGTAGTGATGGAGATGGTAGCGCCTTCAGTGGTCTCCCGATCAAAAAGTGGCCCGGGGTTAAGGGATAGAGATCATTTGGGGAAGAACTTAAAGGAGATAAGGGGCGGCTGTTTAAAATGGATTCTATTTGAGCGAACAAAGTTGAGAGCTCTTCGAAAGTTAAGTGAGTCTGGCCTAATATTCGCGCCAAGTGAAATTTAGCTGACTTGACACCGGCTTCCATCAGGCCATTGAAGTGAGGCGCGTACGCTGGTGAAAAACAAAATTCTAAGCCCTCCTTAGTTGCAAAATCAGATAGAGCTTCAACATTAGACTCTATGAAACTCTTAATTTCTTTAGCAGCCGCTACATAATTGCCACCATTGTCGCAATAGATTTTTCGTGGAATGCCTCGTCGAGAAATAAAACGACGTAGACAAAGTATGAAGGCATCCTTAGACAGCTCAGACACTGCTTCTAAATGTATACATTTATACTTAAAACAAATAAAAACACATAAATAACATTTAGTAATTTTACAACCACGACCCTTACGATCCGTGATCATAAATGGACCAGCAAAGTCGGTTCCAACAATAACGAAGGGAAAATCTGGCGTGATTCTGTCGGACGGTAAATTACCCATTATATTTTTAGCTACTTCACCTTTAAATCTTCTACAGATATTGCACTTTAATACGGTCCGTCGCGCTAAGTCTCTACCATTGATAGGCCAGAAACGAGTGCGTACAGATGCTAATAGAGCTTGAGGACCTGCATGTAAAAGTTTACGGTGTTCGTGTTCAAATAATAATTTGGTTACGTGATTTTTCGAGCTCAGTAATATAGGATGTTTCATATCGAAACTATAGTTAGAGTCTTGGATACGACCACCCACTCGAATAAATCCATCATGAATAAATGGGTTAAGCGCTGCAATATTCGATTTAGGATTTAAAGCTTTACCTTTTAATAATAAATTTAATTCCTTTGGAAACGACTCAGCCTGGGAAATAAAAATAACATATTTTAAACCTTTGTCAATTTCAGAAATTGTTAAAGAACCAGTAACTTTATTTTTAGGGTTTCTGCAATTGTAAATAAATCTGTGTATATAACCAAAAATGTTTTGTATTGTGCTGAGCTTTGAGTATCTTTCGACATTACAAATTGAAATATTAAAATTATTATCATTGCTAATTAAATTAACCTTAACTTCTGGTAAATCGTTCGTCTCGATATTAGACTGAAACTGGGATGGCGGCCATTCATCTTCCGGTAACAACAAGAACTGTGGACCAGACCACCAGATGTTTAAATTAGCGACATCCCTAGGATTAATTCCGCGACTTAAAAGATCTGACGGGTTATGATTAGTGGAAATATGTCGCCAAGAATTCGTTTCAGTAATCTCTCGAATTGCGGCCACTCTATTGGCTACAAATGTTTTTAGATTTTTAGACCCGACACGCAACCAAGCCAAAACAATACTAGAGTCCGTCCAGTAGAACGTTCGAGAGATTTTACAACGTAAAGCCTTGGTTACAGTAGAGCAGAGTTCAGCTGCAAGTAGAGCACCTGAGAGTTCGAGACGAGGTATAGTAGTAGGAGTAGATGCAGGAGCAACGCGGGATTTAGCGCAAAGTAAATTTACGTGTACCTGACCTTCGGCGTTAGTCGAACGGATATAAATACATGCACCATAGGCGCGTTGTGATGCATCACAAAAACAATGAATTTCATTATTTACAGAATTAGGAATAATTACCGGCCTAGGAATAGATAGAGACGCAATAGATTGGAGACCGTCAATAAAAGTCTTCCAAGATTTGGCAATCTCTTTAGGGGCTGGTTCGTCCCAATCAAGTTTTAAAGACCACAGAGTCTGCAACAAAATTTTGGGAACAATAGTGCACAAAGATAGGAGGCCCAAGGGATCGAATATTTTGAAAGTTGTAGAAAGTATACTTCGTTTTGTAATGACAGAAGGATGTTCTATTGCGATTGGAAATTTGAGAATATCTGATGAAGGATCCCAGCTCAACCCTAGAGTATTTGTTGTCTCACTTACAATTAAATTGCTATTGGATTGCAGAGATTCAACAGGCAACAATGTTGGTAAATTAGAGCGGTACTTACGCAAATTAAAACCTGCTTGAGCAAAATTTTTTGAAATTGCCTGTTGAATAGAGCGGAGCTGAATCTCATCATCATGGCCAGTTAGGAGGTCGTCGACCAGAAAATCATTCTGTATTATATTTTTTATAATAGGATCCTTGCATTCCTCACCTACTTGCCAAAGACAACGCGTAGCAAGAAAACTAGAGCTCGCGAAACCGTATGTGACCGTATTTAGTCGCAAAGTTTGCAAAGGTTTGTCTTCTGCATCGCGCCAAAGAATTAATTGAAAATTGCGATCAGACTCTGCTAACCAAATTTGTCGGTACATCTTTTCTATATCGGCACTTAAAATGTAGCGATATTGACGAAACCGAAGTAGAATATTAAAAAGAGAGTCTTGTATAGACGGTCCTACCATTAGAATGTCATTTATAGACAAGTTAGACGATTTCGTGCGAGCAGACCCGTCGAAAACAACGCGGAGTTTAGTTGACTCGCTGTTCTCGCGGATAACCGGATGGTGAGGGATAAAATAACCGTTTTCTGGTCGGTCAACATCTGAAACTGAGAGATGGCCAAGATTAGCATACTCGTTTATGAAATCGACATACGCGGATTTAATTTCGGGTTGCTTCCTAACGCCCGAACCCAATATTCGATCCTTATGCATAGATTGAACTCAATCTCGGATCGATCCCAATCCTTAGATCGATCTCCAATCCACGTTTCAATAATAAAAATTGAAATCTGCAATCTTTTTTCTGGCCGGATTGCCTGCGATCTTTTCCCTCTGTCCAGGGGTACGATAGACTCGATCGAAACCTTATGTGAATAATAGAAAATAAAAAAATATTGATTTCGAGTCGACAACATATATCCGCAAAATTCGGATTTAGGAGTATTTCGTTAAATTCTAATGGCACTGACAATTGACAAACAAACTTCACGCGCTATCTTGCTATAAGCTGACAGTTGACACATGCCATTGCTCATTTTCTACCTGCCGGCAGCGGGCAGTCATCATGGCGCACCGAGCGCACCCTTTTTTAGGGTTCCGTAGCCAAAATGGCAAAAAAGGAACCCTTATAGATTCGTCATGTCTGTCTGTCTGTCTGTCTGTCTGTCTGTCTGTCTGTCTGTCTGTCTGTCCGTCCGTCCGTATGTCACAGCCACTTTTCTCCGAAACTATTAGAGCTAGATTATTGAAACTTGGTAAGTAGATGTATTCTGTGAACCGCATTAAGATTTTGATGCAAAAATGGAAAAATTATTAAAAATTTTAGGGGTATAGGTACAACTGAAATAAAAAAAAATTTTTTCATCTAACCTATGCGTGTGGGGTATCTATAGATAGGTCTCTAAAAATCATATTGAGGTTTCTTATATCATTTTTTTCCAACCTGAATAGTTTGCGAGAGAGACTCTTCCAAAGTGGGAAAATGTGTCCCCCCCCCCTCTAATTTCTAAAGTAGGGGCATGATAATTCTAAAAAAAATATATGATGTAGATTACTATAAAAACTACCAACGAAAATTGGTTTGAACGAGATCTAGCCAGTAGTTTTTTTTATACGTCATAAAAATGGTAAACCTTAATCAAAATTTCATTAAATCGACTGAAACATAAAATAAATCAAAAACCTTTTAATTTCATAAAAATAAACCTTATTGCTGCTGCGGAACCCTTCATGGGCGAGTCCAACTCGCACTTGGCCGCTTTTTTGTTGCTTGTCCAATACTGGTAATTATAACTAATAAAAAATAATCGGCCAAGTACGAGTCGGACTCGCGCACGATCAGTATGAGATCCTCAAAATCACTACTATCACTGCTTGAGAGTATAGACAAATCCATATTTTAAACAGTAAAACCGAGAAATTCCTAAGATTGCAGATTTGGATCATAAAACCGATCGAAAGAAACGTCAAAATTGTGAGATAGGTTATGAATACACTCGAACTGTCATTTTCAAACGGAGGGCTATCCGAAATCATAGAGCGAACCTCCCATGGATGGCTTGCAACCACAGATTGTAATTTCAATCTGTGGATACATTATTGGCACACTCAAACACAAATATGGATTGAAATATCGATCTTGGATTGGTAAAAACGGATTAGGATCGTATATTGGGTTCGGCCGTAAATCTACGCTCTAAATTTAGAAATCGTTTTTTAGCCATAAAATAGGAGTCCCCTAAACAGTCAGGAGAGGCAGAAAAAGGCAACTTGACGCAAAAACGCCCGTCCGCAGTACGTCTGGTGTTTTGTGTAAAATGATTTTCACAATCTCGTTCTTTATCTGTGAGTAAAGATTTTTGTGGCAAACTTTCTAATTCCCAGAACCTTTTGAGATCATTGTGCATTTGTGTTAATTCATTATTACTGTTTTGTTCAGTAATATTGGAAAAATTGCATTGAATTGCATTGCTATCAATATGGCTGTCATGAATATAGCGCATGGGACCCGCTATAAGCCAACCTAATTTAGATTCCCGTAGGATGGGATTTCCGGTCCCTATAGAGTGCTGATTGGGCAGCAAAATGTCCCAAAAAGTATCAGCACCGATAAGTAGTCCTACGTCAGCAGGCTTATTAAAGCTGGGGTCTGCGAGCTCAAATGACTTGAAGTTGAGACCTTTAATATTAATATAGGCCTTTGGTATTTTGCCCGTTATTTCGGGCATCACTAAGCATGTAATATTAGTTGTAAATGAATTTAATCTAGATTTTATTGTAACATTACATCGCTCGGTGTTGATTTGTAAGGAATTGTTACCAATACCTACGATATTTTGAATATGAGAATTGAATGAATGTAAATTTAATTGTTGTTTTAATTTACTAGAAATAAACGAGCATTGACTACCACAGTCTAATAGTGCTCTAGTAGTTATACACTTACCAGTGTTAGGATTAACGACTTCAATCAGTGCAGTACATAAAAGAACCTCTGATGAAGTCATCGCAGACATCGCGATAGATTCAGTATGCTTTGAGTTCGCTTTCGAACTACATAGTAGTGTGCTGTGTCGATCGTGACATATTTTACACGAACTATTTAGTTTACATCCGCGCAAATTATGCCCTACACGCAAACAATTAGTGCATAGCTTTAATTTACCTACAAGTGCAGCCCGCTCATCAACCGACTTATCTAAAAATTGTGGACACTCATAAATTCGGTGATTGTCTTTACATACCACACATTTATAGGCAAACGATTTTTTTGAATTATTAGAATTTTCAACCATAAAAGATTTAGTTGATTGAGGCATATTTTGTGAATGCTTTGAGTTGTGGGGAAAATTCTGAATAGACTTAATATTTTTATTTGCCTCCTTATTTCGATAAACAGACTCGAGCACATCGGCGCGAGATTTTAAAAACGACATAAAATTGTCCAGAGATGGCATTTCTGAGGAGCTAATGTTCGCATGACTATATTCCTCCCATTTAATTCGTGTATTGTTATCTAATTTTGCCGAAATTAAATGTATAATAATCGTGCCCCAGTGCTCAGTGGGCTGATTTAAATTATGAAGTGCACGCAAGTTTTTAGTGACATGGTCCACTATAAACCTAAGTGACTTATCAGATTCACGAACTTGTTCAATATTTAATAAAAGTTTTAAGTGATTATTTATTAATTGCCTAACATTATTATACCGCTCGCACAGAAGATTCCACGCTTCAGTATAATTATCATTAGTGACCTGTAAATTACTAACAACTCGAGCTGCTTCACCTTCCAAATACGAATTAAGGTAGTGAAATTTATGTATATTTTCTATTTTATTATTATCATGAATAAGTGAGCAAAATGTATCCCTAAATTCGAGCCATTTATAATAGGTACCGTCAAAGTTATTAATTTTAATTACAGGCAAACGAAAACTGACTTTGTGATCGTCGTCATTCGCACTAACAAAACTATTGTGACCTTGATCGTGGCATGGCTTTTTAGTTGTAGAATTTTGTTGAATTAACTCCTGAGCGGCAGCTATAGAAGTATAAAATGTTTGTTCAATCGATTCCCTAATATCCAATTCATTATCTAAATTCTCTGCGTCTATTCCCTCTATTTGATTTTGCACACCATCGAACTCATTAAATAAATCTTGAATTTTAGCTAACTTTTGTGCCAATATATTAATATCTGTTTGTGTAATCTTAGAACTATTTTTTAAATCTATAATTTGATTAGTAAATTTAGTAATACGGCCTTTAATTGAAGCCCGTTTTACATTTAAAGCTTTCAATGCTGTTTCCATGGCACAAAGTTAGATAATCAAGAAAAATAAGTAAACAAAGTCGTAAAAATAAAATGTTATACAATACGGCCTCGCTTCAATGAATAGAACAGCTGAGTTTACTGATAACGCAGGAATGCAGGATCAGTAGGCACTGGCCACTGCGCTGCAGATGCAGCCGGCGTAAGTCGCTGAATACTCCCAGTCTGTATGCGTTCTCGGATGTGCAAGGTGGCCCTGACGCGTCGCGCGCAGACACCCTGGAATAGATTGTTTCGATCTTTTGTACTATCGAGAAATAGTATATTAGCACATAAACCTATAGTGGGAAAATATGATATGAAAATCTTGATGACAATCTTTTAATGAAATGAGAATTTAGGATAATGAAAAGATCGTGAAATAATCTTATGATATTCTAGTGAATGGAAATAAATATTATTGTGTGAAATAATGATTTAAATTTATGAGAAATCGTATTAGTGATTTTATGATGAAATGTAATGAATGGATGCGCGTGCGCAGGTAAGATTAATTGTTAAACTTAAATTAGGCCAAATTGGTTTAGCAATTTCTTTTGTAAATTTGAAAGTAGGCAAATAGGTACAAATATATTGTAATAAAGACTTTCAAGTCGCAAAAATAGGCAAAGTGCAAAGATATAGTGAATCTGAAAGCGACAATAGTTGGGTCTAGACTTTCAGATATTAGAAATAGGCAACTTTGCAAAAGTAGGCAATTTGAAAGCGAAAAAATTATTGAATAATTATGAATTTGCACTTTCAAGACGCAAAAGTAGACATAAATGCAAGATTAGGGAATCTGAAAGCGACAATAATGGGTCTTGACTTTCAGATCAAAGCAAATATGCGAAAATAGGCGCTTTGAAAGGCAATAGATTATTGTGAATTATGAAATAATGTACCTAAATGTAATAAATGAGCTTCAACAATTGCTACAAACTCGAATGGGATGTGGATGAGTGAGATGATAGTGGATAAAAAGGAACGGACTCACTTTTACTCGGCGAAAATACCAAATCCTCTTCTTTTATTTGATTTTTATCGATAATCCTCCAAAATATATCCAACTGTCTCCAATAATTTGGCAAGATTTTGTCTTTTTGTGGGCCCAAGAATGATTCGACAAAATTTGAACTTTCCGTTAGCTTCGATCCGAATAGTATTTTGCTGAAAATTTTGGTTAATCTTCTTTTTCTCACGGTCGCCACTTTATGTTCGGTTGAACATAAGAATTAATGAAAAACTGTACTTCTTAATACAAATATATTCCAGTTTTTACAATATTAGTTAAATTTGAACTATGAGTGTCCACGGCGGTTGCAAATTAGGTTTGGAATCCAAGTGAGTAAGTTAACTCGCCGCGGCCCTCGCCCCGCGCCGCGAACGATCCCATACGTGGGAGTGGGACGGAAGACCGACGACAGCCGAACCCGAACATTGTTCGCAGCCTAGGCGCGAACACCTAGGTTTAAAATTTTATTGTATGCCCCGAGTCCTGACTTATAATATTTTTATCTTTTACGAGAGTGGCCCTTATGTAGGTACTTTTAAGGTTCTGTTGGGGGTAATTTAACTCTGAACGCATTGTGCTCAGTATGTTGTTTATTATTATTGCTTTTTTAACATGTCGAGCTCAGAGGGTTATTTAAAGTTGTATTCTTTGAACAATTTTTTATTGCCATATTGTTTATTGGATAGCATGATACTACCAGTTGTGTGATATTTAATGGCTGGTACTTTCAAAAATATTGTATGGGATTTGTGATGATTTGTAACAAAGCAAAGTGATAATACTTTAAGGCCCACTTGCGCCAATCTGGGTTAAAGTTAACTCTGAGTTAAACATCATGTCATCTCTATCACTGACTTAGTGAGTGACAGATATGACATGATGTTTAACTCAGAGTTAACTTTAACCCAGATTGGTGCAAGTGGGCCTAAGGTGTGTATGAGTCCCCTGGGCTGTATAGAGTTCACTGCGAAAGTAGCAGCGCTGAAAGCGTAACTGTTTTAAAACTTTTTTACGGGCAAATTCATAACGCTCGCTGGGACGCTAGCCCATACAAATAATTAGGTACAAAAAATAATTTTGCTTATTCAGCGCTGCCCCCTTTGACAGTAAAAATTATATATGGGACACAATATTATATAGTTACATACCCTAAAGCGTATCAATATATAAGTAAAACATCCGTGTTTAAAATAAAACTCACAAATGACATTGCACGTTCTGTAGAGGTGCATGACATTTCGTGCCTGTTGTGGCATAACTTAGCCATAAAGTACTATGGCTAATGGCACAATGCCTCTCACTTGTCACTAATGATCTCATTGCCCACCTGTATAATTAGCTGCATTTTTACTGATACAGCTGAGGAAGTAAAATACTATGCCGTTTACGACCTCACATTATAATATTATCATCTGAGTCCTTAGGACTTTGATGACGCCCACAGATCAATTGCGCCAAGAATCGTTTATTGCGTGGGAACCGTACATTTTCCGAGATAAAAGTATCCTATGTATAATGTCCCATCCAGGGACTCAAACTTCAAAGTAACAGACAAGCGGACACATTTTCGCATTTATAATATTATTAGTTATTATTATTATAAATCAGCCTCTAACTAAATATGCTGTTAATAAATAAAAGCACAGTTTAGCGCTAAGGTGTAATTTTTGAAAATGGGAAAAATAAATATTATGTATAACGCCTAAACTACCACAAATTTGACTAATTAACTAAAAAAACTATTTAAATATTATTTCCTTGGAAACATTTTCGCTAATTAATTCCTATGAGTATATACAAATTAATAAATTAAAATAACAAAACACGCCTAACCGCCGACAGAGAATTAGGTCAAGTACAGTTAGATAATCGAGTTACGATTGTTTCCGATGTAAGTATCGAATTATCTTAATCGAGAGACGATTGTTATCGATGTATCGAATTAACGACAACTTAGTTTGAGTAATACTTATTTGGAAGGTCAATGCTATGTTGTGTAGTATAATTGTTACGATGCTATGTCGTCCACATTGGAGATGAAGATGAACATTTTAGTCATTAAGAACATAATATTATATAAATGCAATTCAAATGACTCTAAATGTGGCTATAAGTATTCTTAGAATTTGTACAATATAAAGAATATTGTTATTTTTTTAACTATAAAATAAACATACCCATCATAATATAACTATTTTCGTTGTTATGTAATCTTAACATCTAGATTCTAGACCATATCTAGGCTACCTATATAAAATGGTAAAGACCTGCTATATAATATAACCTGCTATAGAATAATAAAACGCACATAATTTATTAATTATGTTTAAAATTCCAGATTCTTTGACTATCAAAATAGTAGTGTGGTTCGATTTATAACAAACCAAAGAAACTAGTATAGTATTTTTTAAACAATAATATTCTTATTATTTATGGGATTCTAGTAAGTTCTATGGTCTACCACAGAATACATATTACCTTAGACTTTAGTTCTACACATTTGGTAGCTCCATTTATGTGAAAAATGTATGTTTATCTAAATATCTGATACGGATTTGCGACACGGAAAAGTTTGTTTTTCTCAAGATGGATGAAACATAATAATTAACCCTCTTACTAATAAAAACTTCTTAAACATGCGTTCAACGTGTGAATAGTTAAACAGGAGTTTTTAAGTTACACACCCGCTACACAGAGTCTATACAGAGATATTTGTATGGAAATGACAGCGTCGTTATACAGGCCTTATGTCAAAAAATGATTATTAGTAGAAAAAATCTTATGCACCCTCTATACACGCTGTGTAACTTTTTATTAGTAAGAGGGATAATATTATATTATGGTCTTGCCTCTATATACCTATTCCTATATTATGAGATTATAACCTATTTAGATAACAAGCTAAAAGTTTTGTGAGGGCTCGCGTCGTCACACCTTGACTGACTGATCACACCTTGACTGACTGATGATAATCAATAGGCGTGATAGTTTTTCCGTAGTGTACCACAAAATATACGGGTTGTGGGATATACTATAGATTGGTAAGTGATTACAGACTATCATAGCAAAACAGACCTTAAAGTTTTCAACGCGTAAGCGTAGCTAGGTAGCTACATAAAAAATGTAAAATAAAAACAAAAATATACGGGTTGTGGGATATACTATAGATTGGTAAGTGATTACAGACTATCATAGCAAAACAGACCTTAAAGTTTTCAACGCGTAAGCGTAGCTAGGTAGCTACATAAAAAATGTAAAATAAAAACAAAAATTGTGTAGATTACCTAGTATCATCAAAACCAGCTTAGATACCAGACAAGGTGACATAAATTAGGATGTATTAGGCAATAACTCAGGGCTGCCAATGCCAAAAATCAAAATCATCTGATTCCCTTTTTCAAACTTTGGGGGGTCAAAGTTAAAGAAAATTAAAATTATTAAATTATTATGTAAAGATAATAATTATGTTATGGCATTATTTTCATATTTTTTATAATTTTGGTAGAGTCGCCGCCTATAGTTTTTAAAGTCATTCTATTATCTATCTTGAGACCAGACAGTTGGGTAATGTTGTACATTGCAATTATTATTATAAATAGAAAATAATCCAATATGGCTAGGAATTAGGATGTCAAAGTCTCCGCATTTTCCCTCGCCGAGTCAACTCGAAAACCCCACAAAAACAAAGGGAAATCCCTACAAATTGGTAGCCCTGGCCGCGAATATTCTAGGGCTTGTCTAATTTAAAATGACGCTACCCTCCCTCGTATTCACAGTACAAAATTTTTCATTTATATATCAACTAGTGAAGTGGTGGGGCGCGTCATTTCAAATTAGACAAACTCTACCTATTTCGATACGAAAATCACAGAATAGTATAATTGACAACCCTAGGTATGTAAGTCAAGGTGTCAGTCGCCAATTAATGACAAAAGGCTTTGTTGATACTGACGACATTTGTAGATCACCCGCCCACTTCACTGAGCTTTCATATTTTTATTATAATTAAATAAAAGCAGGATTTATGTTGTCACTTATTCTATGCTAGAATGTTTATTAGTTATTAACTTATTACACAAGGAATAGATTTTTTTCAGCATACACTTTTTAAATTCAGTTGAATTTTAAGCTTACTTATAGGCTATAGCACAAACGATTAGAAAACATTTTTTCGTCCATGACTTATATTACAATAGGTGAATCTATGATTTCAAAGTTGAAATTTAAAATATTTAAATTGAAACTATTTAATAGTTGGTGAATTATGGTTTGTAACTTAAAAATATTTACGTCATTGCCAAAAAATGTACAGAAGCGAGGTCGGCCATAAGGAAATCCTGTGTAGGTCCCAAAATATGTGTAGAATCTGTGGATCAATCAATACTGATCCATTAATATGTATTACAAACTCATCTCCACTTGATCGATATAATAAATTATCCATAAACATCCTTGACATATAAAAAATATACACACGTCATAATATTATAGCTATCCAAAAATTAATATACGATGGCTTTTTATATCTTTTTAAATTAATTATGTTAATCTTCAATTAAATGTCAACTTAAATTATTGGCAATCATAGTTCTCTTAACTATGATTAGCAATATTATTATGGAAGCTGTTTTATTTTTTGGTAAAAGAAACTACGCAAAAACCACAATAATCTTTTGGAAAAACAGTCGTAACTCACAATAATATGACAATTGGGACAAAAATAATATTTTTTGTGTTGCGTCAAAAAATTATTATATCCTATTAATTAATCTGACATTCTAGTTATGATATTTTTAATTTAATGGAAATATTCACACGTCATAAATGAAATTTAACCCGTCGATCGTGGAAAACCGAGACACTTGGGGCTTGATGAATATACTTCTCACGTAACAAAACAAAGTGATAATAGGTACTTTACGGTATGCAATGTGTACACTGTAGAAGTAGCAGTAGAGCTGAAAGACATTTTTTTGTAACTTGCATGGGCAAGCGCCTCAGCCCTCAGCGTCATCAATTATTTGCCCATACAAAAGATTTTTAAAAAGCACTCCTTCAATGCTGCACTTTCAGAGTAAGCTCTGTATAACAGGGGCTTCATATTAAGTCCAACACATCCTGAAGTATTATCATTTAGTTTTGTTATAATCTGTATTCTATACAATGTGTCATTGTACATACAAAAAATCTCATGACACACACACAAACACTCGTAAGCAACAAGTATCAATAATTGTAATTTTCCATCAGTGATGTTTATTATCACTTATCAGACTACCAAATAAAATAAGTATTTATGATAATTTCGCCCTTGTTACAAAGCTAGGTTTACCTTTTACCTGCTATTATTTAAGTATGTAACATTTAAAAATAAAAGTATTATAGGTACGCATATATTAGGAAGGCATTAAGTATTAAGTAATGTTATGCATAATACAGTTTATTATATATTCTGTTTCGGTCAGCATGCTAAATAACTTATAATAATATCATTGACTTCACAATATTTTTTGCCTCCTGGCTGATAGAAATTACCAAATATATTCCTGGTTCAAAGCAACAGGCTTAGAAAGATCAAGAAACAAATTATTTATAATATAATAAGATAACACAAATAATAATTTTTAATTTAAGTGACACATAGTAAACATTTTATGGTAAAATTATTGGTAAAATTAGTATAATAAAATTAATAAAATACCTATCAAATAACAACAACGTCAACAACATACAAATACAATCTAAAAAAAGCGGCCAAGTGCGAGTTGGACTCGCCCATGGAGGGTTCCGCAGCAGCAATAAGGTTTATTTTTATGAAATTAAAATATTTTTGATTTATTTTTATATTTCAGTCGATTAATTGAAATTTAGATTAAGGTTTACTATTTATGACGTATAAAAAAAACTACTGGCTAGATCTCGTTCAAACCAATTTTCGTTGGTAGTTTTTATAGTAATCTACATCATATATTTTTTTTTAGAATTATCATGCCTCTACTTTAGAAATTAGAGGGGGGGGGGGGACACACATTTTTTCACTTTGGAAGAGTCTCTCTCGCAAACTATTCAGGTTAGAAAAAAATGATATGAGAAACCTCAATATGATTTTTGGAGACCTATCCATAGATACCCCACACGCATAGGTTAGATGAAAAAAAAAATTTTTTGTTTCAGTTGTACTTTACTATTTATGACGTATAAAAAAACTACTGGCTAGATCTCGTTCAAACCAATTTTCGTTGGTAGATTTTATAGTAATCTACATCATATATTTTTTTTTAGAATTATCATGCCTCTACTTTAGAAATTAGAGGGGGGGGGACACACATTTTTCCACTTTGGAAGAGTCTCTCTCGCAGACTATTCAGGTTAGAAAAAAATGATATGAGAAACCTCAATATGATTTTTGGAGACCTATCCATAGATACCCCACACGCATAGGTTAGATGAAAAAAAAAAATTTTTGTTTCAGTTGTACCTATGGGGACCCCTAAAATTTTTAATATTTTTTCCATTTTTGCATCAAAATCTTAATGCGGTTTACAGACTACATCTGCTTACCAAGTTTCAATAGTATAGCTCTAATAGTTTCGGAGAAAAGTGGCTGTGACATACGGACGGACGGACAGACAGACAGACAGACAGACATGACGAATCTATAAGGGTTCCTTTTTTGCCATTTTGGCTACGGAACCCTAAAAAGGATGGATTTTGCATAAATTATTCTGAGAATGCAGAAAACGTTAAACACATTTAAATATTTATGTAATAAAAGCTTTACGATAGAAACAAAGCTCATAATAAAAGTAGGATTCTAAAACCATCTGAAATTATTATAAATGCATAAGCTTGTCGTTGTCAAATTGTTACTTAGAAGAGGTATTTAAAGACACTTGTTACATATTTTGTTTACAAGCAAAACTTATTTTAATTTTTTTTTTGCGATTTAAAAAGTCACCGTGTGCTAGGCCCTAAAAATTAAAATGACTGTAAAAAGTCATAGAGAATTAACTATGGTAAAAACCATGTATATTATAAGCATAGACTTATAATATACGGTAAAAACCTCCTCCGTGCATATGTCAAAGAGTTAGTGACATAAACGTCAAAGTCTTTACAGTGAAATTTAAAACAAAAACCTAAAATGAATGTAAAAACAAATTCTAGCAGTGACCTATCGCTAGATAGCTTGGAAGTGGAGCGAAAGGATAAGAATACAGAAGAAATCTATTCCACTAACGGTGGTACAATACTTGTCCCATTTTATGAGAAAGACGTGCTTGTTAAAATAGATAAACCTCTAATGAAACTTTTCAATAGAAAGCAAAACAAACCCAATGATGATAAGGATTCCAGAAAACCAGAAATGAAAACAAAATCGTATCTTGTAAATAGAAATACAAATAAACCCAGAAAACCGTCGTATCTCGAAGCATTTAGACGTAAATTTCCACTGGAATTTACCGAAGACAATAAAAACGTAGAAGAAATATGTTCTATATCGCCCGAATTTGGTGACACAGAGAGAGATAGTATTATTAGCGACGAAGAAACCAGTCCAAACCACGACTTCTTTGAAACTGAAGCATACAATGATATTTATTATGAAAAAATAATGAACCAAGAAGTAGCTGATGCTTGTAATAATAATTTTGAGCAAGTGAAGCTGACCGAAGGTAATAATTCTTTTAATGAGTATATTATTGATAATCTGAGAAGTATTTCTGAACTGACACAACCAAGAAGGCGGCCTAGACGGGCTTCAGTAGAGCCTGTACCTAATATTCGCCTTGGTGGCCTAGGACCTGATCTAGAGAATATTAAACCAAGGCTAGAAAGAGCTAAAAGCCTTCAAAGATACTCGGAGAAGGTAAGAATGGAAAATAAATCGAAAATTTATAAAAAATCAGTCCAAGATACAAGTAAATCTCAAAAAGATTCTACAGGGAGACAGAAAGAAGAACTATCTGGCAAAAAATTGCAAAAAGAAAACGAGCCAACTTATTTAGTAAATAAATCTTTACCAGCAAGAAAAGTAATTCAGAACAAGTCAAAATCTGCTAATGCTCGAAATGGTAGAACAGACCACGATAACAAAAGAGATGGTGACTCTAATGAAACTAATCAAGTTATTAAAGATCGGAAGAGATTCATCAAAAAAGATTTAGTAGTTTGTGGGACCTCCGCACAAAAACACATTAAAACAACTTTTAAAGAGGCGAAGACAAAAGATAAAGAAAAGAATTCCTCAGATACAAAAGGAAATGAAGTATCTGAAAGAATAACTAAGACTCCTAACTTTGACGCTTTAAAATCATTAGAAGAGAAACACAGAATGTACCAAGAGAGAGTTAAACAATTTCAAATTTTCTGTACACGAGATTGTTAAAGTTGTTTTCTGTTCTCATGAAGAATCTGTCAAAAAAGTTGTTGATAAATGATAGCCTATTCGGTACTTTATAGGAAGTGGTGAAACAGGCTCTTAGTATCCAAAAAATTAAAAGTGTATAATAGCTTTTACTACACTTATTTTAATGTTTTTTTAGTTTTAATGCAATTGGAGTAAGTCCTAATAATACCAAAACCTGTTGTCCTCTTCTAACGCTTTCTGTTTCATTTTCACGAAGAACAGGTGACATGACATGATATTTTTAACACCCAGCTCAATAGGTCGATAGATATAATATACTGTGCTGAGAGTCAAGGAGAAAGTAATTAGACGCCTCCGGCTAAACATTTCATTTCATACAATACACGTCTCCTAATCACAACTGACAACCGTCACTCGATACTCGACAGTCGCATTGGGCGTCATCATTATGTAATGTTATATGGCCTCTACACGTTGGCCATGATAGACAATTGCAGGCCATGATGGACGATTACGCTTTAAGTCGTAGGTTACACGCCCAATCAGGCATCAGTTCAGTCCGTCAATCTGAGATTGACGCCAGGTCGATGTCTAAAAAGTACGTAATAAAAAATAATCAGTCTATCATTCCGTGGGTTACACGTTCAGTAATTTTGCGTCAACCTTTACCAGATTGATGCGAAACTGAACGTGTAACCTCCGACATAGATAATCTGCTGTAAACAGCAGAGGTAATCCGAGCTGGAATCATGATGGAAATTTTGTGATTATCTATCGTGGTGAGGTCGCAGAGGCAGTTTTTGTGCTTGTAGGTACACACTATTTTTTGAAGAAACAATAAGATAGCTGTATAGAATAGGTATTACTCACGTGACGGAGCTGTTTGGGAACACAATATATTCCACAGGCAATGAGAGGTAACTTACCTGCCAGGAATAAATATTCTTTAATAAAACATAGAAAAAGCTCTAGACATAATAATTATAGGAAAGTAAGGAGGCCTTTAGATACGGAACCTTAGAAATTTGTGAAATTGGATTTGTTTTAGTAATAATATTATGCCTAGAGGCGCAATTTACATTCAAATAAACAAATCATTACTCTCAATAAGAGAAAGTAACCAGTTTCGAATTAATGCATTTGTCCATCCTGTTTGTATGTTACTTTGACTTCACGCTCAAACCGCAGAACCGATTGTTTGCTATGGAGATATTTTGAGTCCCGGGAAAGGGCATAGGTTACTTTTGTCCTGGAAACGTGTACGGTTCCCGTGTGATAAATGAATTTTGGCACAACGACGTTGCGGGCATCATCTATTACTGTATACTTTTGGTTGAAATTCGTGTATACACGTGAGTGCTGGTTAAAATGCAGGTCTTGAGGTCTCGTATGATTTACGTAATGACAACATTCTTCTTACCGGTTTGCTGATTTTTCCCCTACATAGAGTACTGTAAGAGAGCATACACAATAACGAATTTTTTTTTAAATAAAAGGTATTAACAATTAATTATAATCTGCTGATTACGGCGAGACCACACAAAAGCGACACTACGCGGCAGCTACTCCATGCGACACTTCACGTTCCGAACGTAATAATTGTTACCAAATGACATAGGTAGTCGTAGACATTGACCAAAGGATTCATAAAAATAAAAAAGTCGTAACAAACCTACACTTATTATGTACCGACCTCCTACGTTTTAATCCAAATTTCATTTCGTAAAAGGTTCGGCATTTTTGAAGGTCAGTCATAAGTGGTAGGTCAAACTAGAAAGATCTAACCTTTGACCTTACTTATATCGACAGAAATCAAATAATATTATGTACTTATTCTTTTTATTTTGCGGCCTGTTTCCTTCGCCTGTTCACTGTTTTAATGCCGTCTTCCCGTCTTCATTTCTTCTTTTAGGTCTTTAAAACTATAATTCTTGTAATTACGAATAATTATTACTATAATGTTTGTAGATTTCTCCAAAACAATCGAAATGTATAAAAGGACACTTATGTTGTAATACGAATAGTTTTGAGTGTGCAAGGTCCATTAGTAACATATTTAACTATACATATATATTTACATAATAATATATTCTTACACATAATTTGTGATATATTTAACTAGTCGTAAAATTAGAACTGCTCCTATGCGGTTCATATTAACGTTCAGATTATGTTCGTTATCAGGTGAACCTGGTAGATGCTACTGATTTTGTGAGCATTAACCATATAATCATTTTCATGATCGTTTTGATACACATAATATTATATTTTCGGCGATTTGGTTAGCATTTTTTACTTTAATATTATCATGATCATAACATTGTAAAACACAGGTTAAGAATAAAACTACCAATGAATTAAGTGGAACTTTGATAGTGTATTTATTCTTTGACTTTGAAGATATTCTAATGAGAAATAGGTATAGCTACGATAGAGATAAGAAATATATAGACTCCCTCTCTTATAAGTGCATTACAGTCCCCGGAAGCTAGTGCAATGTGTGTTGGTGCTAATGTCGGAGTATAGTCGAAACTTCGCCGAACTGGAGCGTGACTGGTGCGCACTGATACTCGCGACTATCATCTGAGCTATCCATACTAATACTAAGTATAAAATATGCGAAAGTATGTCTGTGTGTTACCTCTTCACGCCCAAACCATTGAACCTATTTTGGTGGGTATGGAGATACTTTGAGTCCCGGGAAAGGACATAGCATTTAGCTTCTTTTAATCCCGCAAAAATTCACGTTTTTTGCGCGACAAACGAATTTTGGCGCAATGGACTTACGGGCATTCTCTAAGTATCACAATATTGTACATACTAAACAATATTTTTTAGCTAAGCCACTGAACCTATTATAATAAAATTATGTAGGTACGTTATTTAGTTCCAGGGAAAGGACAAGGATAATTTTTATTTCGGGAAAACGTACGTATTCCGCGCAATAAACTTTCTGCCGTTCTGCGACAGTCGACACTAGACAGCAGACCATCTTCATACCGTACCGTAGACAGCTCCACAATAGACAATTATAATGGTTGTCCATTAAAATTTAAAGCCAAAATATGTAAAGCGGGTAAAGAAAGCCTTTTTAACTTTTTTAACTTTTTAGGGCACTACAAAGTTCGTCTTTAAAATTAATATGATTACAAGAGATGAGGTAGAGAAAAAAGAGAATATTAAAATAATCATAGAATCTAGCTAGTAGTTACAATATTTGTACATTACGCAAAAAGCGATTATAAGTAAATATCATTTCGGAAATGCCATGGAAATTATCGTATGTGTAATACCATGGCCTTATGATGTAAGTATAATATTATTATGTGCTGATGATAGTGTAATTACTAATTACAATGTAATCAGCTTTTTGAATATTTTATAGGATAAAAATCTATCTTATGGGGTATTATAAATTATTTGAATCAATGTTATGGCCTATGGGCTACAGATCACTTGAAAACAGCCAATAATCAAATAGAAACAAGGCGCATCCGATGAAAACGTCCGTTATTTAATTTGTTTCGTCCGCGTCTGTGACAAAACAAAAGTCAAAACCCCATATTATTGCACATTTCCATGCATCGCCGGGTTTTTGTGCCGGAAAGTGGGGCACGTAACAAGTTAACAACATGGTAATGCATGCGTTACATTCATTGTGGTGTGTGATGTAACCCTCCTTCCGACTTTTGACCCCGCATGCATGTGTCGGGCTGAAACACAATATAACCGCGTTGCGGCACAGCACCGCCAAAATCGCCGGCAAAATCATCCCAAACTCATATTAAAAAATATAAAGAGTTCCGAGTCTGTCTGTCTGTCTGTCTGGGGGGAGGGGCAAGTTCTTTGTGACCCCCCCCCCCCTAGTATTATATTATACTACGTAGTATAGTATTATGTATACTACGTAGTATAATATATTAATTCCATGATGTATACAGTAGGTATCTTTTTGTCAGGAAGGGAATATAATATACAGAGTGTTAAGCGATAATACTTTAGGGTGTGTATGAACCCCCCGAAGGTTGCTCGCCTTGTCGTGGCGGTGGGGCTCAGTAACCGCGGCTTGGACAACCGCGGTGAAGCGAAGAGGCAACCAGGGCCGGCCGGTGTCGCCGCCTGGCCCGAGGAGGGCGCTCCCAGCGGACTGGAGGAGTCCGCTGCGGATGCGCACCGAGGTGGGGCCGCAGAGGAAGAGGCAAGTAGGTATTACGGTGCGCCGCTTGCCCTATCCTCTGCGGCCGAGGACGGATCGCGGGGGGGAGAGGCATTGCGGTAGGTTGCCGCTTTCCCTACCCCCCCTGCGAGCTGGCCGTTCCGTTTGAACGGCATTGGTGGGGCCGCAGAGGAAGAGGCAAGTAGGTATTGCGGTGCGCCGCTTGCCCTATCCTCTGCGGCCGAGGTGTGGTCGGTGGCAGAGCCACAGACCTGATCTGCCACATGGCCTCCAAGTAGCAGACTCGGGGGGCGTCTGCTACAGCCCTGGTGGGGGCCGAGGAGGAGGGCGCACGTGTCGTGCGCCCATCGTGGAGTCTTCGGACCGCTGGCGGGGTCGCGGATGTGTGTATCGTTCCCGTGGCCCCGTCAAAAGGCGGCGTGGCGGAAGATGGGGGGGGGGGTTTTAGTGGGTATACCGTGGTCTCATCAGCTACGGGAGTCCCACATCACCGCTCGGGTCGCCCCCTGCGCCTGGGTGGTATGCGTAATGCATTTCCCCCTCCGGAAAAAAAAAAAAAAAAAAAAAGGGTGTGTATGAAATGTTCGCTGTGAAAGTAGCACTGGCTCTGAAAGAGTAACTTTTTTTCATCTTTGAATGGAAAAATTCATGACGCACGGGGGCTTGCCTATACAAATAAAAATAAAAATTGTTCTTTCAGCGCTGCTACTTTCATAGTAGGTATATGAGGAAATACTCTACATAAGGAATACACATACACAGTACACACCCTAAAGTAGTATCTCAATATATTATGTAATAAAAAAGTGTGTCCTGCGTGGACTTCATTTATCAAAAACAGAAAACAGTAAGTACAAATATTCAAGAAATTTTTATCCAAAACTCTACACAGCTCAGTACACAATTTAAATATTTTTTATAAATGTTTGAATAATATTATAAAAAATTAAAAGTTTTATCTTACCACCTTATGCTTATCAAGTAGCACTGAGAACCTGAAGAAAGTGGGTCGACTCGTAACTCGTAGCTATCCGAAGTAGCTGATAGAATCATTAAACTCTATGCTTTTCTACTTCAAGATAAGCTATAGAAAATTTTGGACATGCTGTTTTTTTTTTGAAATGAAATTTAGTTTGCTGTTCTTAAAGTTCTTCAGAATATTATGTATGTAATTCTATATTAAAGAGGTAATGTAGTAAATAGTAATCTACCTAAAGCTTACTTAATTTATGGAAGGAAAATGTACGGTTGTCGGTTTCCCCAGGTTACTGATTTTTTAACTTGCAATAATTACTTCTCAATTCTCATAGTGAATTTGAACAGTTTTAAGGGTTCCGTACCCAAAGGGTAAAAACGGGGCCCTATAATTATTACTAAGACTTCGTTGTCTGTCCGTCTGTCCGTCCGTCCGTCCGTCCGTCCGTCCGTCTGTCTGTCTGTCTGTCTGTCTCCAGGCTGTAACTCAAGAACGGTAATAGCTAGAGATTTGATATTTTCACAGATTATGTATATCAGTTGCCGCTATAACAACAAATACTAAAAATAAAATAAAATAAATATTTAAGGGGGGCTCCCATACAACAAAAGTGATTTTTTGGCCTTTTTTGCTGTCTCCAGACTGTAACTCAAGAACGGTAATAGCTAGAGATTTGATATTATCACAGATTATGTACATCTATTGCTGCTATAACATCAAATACTAAAAATGAAATAAAATGAATATTTAAGGGGGCTCCCATACAACAAACGTGATTTTTTTGGCCTTTTTTGCTCTATATCAAAAATGGCAACAGGTAGGTACTTGAATTTTTCACAAAATCCTTAGTTATATGTGTAATTTAATATGTAATAATAATATTAAAATAAAATAAAAAAATAAGGGGGGCTCCCATACAAAAAACACAATTTATGGCCTAATTTTGCTCTATAATGGTACGGAACCCTTTGTGCGCGATTCCGACTATCATCATAGAACAACGCACACTCGATTCAATTTTTTTTCTTCAAAACGTGGCGTGAGGCGTCCTCTTTTGAAAAACGTGAAAACTATTTTTAGAAAGAATACGACAAAAACATCAAAAACAAACTAGAGCTTTACCACGAAAGTATAAAAATAACCCTCTGAGAATATGTTACGTAATTTACGAAGTCTCAGCAGAGCCCGGATAGCTCAGTCGGTAGAGCATTGGACTTTTAATCCAAGGGTCCAGGGTTCAAGTCCCTGTTCGGGCGGCCAACAATTTTTATTACTTTTTAACTTTTTTACATTCTATTATACAAATTTTTACTTGTTTAATGTTTTATAGATTAAAGAAATAAATAACGTCAAATACGCTGCACAAAGTGAAATGATAAAAAATCTGTTAAAAGCTGATGATAACACTAAACCGACGCGACGGACGGACGGAGGACTTTAACAATCGGTAACCCCAAGAAATCATAAACGCTATACTTTAATGTTACGAAAAGGTGAATGACAAGGCGATGCGATGCATTAATGACCCATTAAAATTGGAATAGGCTGACCAACACCAGACAACTTACTACAAAACGGGATATGAAATTAAAATTGTAAACATAATATTTTCAAAATGCTCCGCATTGCATCGTCCCGCCGCGTTTCGTTGTAATCTGACCCTAAGGTGTAGAGTTGGTACAGTTTGACTGATAAGGAAATAGAATCAAAACTCTGCCTTTTAAATGATAGCCCATAGTGCGAGCCAGTTACAACAGCCAACAAATAACCGTATAATCGGCCAAGTGCGAGTCGGAATCGCGCACGAAGGGTTCCGTACCATTATAGAGCAAAATTAGGCCATAAATTGTGTTTTTTGTATGGGAGCCCCCCTTATTTTTTTATTTTATTTTAATATTATTATTTAATATTAAAATACACATATAACTAAGGATTTTGTGAAAAATTCAAGTACCTACCTGTTGCCATTTTTGATATAGAGCAAAAAAGGCCAAAAAATCACGTTTGTTGTATGGGAGCCCCACTTAAATATTCATTTTATTTTATTTTTAGTATTTGTTGTTATAGCGGCAACAGATATACATAATCTGTGAAAATATCAAATCTCTAGCTATTAGCGTTCTTGAGTTACAGCCTGGAGACAGCAAAAAATACCAAAAAAATTACGTTTGTTGTATGGGAGCCCCCCTTAAATATTCATTTTTATTTTATTTTTAGTATTTGTTGTTACAGCGGCAACAGATATACATAATCTGTGAAAATATCAAATCTCTAGCTATTACCGTTCTTGAGCTACAGCCTGGAGACAGACAGACAGACAGACAGACAGACGGACAGACGGACAGACAACGAAGTCTTAGTGGTCCCGTTTTTACCCTTTGGGTACGGAACGCTAAAAATACAACACCCTTTAAAAACTATTACAGCACAGTTAGATCTACAAGATATGTCTAGTGCCCAAGTATATTCCTAGATTTACTCCTATTAATTATGTCTGTGAAAGTCCGAGTGGTCTAGATCGTTTCGATATACCTACCTTACGTAAACATAAAATGTAACTTTGAGAACGGAATATCCTTAGAACGGTTCTTGCGACAGAACAATAGGAAAAGACTATGGTAATCATGTTTACCGTAATAGGCTCTAGATAGGATACTTCGACAACTTACATTCGACAATTTCGACAGGTGTTCAAAAACACAGGCCAACAGTTATAGTTTTGGTTCCTGAAAACTAAAAGCATGTCCTGTAAGAACTTTGTGTCCTGATGATAATATTATCTTTCAAGATATTTTCTTCCTGTTAGCTTTTTAAGATATTTCTTTCCGAATTTTCAAAAATAAACATAATTATTATGATCGGGGCACAAAGTTCTTACGAGTACAGCTTTTAGTTTTCGGAAACCTTTTATTTCAATTTTGTTGGCCTGAATCAATGTAGTTGGACATAATATCACATAGGTATTCAGGTAGTGCAAGCGCCAATCTGTCAGCGATGCGATAAAATATTACCTCACTATTTACAATGACAAAAGCCTTGTATTTCAACGAATAAGGACCGATTTTACATTACATTTACTAATGAGGTTTATTACAAAATAATCGTAAGATAAGTCGTAAATTACAACTGCAACGTGCACATCTAGATCAGGCGAATTTGTGAATTGCGTCAATACAAGTTGTCTGGAAACCTTTCACAGCGTGTAAATTGTGGAGTAGTTTAGGCTTGTAAAAGCCCTATAAATTGTTAGGATATAGAATAAGTATATTATGCTTATTATAGCTGTTGAGTGTTGGTGTTGGTAGACTCCGATCCGATCTGGTCTTATGGTTTACAGCTCGCAGGTCTCGATTTGGAGTTCCTAGGTTCGATTGCTGCAATAGAACTAACAAAAATGTTGCTTCGATGTTTGCTTAGGAGTTAGGACAATGCAGGCTGATCACCTGATTGTCTGACAATCCATGCGTCGGATGGGCATATGAAAAGTTATGGTCCTGCGCCTAGATTACGGAAGCAAATTATGATCCTCTTCCTAACAAAAATATGCATACCGTGTATATTATGATGTTTTGTCTGCTAATGCACTTTTCTAACGTATGGGGCATGGACAAAAAAACCCTTTAATAATTCTGTATTGTGGGTTTTAAATATTATTGCAGGCTTTCAATACAACTGTCAATTACTTATTAGTTACTACAACCACGCTCAGTCTTTTCAAAATATCATAATTCTCGAATTAATTATTTTATTACACTATAAAACTCTACTTTAGATAGCGCAATACGTTAACGTAATAAGTACGTTAACAACTCTAGTTTCTAGACTTCAATTATGCACTATCGGATTGCAATTTATGCTAGTGAGACACACATTATAATTTAAGTATGGTTACATGGATCTGGGTTCCGAGGTTGCTGTGTAAGTATGGTAACATCGAACTAGGTTCCGAGGTTGCTGTAAGTTGTGACCTAGGTATTTAGGGTATATAATTGAATAGGTACATGGCTTACTAGTTCTCCTATAGCCTGGTTACGGAACAAGAAGAAATGGTGCTATTTATGGTCGCTACTTGTCTCTTACGAATTACGATACAAGAAAAATATAATATTATACTTATTATCTCTTTGCTCAGAGTAGAGCTCTGTAGAGCGCGATAGCTATATTTCATGAAAGAGACAAGTGAAAGGTCAATGGCCGAATTATGTGTCTTCAGTAACCGTAGATGTAGTTTTTTTTTTGTCTTATCGTACATCATGATTAAAATAACCCAAAATGCAATATCCATCAAGGAAGATCCGTACTCTAAGGCCGACTTGCGCCAATCTGGGTTAAAGTTAACTCTGAGTTAAACATCATGTCATCTCTATCACTGACTTGGCCTAAATTACTCTATAAACTGTTAAAACTCCGAAGTTAGAAAACAAATGCTTAACAGTTAACAGCGACCAATCACCAAAATAATATTATGTGATCACAAAGATCACGTCGTAATGCTAATTTTTGTTTATATACGTACTTAACCTAAGGCCTAGTTATTTATACTTTTACTTGGAACATATTATGTAAGTTATAACTTATACCCCCTTAATCTTTACGTAGAGATATTTTTATAGCAACTCTGGACCCATGGAGCCGTGATCGTTTTCAATTCATATCTAAATTCAAATAATTATAGTTATAAATTTTTTTTATTTATATTTAGGTAATTATAGTCATAAAGTTAATACACCGGTATATAAGTATTAACTTTATGAGTTAGACTTAGACCATTCTCAGTGCTATGCCATGCAAAACCGGAACTAAGCTGGCGGACAATGCTTGGAATGTTCTGTTTAAATTACTAATTATAGCCTATCGCTTATCTATCGCTAGTACTCGCAGGTGAAAGCACCTGGCTGTTGGCGCGCTTTTGGCGTGTGACAGGTTTTACTTTTTTATTTTAAGCCACAAGCGTGTCAAAGAAATAAAAGCGATGACCTTGATAATTTTGCAATATTATAATCGATAATAAGGAATTGTGTGGTAAGTTGGTAATTTAAAACGTAAAAACTTAAAATAAGTCCTTTAAGCATAATGACACGGGAAGTAAGCAATAAAGAACAGAAATATTTAAGCTCTACCAACGTAAAATTTGGAAGTGGCACTAAAGAGAACATTGTAAGTTGTGTAACTTATGATAAACAGTATTATAAGTTACTATTATTTATAATAATAATAAATTAATAGTATGGTGTCAAGTCAGTCTAACACTTTGACTCAAAGTAGCTTTAAAGTTAATCAGCGGTTTAAGCGTGAAGACTTAACTGACAGACAGACACATTCGCATTTATATTATTATTAACCGTAGATATTATGCTTAATCTTAAATTTAATTTCAAATACACCTCACCAAATATATTGCGCTTGTGTTATAAAATGTTATATAATATTTTTAGAATTCCTGTTTTTGTGCGTAATCATTTTCGTAACTTGACCGCAAGGCTCGACGAAGAAAAATATAATATTAAGTGTGTATTATGATCAATCACAATAAATATTAAATAGTAGTATTTTTTCCGGGTATACTTACTTAGTTTTTAGGGTTCCGTACCCAAAGGATAAAAACGGGACCCTATTACTAAGACTTTGATGTCTGTCCGTCTGTCTGTCTGTCTGTACTCTGTCTGTATGTCTTGAGGCTGTAACTCAAGAACCGCTATAGCTAGGTTTTTGAAATTTTCACAGATTGTGTATATCTGTTGCCGCTATAACAACAAATACTAAAAACAAAATAAATTAAATACTTAAGGGGGGGCTCCCATACAACAAACTTGATTTTTTTGCTATTTTTTTCTCGATTTCAATAACAGCAAACAATAGGCACTTGAAATATTCAAGAAATACTCAATATTATTAGCACTTTAATAATTTATAATAAAATTTAAATAAATAAAATAATTAAGGGGGGCTCCCATACAAAAAACACGATTTTCAGTATAGTTTGTCGTCGTTTCGTCTATTGTGGTACGGTTACGGAACCCTTCGTGCGCGAGACCGACTCGCACTTGGCCGATTATTTATGCAAAATTACTATACGTTCTACTAGATGACGTCCGCAACTCCATTGCGCCAAAATTCGTACATCGCGCAAGAACCATGCTTCTTTCCAGGAAAAAAAAATTTCAATGTCCTTTCCCGGGACTCAAAGTACCTATCTCCATACCACAACTTAATCGTTTCATAATTGGGCGTTCCATCAGGTCACCTGATTGCTCATTTTCTTCATAATTGTCTTTTTCTTCTAAATTCCTAGTTAGCAAATTTTCTAAACACATCATCTTGAGCAAGCCGCTAAGGTCGCCGTAATGTTGACTGTGGCTTGCGATATTGACCTTAGCTCGTGAAGTAACACCGTACATAATAGTTAAATAGCTCTCCGGTTTCAGTGACTTGTTTTATGGAACCGAGACAAGACCTTACTAGTGCATGCTAGTGCTTAAGAGTTGAGTGTGTGCGCAAGAGCACTCTCTTTCCCTTTACTTTATTAGTTTTTTTTAATTTAGTAAGAAAACTAAGTGATAACAGCTGATACATGGTGTGTAGGTATGTGTTCCTTGTAAAAAGTAGCAGTGCTTAAAGACCAAATATTTCAAAGTTACCGTTTTCACAATCGTCCTGTGACGAAAAAGCTTATAATGCCTAGAAATTTTGTCTCTGCCCATACAACGTGAAATTTTAGTGGTAGTTTTCCCGCAGCAGAACGATTTACCTATATATATAATATATGTACTATACATATGTACATATATATATATGTACTATCGAACCATGCATGTTATTTTTTGAAAATACAAAATATTTTTTATGACTTACTATGGAAACTTTATGCCGATAGGCGCGAGTTACTATGGACCCGACCGATTTTTTTTTTTTTGATTTGAACAAAAAATCTTTACAAATCTATTGTACTACTAAGATAGAATCATTTTACTGCGGGAAAACAACCATTAAAATTTCACACTGTATATGGGTGTGCATTGACGGCATACATAATATATCTATTCCACCAAATCGCATCTCAAAATTGGACTGCACATGATTATACAAAGTGATTATTATACTTTAGGGTGTGTAATCTGCACGTATGTATCGGTGTCCCTTGTGTAGAATGTAGCAGCGCTTAGAGAGAAACTTTTTGTAACTTTTGTATGGGAAAACTCATGAGCTACGACGCGCCGCTCAGACGCTTACCCATTCAAATGACAAAAAATAGCTCTTTCAGCGCTGCTACTTTCAAAGTGAACTCTATACATATAAGATACACATATTATACAGTACACACCCTAAAGTATTATCATTTAGTTTGGATACAACTTGTATGTCTAATGAAGTAATGACAAAATAGAGTTTTAGCACTCTCTCTATGCTTTTTTAACCGACTTCCAAAAAGAAGGAGGTTATATGTTCGTTTGTTTATATTTTTTTATTCTGCATTCTGCAATCATTCTATGCGCACTTCTATCGTCTGATCCAATGATCATGATTCATGATGCTGCCTCCGAACTCTGAAGTCCTCTCATCAGGTAACGGTCAGTGTACGAAAGTGTCATTACGTCACGTCATGACGCGTCACCGCCCGCGTCGTGCTCAAAATAATTGAAAGTGAAGTTTTTTACTTGTCAGCGATGCTACTTTTTAGTTTTTATATTCGGGTTTTGGTGCTGTGTTTACAAATTACAACTTACGACACAGTTAAATAGATAACCATTATTGTTTGCTTGTATGGCATTTCGTGATAAAAAATTAAAAAAAGACACAGGGCCATAAGGAATATAAGGTTAGAGTATTTCGAGAGGAATGCTATGGGGTGCTTATGACAAGAACGACCTACTATACCACACTTTTGTTCAATGGGCTACTCTTCTCGAAATTAATTGTTGAATTCGACATGATGAAATATGAGGTCAATAGTCAGACTTAAGTTGCATTGGAAACTCTTGACATGCGCTTACGATCTATTAAACCAAATCCTAATAAAAGTTCAAACTTCTATGTCGAAATTACCAATACAACTTGAGTAAATGCCCTAACACTATAATTCCTATTGCCCTTTGCCCTAACCGCAGCCTAAACTTGTACGTTCACCTTTCCTGACGACAATGACCCAGAATTCGGCCATTTGAGACCCATCTTCGGATTCGCTACCCACGGCATAATATATAATATGGACATTTGCCTTGAGTATCAGTTGCTAATTATTTGATGCTCTTGAAAAGGTTAGTTCTGTTTAGAGTATGTTGAGTGTTGACACGTCTTATTAGTTGGATCTACGCAGTGTGACCTTGGAAAATCCATAGAACCTAGAGAATTCAAAAAATTAAAAAAAATATGAGTTTGATGTACATTGTTTTGATTTTGACCAAGAGCTAAATGTTTTTTATTAGTTATTACCTATTTAACTGTCTATTAAAGTATTCGCTTATCTGGACGATAGCAGTGACTATTATTAATAACACCTTTTTTTCTCAACATGGGCGGTCGAGATCAATCATCGTTCAAAATTTGAATATCGAATGTTAACTTTCTACTCTCGATCGATCGACAAAAATTAATGAAGGCAAAAGGTGTTTAAAAAATTAATTATTAGTTAGAACATAGAAGTCATCAACACTCCACCATTTGGTTACAAATTATTTATTATGAGTTTAAGTAAGTAGGTAGGTATAATATAAGTTTTTCTCTACGGATGTCCTAATGCTAGTTTATTTCTGTGGTTATTAGTAGGCAATGTTAGCTTTTAATTTATAAAACATCGAGTTTTATACATGGATTTTATTAAAGAAAATCTAGTACGTAGGTATACCTACCTAATTTCAAAATAATAACACAAAATAATATCCGGCTCCATAGCTCATCAACTACCTTACTACCGCACTCAGAGTGAAACATTCATTAGATACTTATTTTACTTATGCCCCAATCCCAATGAGGTTATATGATAATCTGTGCCCAATCCTCATACGTTATCTGTCAAAGTCTTCATTAAATATTTTAGTGAAGGTTAATCATAAATCATAATTAAATGTCTCTGAGTACGGCGGTTATATTTTAATAACTTTTATTAAATATGACAAAAAAACAAACTAATTTTATGTAGGTACCTAAAATATCGTATCTAACTATAAAACAAAAATGCAATTCATTCAAATGAATAGATGTACTTACGCCAAAATACTATACACATTTGAGATTATGTATAATCTATTATTATTCAAGGGAAATCCTTTTATGGTCGATGATTATTGGTATCGAAACTTATCCTTTAACGGAATTTAATTTAAAAAGTTATTAGATAATTCATAAATTTAAGAAAAGTATCTTAGATAGATTCGAAATTCAAAACTCACCAACTTCTCGATGTCCCGGCTTTTGTGCATTCGCCAGTAGCACCAGATACACGACGATAAAGACACTTGGCAATTTATTTACGAAAAACAACATGGTTATTGATAACACTGTAGATAACTAGAATAAATAACACCGCGGCAAGGCTGCCTTGGGACACGTGCGGTGCAGCCTTCGAAAAGTGGTAACTGAGTAGTGAGTAGTCTGCGCCGGCGCAGATCGTCTGAAGACAGAAAAAACCTCTCGCCGACATAAGTAGGGCTCGTAACCTATGAATATTTATCATCTTGAATAACATGACAATTATAACATCTTCGCTAAAATCGATTAATTGTGAATATTAAACGAGAATTATTGTAATGTCCAAATTATGTCGTTGATTCGCAAACGGATCAGGAAAATTGAGTTATTTGGATTAATTCGAAGTTGATTATGTAAGTATTTAAATTTAAGTAGAATTATTATAAGTTGATATTATGTATCGCATTATGTATCGCATATTGTAATTTAAAGGTCAGCAACGCACTAATTGTGATCCTCCATTATGTAGCGGTAGTGCGTGGGCGCACTATTTCTATCAGGTGATCCGTTTGCTCGTTTGATATTATTTTAGAATTTAGATGATAATAGCAAACCAGTAAACAAAAAAGTTTACTAGTTTACTTGTACTACCCTTGCAGTTCTTGAATGTGCAGTTGTAGAGGTGAAGAATAATAATTATATTTTCTAACTACGAGGACAAAATAATTGTCAAAACCATTAAATATCAACTATGTTTTGTTTTTAGTATTTGTTGTTATAGCGCGAGCGGCATCAGATATACACAATCTGTGAAAATTTCAGAAGTCTAGCTATACGGTTCTTGAGCCTGGAGACAGACAGACAGACGAATTACAGACAGACGGACAGACAGCTGGACTGACATCGAAGTCTCAGTAATAGAGTCCCGTTTTTTACCCTTTGGGTACGGAACCCTAAAAACTAGTGATAAAGTCACCTAAAGAACAATTATTACTCCTAAGTTTTTGATTTTTGATGACGATGATGATGATTAAATATTACGTATGGACCTATTATAAACATAATTAAGTACTTAATTATAATTACAATATTAAAAAGACTGTAATTATTATAACGCACCAACTTGGTTACACTGAAATTTATCTACACCAGAGACCAGACATCTATCGACTATCACGTACCTACGTAACTAGTTGTTTTTCAAAAATCAAAATAAAAATATCTTATCTATCTCTAGTCCCTAGTGTGTCCTTTTTCGAGACCCAAGGTACCATCAGGGCTTCAAATAACGTTATTTTTTCATAACGTTACTGCTTCAAGGGCATAGATAACGTTATGAAAATTTAAACGGTATTAAAAATAACGTTAAAAATTGATATTAATAACGGTAAATGTTATAACGTTATATAGGATTTATAACGGTAAATATATGTTCTTTGATAACGTTATTTTTTGTAATAAGTACTTATTTTAATCAGTCAGTTCAATAAGCAGTATGCACAAAATCAAATTACGAGTGTAGACGTGTCCGGTTAGAACTTAAAAATGGCGTCTAATGAGAATAATGAGAATGACATGGTCAGTATTCAGTACTCAGTATTTCTGTTAAAATAATACATCAGCTATGAATAATACTAATTTATGGTTTGTAAACAATTGTATTTATTGTATTGCCAGCACGTGCGCCGTGCGCTGGCTGCCGGTTCTCCGTGAATACCTACATATTTTGTAAATGCAATAATATAATTTTGTGCTTCCTTTTTTAAATGTGTTGATATTTTTAACTACAGTCTACAAAATATATCTACACTACTATTATAAAGAGGAAAGATTTGATTTTTTGTTTGTTTGTTTGTTTGTATGTATTAAACTTAGAATTCTAGTAATCTATAGTCTATAGACTAAATAGGGTTTACTTTATTCAGATCGATCAAGAATCCCAGTCCATATTAGCACCACGTAAAAGGAAACTCAACAATCCAGCTGAGGCAAAACCAACAAGTGAGTACACAGATTAGAGTATTATATAAGTGAGTAGATCACGTGTAGGCTTCGATCAAATATTCTGTACTATGTCCCCATACAAAACACATTCACAGTCCCATACAAAACACATTCAGTGCCTTTAACACACCATGTGTGCCCACACTAATCTTTATCGCCATGCCGCGAGCACGCCGGGCGTGCTCTCCGTTTTTCATCAATATCTCAAAGATAACACAGTTTTTTTCATCGAAACTCTCAGAGCATAAACTTTGTGCCGTAAGCTAATGAATTCTTAAGTGGTTCCATGATCTGGGTGCCTAGTGTAAGTTTTTTGTTTGACATTCGATCGTGAAAGCGTTTCGCGTTTACTAAGATTTTGTATGGGATTTGTACAGCGCCACCTGGCGATTCTCACGGGAGTGAACCCAGCTCCCATACAAAATTTTAGTAAGCCCCAAACGCTTTCACGATCGAATGTCGAACAAAAAACTCACACTAGGCACCCTGATGATTTTTGTTATCGAAAATAATTTATTATGTAAGTAATGTCGCGAACATGCCAGGTGTGTTCATCTACACGAGTTCTCAACCTTTTATATCTGGGTACACGGTATCTTTAATTCAAGAAAGAGGTCAATTTAAGAAAGAGGGGCATTTTGTACCAAATTACCATTCATTGAACAATTGAACATATTTTGAACATTTGAAAAATTGAACATTTTATTGTATGACCAAAAATCTTTAATAGTTAGGGAGGCTAAGAGGGGATTTTGCGATAGGCTCGAGCATGTCAGATTAAGCTTGTTCAATAGGATTCCGACATGTATCGGACACAAGTTCCGACAATGAATTATCATGGTACAGAAATTAGATTACTCACATGGTGAGACCGTGGGTTAATTTTTTTTAACCGACTTCCAAAAAGGAGGTTATACGTTCGGCTGTATATTTTTTTTGTATGTTCAACGATTACTCAGCCGTTTGTGGTCCAATTTTCAATATAATTTTTTTGTTGTATAGGGTCTAACTAGTTAGACCCTAATCCCTATACAACAAAAAAATAATTTTTGTATTCCATGGTACCAAATTCTAGAATTTGGTACCATGGAATCCATGAGTAATTGAGGGAACTCCTCAAAATTTATATGAAAAGTATATTGTGGTGGTTTTGGTTTTATGTGAAGTTACTAAGCATATTATACAGTCTGTCAAGAAAGTCATGATAGGCGGGAAAATTTTCTAAACGTAATCACGCTTAAAAAGTGTATTTTTTTCTTTGTATTTTCACAGAGAACGCTTATTACATTTTAAATATTGTCACCTTGCACATTTTTATCTCAAATTAATAAAGTTCTCATATTCATTTTTTCATTTAAAAATTTCCCTGCCTGTCATGACTTTCTTGACAGACTATACCTACTACCAAAAGGTAAGATTTTGCATCAAGGTTTACCATTGTTGCAAAGGTGCTGACGGAACTCCTGACTCCTTATATTTACAATCAATCGTATTGCATCATCATATTCCCCTGTTTCTAGCTCACATTTTGTATTGTCTAAAAAAATCATAAATAAGTAACCAAATACTTACATCCGCCTCGGAAACTATTTACTGCCATAATTAAACGTTCAAAACCACAAACATTTCAGAAAACAAAATACATATATCTTCAGTAACTCAATAAGGACTAATGAATAAGAACGTTTTGAAGTCTAAACTCTTTTTCTAAATAACGCTTTATGATTTTACCTCTACAGTGCCAGTGAACACACCTAGTGTGCCATGTAATTTCATCCTGCAATTCGAGAGCACACCTTGCCTAGTTTGCGTTTTTAATAGGGCGGCATCACTGGGAACTTTTAGAAAATCGTGGTGGCGTTGAATGTGTTAAACAAAATAATGTCTCCAGACCCCAAGGCCACAATTCTGTGGCCTTGGGGACATTACTCATATATAATTAGTCCAAGACTAATTATGGACTAATATATATGACTAATGGACTAATGACTAATGGACTAATTATATAATATGAATACAGACATTATTCCTATATAATTAGTGAATATCATATTTTCAGTAAAATTATATACATTTATTTCAATAAATTGATAAATTGTTCTCTTGTTTCAAGGCTATTTCATTTATATTTTAATAACATTTGCAATTTACGGAATATATTGTAATGTGCGCATCTATCCCTTTCACACTCGCGCGAGTCCCGCTCACTCCCGTGAGTCCCGCCTAAGCTAAGTAACGTTCAAAGTCGGTAGAATGTAACTCTCATATTTTTTGTACGATTGTGAGCTTTATGATATATTATATCCTAATGAAGTGCATTGAAAAAATAAACTTAACCCAATTAAATAAAGCTCACAATCGTACAAAAAATATGAGAGTTACATTCTACCGACTTACATACACATACACATGACATATTATGTCGTTTTGTTTTCGATTTTCATAAAACCAGGTAAAACTTTATTGCCTTGGACCTTTCGACCAGAAGATAAATGGTTGAATTTGATACTTTTGTCAACTGCTTAAGGTTTAAATTAGATAAAACTGTATAATACTTTCTGACATTTTTTCCTATACTTCAAGTTATAAACATCTACCTGAGTACAAATTGACTTGGGGACATTATCTTGTTTAATTTTGTATGGGACTGTGCATCTACAGAATATTTGATCGAAGATTAAAATATACTTAACTATATTTATAGCTTGTTTATAGCCTTGAAGCAAGACAAAAATTCATCAATAGGTATATTAAAGATATATTTACTGAACTTGCTTTTACGACGTTTCTACTTGGTTTCTACCAAAAGGAGTCGATATCCTGATTTTCCATACCTACATTTCAAGTGTCTTGAACTATAAATATCTTGCACAATAGGATACTTGACCTAATTTTTTTCTTCATGCTAATCGCTTCTTAATCATTAATTTTCACGAAATAAACTAATATTTTATTATTTTACACAGTAAAAACCCATAAAAATGTTGATTGAAAAATACGCCTTATAAATGGCGCCGAAAACACTGTCCGCCATAGTGTGACGTCATACTGTTTGTATTTTAGAGTCTCTTTATTTAACATTTTTTTATGTGCTAAATGTACGAGTCTTAAGATGCCCAAAAATTATAAAAGAATTAAATAAGAAATTAGAAATCATTTGTAATGTTGAAAACTTTTGCAGAAAAGTTTTGGCCATTTCATTTCCCGTCTACAATAAATGGAGATAATATATAAAACTGGTGTTTTATTTGAATTACTCAAGAAAATATATTTTGCAAATCTTTCTAGGCTTATTCTTATTATTTATGTACAAATAAACTTACACATAACGAGCGCGATAAATAAAAGATATTAAATTACGAACATGATGACGTCACATCCAAATCGGAAGTACTGCAAAAGCGTTTTAGTCAGTACAAATCATATTTTCATAAAATCATATTTTCAAATCGACTTTATTTATCAATCATAAGCTTTTATTTGATGATAAGGGTGAAATACGGTTTCCTACGCCAAGTTCTACTAGAAATATGCATTTGTTCAATGAAATTGAATATAGGTCAAGTAGCCTATTGGTACCTACTACCTACTTATCGCAAATACGTAATGGACTTGCTAGTTGCTGTTTAATGTATAGGTAGGAATAATTATTAATAACTTTATTATATATGTAACCATAATTAAATTTCACCTACCAAAATATTTTCAGATGCCAAGCAGTCTAGAGTTGAGTCAAGAAATGTGGTGTCACTGGGCAGTCACCGTACGGGCCTGGCTTTCTGCTCGTGCCTACAAAATATTAAGGCAATAACTTTCAGGTATCTGCTCAACCAGATACCTGAAGAGAATTTGGAAGTTTTTTGGCAAGAGGTGATAGAACTAGTAAATAAACACAGTAAATAAAAGATTCAATTTGTTTTATTTATTCCTATTAAACATAACACAGGTTTTGGTTTCATTTAAATATTTTTAAAATTTAAATCTATCAATTAACAAAATATTCAATAAATATATTTACTTATGCCTATAAGATTGACGGTCTTTTATTCTAAAAAATATATAAATAAATATTAGGTACCTAAGTAGGTATAATTCTATCAGTCATAATAAAATTTACTTAATAATAAAACTTAGAATGATTTGTTCCTTGAGATATGTTTTTTTATTTAAATCTATTAATTAATAACAACCTAAATGCTAAATAAAACCTGGAAGACTAAGGCCTTATAGGCTACGCTTTTAATCTGCAAACATTAATACTTAAACCTATTATCCTTTGCTATTATCACTATTAAGTATCAGTCACAATAAAAGTATGTAAAACTAAGAATGTTTGGTATATTTTGCATATTTTTAAAATCCTCACCCTCAATCCTCATCCTCATCATTTAAAATGAATCCTTATTTTATTTTATTTCTTTATAAGTATTTAAATACTCAACACAGACTTAGTTATGTTTATTACCTATAAGATTAAAGTTCCTATACTTAGGCTATAAATTTAGAGTAAGTATATAAAAAGGCTAAACACTTATAAAACTATTATCACACAATAAAAGTATATAAAACTTAGAATTGGTACCTATGTTTTGCATATTTTTACAATAATTTTAATCATTATTCTTAAACAACATGATAAAACTTAGAAAGTTTTTTACTATCAACATTTAAATTCTTCATAATTTAAATTAAATAAATTAAATTCTAAATAATTAGCCTCGACCATCTTGGACTGCATGAAGACCAGGGAAAACGGCGTTCTAGACCCAAGAATAAATTCTGTGAAAAAAAAAGGTCTTTCAGCGCTGCTACTTTCACAGTGAACTCTGTACAAGGACCCTAAATTATTATCACTTAGTTTTGTTACACCCTGTATACAGGTTGCAATTCCTGCCAAATTTTTTCCAGCACTTAGGTATCATAAGGAGAGTACATTTAACCAAAAAAATATGATGTTGTTTTTTTAAATGCCATATAGCTTAGATAAATAGGTACTAGAAGCACAGGCTTTCTTATGTTTTTAATATTTTTTAAATACTTAAGAGGCCGGGGTACCGTCGAAATTTTCATACATTCTTAATACCAAAATCATTTTCTCATACGAAAATATTTAACATGTTGGAGTTATTTTTCAGCATAAGATAGTAATTACTAATAACCTTTTTTTTTTTTTTTTTTTTTTCACGCAGAGAAATGCATTAACGCATTCGACGACGGGGATGGGGACTCCCGCTGCGGATATGTGGGGCTCATCGCGGCGAAGATGGTAGTGCCGCGACCCTACCCACTAAAACTCTGCGACGCTCCTCTCGCCACCCAAGACGAAGCCACGGGAACGACACACCCACCGCAACTCCGCCAGTGGCCGTCCGACCCTCTCAGACCACACTCATTTAGGGGCGCCTCTCGCCCCGCAGGCCAACAGAGGCCGAACCTGGGGCCCGCCTGGGCCCGCCCTCTCTGGTGTCACGATGCACGGAGCGAATTACTAATTACCTAGGGTCCTGAACAATTTTTTTTTCAAAATATTTAAATACAAAAAAAAGTTTATCTTTTCTCTAGCGTTGTTGATAGTAGCGTCAAAAGCGATAGTGAATAGATAAACTGCGTTATATATATTATATATATATATATATATATATATATATATATATATATATATACAGTGTGAAATTTTAATGGTTGTTTTCCCGCAGTAAAATGATTCTATCTCAGTAGTGCAATAGATTTGTAAAGTTATTTTTATTTTTTATTTAATTGATAAACTGCGTTATATGTATATATATATATATATATATATATATATATATATATATATACAGTGTGAAATTTTAATTGTTGTTTTCCCGCAGTAAAATGATTCTATCTTAGTAGTGCAATACATTTGTAAAGTTATTTTTGTTTAAATTAAAAAAAAAACGGTCTAACTAGCGCCTATCGGCATAAAGTTTCCTTAATACGTCATACAAAATATTTTTTTATTTTCAAAAAATAACATGCATGGTTCAATAGTACTACTATAGGTAAATCGTTCTGCTGCGGGAAAACAACCACTAAAATTTCACGTTGTATATTAAAGCATTGGTAAGGGAGGGTCCCTAACGTGAAAAAGGTTCCGCAGCAGCAAATAGGTAACGTGTTTAGGAAATCAAAGGTAATTTTTTAATATTCCGATATTATGAAGATTGAGTACAGAAATAGTTGAGTTTTAGCCGAATTCGGAAAAAGGCACTATTATTGCGCCTCTACAAGATGCGTGGGGAGGACGTAGTGGCGTAGGATGGCCGATGGCGCCAGCGATGGCCGTGGAATGGCGGCGGTTTTAAAAACAACAACGCAAAAATTACCAATAATAGGGTCAAAACGGGACGATACATGGTTCTATAATGGTTTATGGTAGTGATGATGACGATGATGATAAATGTACTTTGGATAGGAGCATTTGCTTTCCGTTCTTAAAACAACGTCGAAACTCCCAAACTTGTATCTATAAAGAGTCAGGAGTTCTTTCAGCACCTTCCGAACCATGGTATACCTTGGTGCAAAATCTTACTTGATGGTAGCATATGCTTAGAATACTGCTCACAAAACCGAAGTTACCACATGTTTCCATATAAATTTTGAGGAGTTCCCTCGATTTCATATGGATTCCTTCATCAGGTCACCACTTTTATGTATAATATGGTACTAAATTGGGACGATCACCTATACACCAAAAGAAAAATTTTGAAAATCGGTTAACAAACGGCGAAGTAATCGTTAATAAAAAAACGAACATAACACCTCCTCCATTTTGAAAGTTGGTTAAAATTGTAGCCTATGTGCATTTTGTAATCTGATGTATAACCTATATTACTGTAAAGTTTCATCAAAATCCGTTCAGTAGTTTTTGCGTGAAAGAGTAACAAACATCCATACATACATACATACATACATCCAAACTTTCGCCTTTATAATATTAATAGGAAGGATAATATAATAATATTAGTAGGATTAAAGTAAAACTAGCTATAAAATATCATTGGGATTACCCATTTTTAGGGTTCCGTGGTCAACAAAGGAACCCTTATAGTTTCGGTCTGTCCGTCCGTCCGTCTGTCTGTCCGTCTGTCCGTCCGCGGTTTGCCTTGTGATGCCTTGTGATGCCTTGAAAACACTCAACCACAAACAGCATAATATGACCTAACCTCGAAATTAAGAAAATTTTAAATGCGAATTTCTCATAAACGGAGGGTCTCCTGAGGGACGACGAGGTTGCGACGACCCAACGCAACGCATGGCCGTGGCATGGCAATGCCGTGTGCACTGGCTTTGAACTAAGATATACAAATAATTATCCATATTTTGCCCATCCCCCGTATTCGCCACAATTAAAACTAATTAAAACAAGTAAATAAAAACGGACATAGGTACCTACCTTGCATAATTTTGGGCAATTATTAACTAAGCAAATAGCACCATTTTGACCTGTTATGTCAAAATATCTGTGCACGGTGTTTTGCCTTTTACGGCCCATATTTCTTACTCCAAAGTCCAAAACAATAATGCACAAATCTCGCACAAAAAAGCTGGTGATCGGAAGTCGGAACTCGGAAGTTATGACATGCGTTAGCATTCTATATAGTTTGTGGTTATGACGCTGCGAAGTGCGAGTGAGCGAGTGAGATTTGGTGCACCGACCGACCGTGCACGACGCGACGTTGCCAGCGTCGAGCTGGCAACGTCGCATACTTGATACCAGAAAATAACGTTATATTTAACGTTATATTTACCGTTATTATTATAACGATATTTTTTCGTTATGTTACTAGATATCGTTAAAAACAATAACGTTATCTGGCTACCATAATGAAAATAACGTTACATAACGAAATTTTTTCTGTTATTTAATAACGTTATGAAGCCCTGGGTACCATCAGCTGGATAGCAAACATCAAAAATTGATTTATCAAGTCCTTTTTTTGCGTAAGTCCAATGTAGAAAAACCGTTCCTTGGTATGGTGGAGTACTATTATATATTCTGTGGTATGGTATATAGATCCAGGATATTCCATAATATCATAGAGGCTAATAATTATTAGCAATTGAGTAAGTATGACGTGCTTTTTGCCGACTCTCTTGTCTCACCTTCTACGATTTTTAACTTGCAAAGACTAGAACACATGGATATAATATTACTTCCATGTTAGAACACAGATGGGGCATAAAATGTGTTACATAAATATTATAAGTCTATGGTTACATTTACTGCAAGTTGCAACTTGCGAAAACGCGACTGACCTAAACGATGCGGCAATGAGGCCTCGCTCTAAGCTGCACTACCGACAAGAAAAAAAATTTACTGTCAGATTACCATTTGTCAACTGTCATTTGATATGTTTTATCCTGTCAGTGTCAGTTTTGTTGCTAAGAGTGTGTGTCGATATGTGAGATAAAAACCTCAAATTCTAGATTATTTTTAAAAATAGGTGTTAAAAAGTAGACATTTTGCATTGTTTTACTCGTACGCGTAGTATATTCGTGTAAAAGCAGTTAATGATGTCCGGCTTCACGGAAAACGCACTTATAAGGAAGTTGCAAGAGTTGAATTCAAGTCAACAAAGCATCCAAACCTTATCTCTGTGGTTGATACACCACAGAAAGCATCATGCCGCTGTGGTCAAAACATGGTATAAAGAGTTATTAAAAGGTAATAAACAACTCCACTTATATAAGTAACAAAGCTTAACCCGAAAAGATAAACAGTTTGCGTTGAAACACGACGAAATAGGTATTATAGTAATTGTGCAACGTCTACTCTGTAACGTTTCTTTGAATACGGCGTTATACAAAGCGCATTCGTAATAGTGCATTGCTTTCATCTAGTATACTTCACCACCAAAGTTATATAATTGAAAATATAACATAACCTCAAATTTTTTTTTTCAGTTAAAGACTCCAAGCAGTTAACGTTTATGTATTTGGCCAATGATGTTATACAGAACAGTAAAAAGAAAGGTCCAGAGTACAGTAAAGTGTTTGGAGATGTGTTAGTCGATGTGTTTAAACATATGGCCAAAACAGGCATTAACGAGAAAACCAAGCATTCGCTACACAGAATACTGAATATATGGGAGGAGAGGGGTGTGTATGATTCCCAGAAAATACAAGACTTTAAAGAAGCTGGTAAGGATTCTGTGTTGATTAGAATAGTTTACTAATATAGTTAACCAGTCTTTTTAAGTGGGTTTGTGAAAAGATGGTCTATGTTTTTAAATCCTATATATTTTTTTACTTGGTACTTCGGCTTAGAAAATACTTTATAATCTAGTTTTCTTAGAAAAGAAACAAGTTATTTTTATGTCTCATATATTTTGTTATGGGAATAATATTATGGCTCAGTGAATGTGCTATTTAAATATATCTTTTAGTATCTTACTTCTTGATGTTATCTGCCACATATACAATTCTTTGAATTTCTAGTTGATCCTAATGATGCAATACCTAAAAAAGCGAGTAAGAGAAGGGCCAGTGAAAAAGAAGGTAAAGACCCGGAGAAAAGATCTAAAAGTGACAAGGAACCTAAGGAGCGGGAGAAACGTGAACGTCGGAAGAGTGAGAACAAGACTGATTCCGATGGACAAAATGACATGAGTCCAAAAACTCCACCCGGAGATCCCCCAGAGCCCGAGGAGCTTATTAAGGTATGTGCATTGTGTAATGATTGTAAGGCCTAATTTACTGAATGGAACGAAATGAAAGAAATTGACACCATAAAATTCTCGAAAATTCTGCAGAAGCCAAGTGTCCAATTTGTTGGCTCGTATTTAATTTTTGAGTTATACTGTTGACATAAAGTTCATTGTGCTATGTACAGTTTTGATGCAAAAATATCACTTTCATTCCTTTCCACGTCAGTAAAATATTTGAGCCTAAAAATCCATAATAACTGCTAAAATTTGTAGTAGGTCCCTAAAGTGATATAATAATAAATAAGTGTATGTGATATACCTACAGTAAGACTTATAAATTATATATATCACACTATCACTTAAAGGTCTTTATGCAAATGATAAGACGAAGCTACAGACTTGATGAATTTAATTCTAAAATATATGTATAATTGGTAGTAATTTTAGTTACATATTTTGAATGTTTGAACACTACACACAAGCTAGCAATCCAGTTTTGTAGACTTATAAATCTTAATTTTGTAGACAAAAACACATTCTACTCAGAAATTGATGTTTCATTCCAGGCTTTGCTAGAATTGGAATCAAGTGCATCCAGCGACGAAGCGGTCAGGGAGAGGATAGCGTCTCTCCCTCCAGAAGTGTCTGAAGTGCAATTATTGTCCAAGTTGGAAGGTAATGATCCCAGTGTTGTGTTCATACATAACATGGTGACGCCCCAATCAATAAATTGTATTCACAAACAAATAAAGGTTGATTATAATGTATTGTTTCATTTATAATTCGTTTTTTAATTTGTGATAATAGTGAACAAGTCTGTAACATTTTATACTAATACTTGGAATTGTTATTGTTTTTTGATTTATTAAAAAATGTATGAAGAAATAATAATTTCAGATTTACAGAAGCTTTTATTGAACACACCAATAAAATGCTGCTCGCAATATCAATAAAGCAAATTACTTTATTATACACACACACACACACAACAATCTTTATTTATTTCTACCCGTGGTTATTATAATTAAATTACATATTATTTGCTATACATTTCAAGACTACTGTAATTGCAAGTTTAATATAAAAAAAATATGTTTATCTAAAATTAAAAAACGAATTATAGAAAATTATTACCTATCTATTGGTATTAAATGTTTAAGTTCCTTATCTAACTAATCACTCTGTCAATTGCCTTAGCCATGATTAAATTTTGCCCTTTCTCTTTTTAAAAACTTTAAACTGTAGTTGTAAATGTAGTTCAATACGCTACTACTAAGAGTACTTCATGGTAGAAACTTTAGAGCCTATTATACATATAGAACTTTATTAAGTCTCCTAAATTTAGCACAATATTGCCACTTTTGGACACGTACAGTACCTATGTTATTCTGACCAACCTCCTAGTAAAAAAGTCTAGATAATAATTATATCAATGACGTAATGACCTTCGCACTTTATAAATTCGATCTACGCCTTGGTGATGTTTTTTAGATTCAAACCATATAGCCTTTTCTAAAGAACAAATGTATTTTTTTCTAAACGGTGCCGTTTCTTACGCTGGTTATAGCCGGAATAGTTTCCGAACCGATGTAAACCATTCCTTTTTAATTCCGAAAGATTTGTAGCCAAGACTGTAAGACTTAGAATCTTATAGTTTATCCATATTAAATTTTATGCTTCTCACTGTTTCGACTAGCTTACAACCAATTGCCTAGTTTGCTTAGTTTCTAACCAATTGCCTAGTTTCTAATCAATTGCCTAAATATTCCAGATAAAGAGTCGGCTTTAGCTCTGAGCGCCATAGTCAACTCGGCGGTGGAGTTACTCGCGGAGTACAATCGGCGACTGGTTGAGGAGTTGGAGAAGAGGAAGAAGGTGGCGGGCATGCTGAGAGACTTCGCCCAGGCGCAGCGGGAGCAGGCAAAACAGGCTGAGGCTAGACTCGAGGTAGGATACCCAATTTACCCTAAATAGCTTACACAATTACTTTTAATATGGCCTAAAGCTTCGGCCAAACCTTCGCGACCAAAGCGACTGCAAAGCGGGAGCGTCTACCGCGCGGCGAACGCTACAAATATAATCTTATGTGCACCTGCGCGACCGCAATGCAAGACGTTTTATCTACTAGCGTCCGCAGCGCGGTAGACGCTCCCGCTTTGCTGTCGCGCAGGTTTGGCCGAAGCTTTATGGCTTACTTTCTACCACTAAAGACTGAATGACCGGGATAAAAAATAGGGGTACACTAATAACAATTATATAGGTCCGAGGATATTTAAGCATTAAAGTCAAATAAAATATATTTTTTAAATCATTTATTTATCATTAAAAGTTACAAAATCAATGTTATACGGCGCAATGTAAGCTTATACAAGTTTTACCATGCGCCGTCGTTTTCTGATAGTCAAACGCGGCTTAGTCATTATTTGATTTCTCAGAGCCCGCGCGAGCAAATGCTTGTTACGGACTGGGCTTGAGAAATGTCTATTTCCGATAAGATTAATAAATTAAATATTATAATCCTCATATCATTACAGGAATACAACGTGAAGCTGCAGAAGATCTACGCGGTGAAGTCCGAAGTGAAGTCGCACATAGAGAACCTGCCTGACGTGTCCCGTCTGCCCGACGTCACAGGCGGCCTAGCCCCTTTGCCATCCGCCGGCGACTTGTTCAGTATTTGAAATTGTCTATACCCTTCAAAATACCCGTGGACATGTGCTCGATATACAAGGTGTAAAACATAGTGATAATACTTTTGGGTGTGTGTGAGTCCTTTATGCAGAATTCACTGTGAAAGTAGAAGCGCTGTAGAGTTTTTTTTTTACTTTTGAATGGGAAACTCATGACGCTGAGTCTTGCCTATACAAATTACAAAAAAAAAATTTGCTCTTTCAGCGCCGCTACTTTCATATTCTGTATAAAGGACACACACACACACCCAAAAGTATTATCACTTTGTTTTGTTACATCCTGTATAGCCATCTGGTTGAGTTCGCCAACCAATTAAATGCCTAGGCAATTTAAAATCTCCTAATAAAACATCAACATATTAATTATTAACCTAGTAGATCAACAATCAAATAAACTACCATGTGGTTTTCGAATGATTATGCTTTATGAATGGCATTTAATAAGCTGGCTAATTTAACTAGATGGCTGGAATAAATGTTTTAGTTGTTACTTGCCCAGACATTTGACATTTTCTGCAAACCGAAAATAGGTATTGTTTATAATATTTGATTTGGTTTTTAAGTCTTCATGATGCCTACACTTTGTCTTCATCAATTTTTGCAAATTTTAATAACAACTTATTAATTTTAGTTGTTAAATTGCTTACGATTGGAGATTGGACGTAATTAATGTGATTTTTGTTAAACCCTGAAAATAACGTACTATTTTCAGGGTTAAACAAAAATCACATTAATTAGTTACTTATGTTCAGACAAAAATAGCTTATTCTTAAATCACAAACATAAATTTAATATTTGCTAAGGTATGCATGTTCTATTTTTGAGTATGACACTTTACATGTTAAGTGAATTAATTGGTTAACTCTTTCTCGTTCCTCGTATTTATGAAAGAGAAGGCATATCTTGACTAACTATAAGCAATAAAAAACTGGTACTAGTGAGCCTTATAATTGTCGTCAATATTTTAAAAAGATAAAACCGACTTCAAAAAAATTGTACGTAATTGAGAATTAAAATTGCCTTATCTCAAAAACTACTCGTTTCTACAACAAAAAAAGAATTACTTAAATCGGACTTGTAGTTCTGGAGATATGCGTGCACAAACCGCGCCAAAGTCTGCCGAACTAAAACGTTAGACGATGCACGGCAACGCCGCATCGCTGTGGAGGTTGGAGTGGGGGGTGTTAGGTTTATTTTCGTTACGGAATTTCTTGATATGAAATCGTTACGGTATTTCGATCGCCGCGATAAAAGCTAAGCAAAAGCTTAATAATACTTTTTATTTAATTTCATACGAAAAGTTTTCATAATATATTACTTTAAATCAATAATAGCTCTTGTGAATATTGTTTGTTATAAAATTACGAATGAAGTTATACCACATAATATTATGACTGGGCGGATAGTTTATGTTATTCTTTGTTAAGACTTTTAAAAATGCGAATATGTGCAGCTTAAAAAATATAGCCTCTTTAAAATTGTAACGTGCATGTAGAAAGTTACAATAAACTGTTTAAGAGGGATACTGACCCTAAAAATAAAACATAGTCCTTCTCTCTTCACACTCACGCACGACTTTCATATGCCAGGTGAAAAAGGACGACGCGGAATCATCGCCAAGTTAGTTTTACTTGAATAAAAGACGAACTATAATGATTATGAAAAAAGTGTTTTGAGCAAATTTAGGTTTTATTAATGCCTTTTTAAATATTAAAAAATATTAAAGAAAAGACAGCGAACTTCGAATATCCAAGCAAAAATGTGTCTAAAACAAGGTTTTTTGTAAAAAAGAAACTATCGAGCATTTTTTTAGTAATCGTGTTTTCGTCTTGAGCATTTAATCTTCATGAACTAAAGTTACTTGTTTAAAAAAATCAGCTTTCTAGACCTTACAGATTGTGAGATCTAGGTTTAAGAATGTAGTCAAGTTAGGGTCAGGTGCGCTCTTAACGCGAAAAAACTTTAACCCGCTTACTTTCAAATATTTACACAATATATAGACAAATGTTTTGTCTTTGTTCTGCAGATCGTTTCTTAAGCATTGTCATGTGTAACTATTTTAACTAGTTACGGGGTAAATTCATTTTTTTAATGTATCATGTATGTATTTACACAGTATATATTTTGTTCACGACCAAGATATTGCTAGTTTTGTGAGGCTGAATTTAGACCAAAATATGGTCTGCTATAAAAGTTATTACATTACATTTAAAGTTATTATTTTGCAGAATAATATAAGAAATGCACATTTTATTATTTTTTAGTCACCAAATAATAGATTTTGGTTTGTCTAGTTATATTTAGTTCAATAGCGGGTAGATGTAGAATTCGTCAGCCATTTAATGAAATGGCGGGTGCTACGCTCTACCAGACGACTACGGCTCATGCGTGTGTATAGCCCTTAAGCTGTATCAAATAAATTTTGTTATATTAACAAGAGTTGTTTTATTTTATTATTATTATTGTATTTATAATAAGTTAAAGCCGCGGACGTCCACGGATGCAAAAACATCCAGCCAGCCAGATTCTTTTCGGACGTCCGAACGCTAATTTGTTCCGAGCTTTAAATACTTTTATTAAAAAAATAATTAGGTATTATTACCTCAATGGTAGTGACCATAGACTTATAATATACTGACGTAAGGTTTATGGTAGTGACGATGACTGAAATGTCGGCGCTGACAATTTTCTATCATTTGAATTGAGCAAAAATATATTATTTTCAAGTTTGTCGTGAATTATGAGCGAAAGTCCTGTAAGTAATATAATTAAGTACATAAATGAAAATCATGTGTATTATATAGTTCCGCCACAGTTTAAAAATATTTAAAAGTTTCTAAAAAAAACTATCTCAATTTTATTTTGTAGAGCTCTAGCAGCCATACGAAGACGACAGCCGTAAGTGGTACTTCGTCGTCTACTGAAGATTTGGTAAGTATTATATTTTGTTTCTATAATAATTTACTGGTTTCATCCCATATAAACCATTAATTATGCTTGGTTAATGGTATATCCCAATTTTTAAGAAACTGCTTAAGGCGTCTCCCAGACAGACGCGGGCAGCGGTGGCAGTCAGTAATTGGATGACTTGAAAGTTCTAGGAACGACACAGACACACGCGGTGGCGGTGGCAGTACAAACAACTGACCGCCGCCGCCAACGCCACCGCTGCCCGCGTCTGTCTGGGAGACGCCTAAAGGAGTGAGCACACTGAGACGGGCCTTGCCGGGGCTCAGCGTGCCGGGGCTCATCGCATAAATCCGCCTCCAAACAATTTGTATGGAGGCGGATGCGCGTATCGCCCACTGTTTCGGCGCGCATCGCCACGGATTTTTGGTCGGCGGATTTCCGTCAATGCGACACGGCCCGACAAGACCCGCTGCGCCTCGGCAAGCTACGCGCGGATACGATGCGATGCGACCCGGCAAGCCCCGGCCCCCGCCACATCCCGCATCGCCCCACCGTCACTCGTCGCACAGAGCATGGCAGAGCGTTGCGCGCCAACCCGCGCCGACCCGCCCCGGCCCGCCCCGGCACGCTCCGCCTCAGTGAGCGTTAAAATCCGTCAATGCGATGCGACCCGATCCGGCAACAGTGTGCTATAGCGCATTATGCGCCCCGGCACGCGGCGACCCGCGCCGACACAGTAGGCGCGAAGCTTTAAAGGTAGCTTACGTGATATAGAGAAACTCCTTTTTAAGTTGCATTCAGTTTATCAATGACTTAAGGACGCTATTACAAATATCAGCGATTTTCCGGTACCCTATTAAAGAATTAGGAGTCAAACTGCGAGGATATTTTGGTTTCAAATGAAAGATAATATATTCATCTCCATGACTGTACCATAAAAATTCTATGGTTACAAAAATTTCACATAAAATACGTTTTAACCATCACAATAATCGCAAAATATGAAAAAATGGGGTACCTTAATATCTAAATACACTGAACTGAGCAAAATAAATATACAAAAAAATTGTTGCTTATTTAGTCCTCTATAAAGTCCGCTAAAAATTTTATATAAAAATAAACAACTTTTCCAGTTATAAGAAAAATAAGAAAATTTCTCAATTTTTTTCATACATTTCCGCCATATCAAGAACGCGGCGAGCGTCGTAACCGCCACTGTACATTGTACAAGGCGCGCTAATATGAATCTTATTTTAATGTCATTAACGTCGATATTCGTACTGACAGACATCCGCCTGCTAATTCTCCGGTTGGAGCATTCTTGAGCATAAACAGAGGCCGTAGACAAAGTCCCTTTCGTTAAAAACGATGACGAAATTCGTTATCAAAATGTATGGGATTTGACATTAGTCTTCGCAAGCGAAATGTCATTTAGCGATTACTTATGTCAAATCGCATACATTTTGATAACGAATTTCGTCATCGGTTTTAACTAAAGTTTACATTGTCTAAGGCAGCTGGGTACTATAAAAAGTAGGCAATCGTTTTCCAAAGGAAAGGACATAGGATACTTTATATCCCATGCGCGTTAAACGAGTTTTGGCGCAGCGGAGTTGTGTTGATCTATTTAAGTAACACCTATAAAATTCCTCACTCATTTCTCCTACCAGGCCGAAGACCGATGGACGAACAACATAACCTACTCCCAGTTAGTCGCTTCATCATGTATCAGCATACTCCAGCTGTGGTGGCATCCGTACATCCACGACTTAAAACGACTTCTGCCGTTCGTGCTGCTATACAACGTGTTCAGTGTACTCCTGGGTTATCCCCTGCTGTACTTGGAGCTCGCTATTGGAGCTGTCACCAAGCATAGCGTGCTGAAATGCTGGGACATGGCGCCGATTGGGAGAGGTGAGATTTGGATTGTTTACGCCTCTTATCTAGTCCACCGACGCTGAGAACTGCGAAAACTCTGCGAAATCATAGAGCGAGATGCAATATAACGCACTGTCGTGTGGCGGATGAGACAGTAAATCGGTTCGCCGCTGTTTCGCAGTTCGCAGCGTCGGTGGACTAGAGGCGTTAGAGATGAGATTGATTGCCTTTACTTATAGGTTTAAAGCAAATTATTATCGTTGAACATACAGAACAATAAATACAGACGAACATAATATAACCGACTTCTTTTTTAAAGTCGCAAGAACCGCGATAGCTAGATAGATAAAATTTTTACAATGTATTTATACTGTAGCTATATTTTCTTTCTTATACACAGGTATAGGTATCTCCATGCTGCTATCCTGCGCAATCACCGCACTATCGCTTGGCGCAGTCTGCGCCTGGTGTCTGGCGCTACTGGTGCACTCGGCGCACGTGTTCCTGCCGTGGCTGCACTGCGCCGCCGACTCCGCCCCCTGCGCCGCCCGCCACCGCCCCCTACCGCCCGGGGCGGACACGCCCGCGCAGAGCTTCGTACTGTTAGTGACATCATCATTTATCAATAATACATGCTTTTTTATAAAATAAGGGGACAAACTAGCAAATGGGTCACCTGATTGAAAGCAATCTACCGTCGCCCATGGACACTCGTAACATTAGAGGAGGCTGCAGGTTTGTTGCCGACTTGCCGGCCTTTTAAGAGGGAATACGCTCTCTTCTTGAAGGTTTGCAGGTCGTATAGGTCCGGAAATAGGTACTGCTGGTGACAGTTCGTTCCAGAGTTTTACAGTGCGTGGCAGAAAGTTATACGCAAAAAACGCACGGCGGAAGACTGCCATCAAGGTGATGAGGATGGTATACCTATTTCTCGCGTGGAACCATTTGGTGATAATATAGTTATACTAGTTACATATTGTGTTAATTTTTTATAAAATAGTAAACAATATGTTTTGTGGCAATCATCACCATCATATCGTCACAATTGGAACGTAGTTCCTTATTGCGCGTGGCGCCTTGCGGGGGATAGACGGAAAAAGTTGTAACGACACTTTTTTTATTAGTACCATAGTAGGGGCAGAGGGCGTTGATAGTTTCGTTTTTTTATATTTAATCTTAAATACATAAGTACTTAATTATATTATGTTTGCGATTTTCATTAATTTCTTTTGTCTTCTATAACTGCTGTTTTCTCTTTTTCCCCAGCAACTTGGTGTTATACCTGAAGCGTGACGGTCTACGCGGCGGGTTGGGCAGCATAGTCCCCGAGCTGACGGTCTACCACGTCATATCCTGGCTGCTGGTATACCTCGTAGCCTGCAAACGGATATATAGCTACTCGAAGGTAGGTAACCGACTTCCAATCAAAGAGGCTACTATATTATGTTCGGCTGTGCATATTTTTGAAGTGAAGCTTTTTGAGAGTAAAATTTCAAGGTCTCATCATGAAAACAGGAACGAAATAATAATAATATTGCGTCACATAAAATTATGACTTTTTACAAAAAACCGTTGAGAAGTTGACATAAAAAAGAACAATAAATAAGCTGGCCCCTAGACGAGCAATTTTATTGCGCAATATCACGTATTATGTAATATTATTGACCGTCTAAGGTCTAGGGTTGATATTGAACATCGCGCGCTTTCAACCTAATTGTCAAATAAACTGTTCCATAAAATTGAAGTGTGATATTGACAATACAATTGATCATCTAGAGGCCGTCTAATGTAAAAGGGTAACACGATACAAATGATTATAATATTAGGTATACAAACATTCTTGTATTTCAGATGGTCTTCTTCAAGGATGTGTTGGCGTTTTTCATCGTGACCTGTTGTTGCGTGGGCGTGTTCAGACTGAAGGGCGCCGGCCGAATGTTCGCAGAGTTCCGATGGAGTGTACTGTTTGACAGTTTTCAGGTTAAGATTGCTTTTCGCGCGGTTGCCGAACATTTTCCGGACAAAAACTTATCCTATGTCCATTCATGATTCACGTCCCTCGAAGTATCTCTTTATGAATAACGTCAAACTTGTTTAAAAGTGATGGAAGAAAATCCTGCCATACATTCTTTCATGTTTTGGCTCAGACCTCAGTCAAATTTAATAAAAAGGGTTAAGCTAGTGCACGTCAAACAAAAAGTGAGCCCAGTTTTATAAGAATGTGTGTACAGCTACGCACTATAAACAAAGAACATCAGAAATATTTTAACATATCAAGCCCCAAGGCCCAAGCGGCAGCCAGCTGCCGCATAACAATTGAAAATATATTGTGTCTGCGATACCCACAATGGACAGATTATTAAGTAGCACATTGTCTTGTCTTGATATTTGTATAATTTCTATTGTTATATTTTCCAGTTTTGGCGCGAAGCTCTCGAGTTTTCTCTCGTGCAGCTCTCCCTATCTCAGGGCACAATCATTATGCTGGGAGCCATGGCCCCCCGGCAGCCCCTGGGGCGACCCGCGGCCCTTACTTTCCTGGCCTCTAAGCTGGTCTGCACAGGGGCCGCGCTAGTCCTGGGTGCGGCGCACGGCGCGCTATATTATGACTATGATGCGGAACCTAATGTCATGAAAGGTGAACAAGTTATGTGTAGCTTGGTGAAAATTTGGCCATAATAATAATAATAAACATAGACCTCTCGCTACGTATAAAACAGGCCATACTTGGCTGGGATACTGCCGTGCCCCCAGAAAAGCGCAGATGTGTCAGTTGTCACGTCACATGTGCTCGCTGCCTAACTGCTGAAGTTTTTTTATCGAAGAAAAATGTAATGTTACCGTAATATCGAATAAGTTACCATTATTTGCCACTAGGGGCGCTAATTACAAGTTACAAAAAGTAGCTTAGTAGATTTCACCAAAGAAATTGAACCGCTTAGTGCATAGTGCACACTAAACGGGTTTTAAACGGCATGATCTAAACGCGTTTATCTTCTGAACGTTTTTTACATAAAGTCGAATCAGCCAGGTTTTTTGAAATAAATGTTTTATTTACTTTTGAGGGGCGACGTCATCTGTGGTGCTGTGGGCGGACCTGTCGGCGCGGTTGGGCGGGAGTCAGTTTTGGGCGGCGTTAATATTCCTCACGCTGTTCACACTGGCGGTGTCTCACACCGTGAGTATACTCATCAGATGACCATTTTTATGTAAAGTAAAAAAAAAACAATTCTATTTAAATGCAGGGCTGATAAGCGCCATCTCGTGCTCAGTAGATGATGCTCTTCCAATTTTGAAATGAAACCTTTTTTATATTTTCTTTAGTCCGGCAATGTAAATAGTTTTGTAGAAAACCTTCGTCCGAAATGAAGCTTGAATCCAGTTTTTGACATAAACTAGTAATTTTCTGATTAGCGCGATTTTATAGCGTTTTCACTGCGTATCCGCAGCGCGTTCGTTACATGTCTGTGACGTACCTATTCGCCACGCCCGTCGCCCGCGCCAGCTGCGACCTAAAGCGAGTGAGCGTTTGCCACACTCAACCATACGTGCCGCGTCGGGCAGAGGCAGCGACATGATGAGTGGCAGCGCGAGTGACTATTTACATTCCAGCGCTGCTCACTATCCTTGCCTAACAGGGCTGAATATAAACGACGCGTTACAGGCTCTGGTAATGTAGACTTAAATGTTTCACCGGACTCGAACATCTGATACTTCCAGGCGCTGCTAGTCCAGACGCTAATGTCAGCGCTGACAGGGTCTGGCGTGCGCCACATCCGCTGGGCGCTGCTGGTGCTGCTGTGTGCGATGTTCTGCTTCACCGGCATCATGACGCTGTGCACACAGGTATATGTACTCCAGGCGCTGCTAGTCCAGACGCTAATGTCAGCGCTGACAGGGTCTGGCGTCCGCCACATCCGCTGGGCGCTGCTGGTGCTGCTGTGTGCGATGTTCTGCTTCACCGGCATCATGACGCTGTGCACACAGGTAAGTAATTGTCATCCATTTTTATGGATAGTAAAAGTGGAAATTCTTTTATGGGATAATAAGAGTATATAAGCTGTTGTCAAATGGTAAGAAGATCTACTCAAAAGAGCTGTTTTTGGCTAGTGTTGAATGTTGATCAAAACCGCTAGGGAATGTATAAACTTAAAAACCTCAGAAACCTTTTATGCCCAGGGCGGTATCTATGTGGTGGAGCTGCTATGGTGGGTTACCCGCGTGCGGCCGGTACTGTCGGCGGCTGCGGCGGTGTTCTTGCCGCGCGCGTTCTGCGAGCACGTGTACGACGCTACAGGTGACCACCCGCCGACCGCGGTCAGAGCTGCCTGGGTGCTGGCGACACCTGTCTTACTGGTTAGTACCAATATGACTTAAACAAGATGTAACTAAACTAAGAGATAATATTTTAGGGTGTGTTTTTTTGTGATTTGTGTCCAGGGCAAGCGCCCCAGCGTCACGGGTTAAAAGTGAAAAAAAGGTTTTTCAGCGCTGCTACTTTTACAGTGAACTTTATACATGGGACTCATACACACCCTAAAGTATTATCACTTAGTTTTGTTACACATTAACGGCCGTTCCCAATATTTGATCTATCTCTTACTTGAGATAGGAATAGCTCACATTAGACATTAGCTCCATATATTTTATGTCAATTCTATGTCAGCTGCGATCGGTTGTATGTCAAACTAGAGATAGATTAAATATAGGGAACGGCCATTATTGTCTATTCCACTCCCTAAGGCTGCGTTTCCATCAGATATGCGTTGCGACTTGCGAGGAATGTGTTTTTAAGATCCAATAGCATCATGTCATTGAAGCGATTAACATAACATCCTCGTAAGTCGTAACACATCTCTGGTGGAAACGCAACCTAAGGACGGTATCTTAGGTATCTACGTATTACGGTAGGTTCTACCGTACCCGCAACTGACTAAAGCGGGGAGTGGACTGTGGAGCACCATAGGGTTGTAGTGGGTACCTACTGGGGGGTCCCAAGTCCGCAGGGGATGCATAAAAAGGGTGGAATGTACTATCGAGAAGTTGATTCATAGGCAGATGGCGGACCTACGTAATCCTTCGTTCAAACCTACGCGACCAAGCGACTGCGAAGCGGGAGCGTCAAGTTGTCAAATGTGTGTTTTGAATACAAAAGTCAAAACACACATTTGACAAATTGACGCTCCCCCTTCGCAGTCGCTTGGTCGCGTAGGTTTGAACGAAGCATAAATTGGTCGCGTTTTGTCAAACCCATTACCCAGCTGACAGTTCACGAATTCGACCAAATGACGTTGGTCTGTCAACTATTTACATTGTGATTTTTGGAGATGCTATAGTGGTGCATCCGCACGCATATAACTAAGCACTATGTTATCGGTTTGTTCGCAGATATTCTTTATATCGGGCATGTGGTCTGACAAGTCGGCGGCAGCGGGGGCGGCGGGCTGGGCGCTGGTCGGCGGTCCGCTTATATCCGCCGTGGCGAACGCACTTCTACACCTCGTGTTCAAGTGTAGAGTCAGGGTGAGTGACGATATAAGTTGCGGGCAGTGGCGGCCTTAGAGACAGTCCACACGGCACGTTGCATCGACGCAGCGCTGCCGTTGCGTTGTTTTACATACAAATAACCAAGGTGTTCACACGGCGCGCTGCGTCGTCGCAACGCACATAGTCATGACGGACAGCAGCCCCCGAGACGAAGCGGGAGGGGGTGTTGACGTTAAGACTGCTTCGTAATAACGCTGCGTCATGCGTGTGGCAGGCCATGCGTCAAACGGCAGCGCTGCGTCGACGCAACGCGCCTTGTGGACAGGACCCATTACGAGGCTCCGGGCGGAAGGCCTTTGCGAGCCCCTGGGCGGTAGGTTGTTGCGAGGCCCTTTGTCTTACGAAAAAATACGGCCGGCCCTATCATAAAGTAATAATAGAAAATAAATAAAATTGTTAATTTGATGTTGACAATAATTAATATATTTTTGTTACAGAACATTGTGAGCGAGGAGAAATGAAATATTATGTTATCTGTACTTAATTGTTATAAAAAATCATATAATATAGTCATTTTCTTAAATATAATTGGAGTTAAAAAGCAAATACATAATATCATAAAACTAATTGGAGGAGACAAATGAAAAACGTAATTTATAATTAAATAAAAATTTATTCATCAAACGCTGTTTATTATAAAACTCCATATCGCTTTAGATAATAAAACTCAATAAAATAGAATGACACCATATTTTATTCACAAAATTTTCTCATAACACCAATTTCTTACCAAAATAAAGGATTTTTTTTAAATATTAGTCGTACACACAATATACCAACCCTTAACAATGTACACTGGGCCCGATAGATGGCGCTTTAAGGGCTCGGACACAAAATTGCATTGCGACGAGTGACGACGCATCGCAAATATCGGCGGCAAAGACATTCCATTCTCATAATTTATTATAATATTTTTTTATAATTTAATAAACTTAAAAATTCGCAAATATTTGGGATGCGACGTTGCATCGTGTTTTGTCTGCGAACCCACACAATCTGTCGAGCCTATTCGGAGTATCTTTACATATTAATATAAAATAAACTTTATTTTAAAGGAAACTGTATTTATTTATTACTCATTATTAACAATCATGCATGATGCAGGTCAATAATATTATAGTGTACACAAAAGATGCTTTAAACTTGGTGCAAATGCACAGAATAGGCACGTAAAATACAGAATTAAGTCACAACTCTGCTGCATTTCATGCAAAAACCAAATACTTGTTCTTTTCTCGCTTATGTACAGTGTACACATAATGTACTCTTGTATTTCAGTTCTAAATAAATACAGTTCACAGTAACTTAAATAGCAGACGAACATTCCGCGTTATACAGCCTTGGATCTTACAAGTTACAACTAACGTAAAATAACCTCTAAGTATAGACCGCCTTGTATACCCAGTTTGACTATTGCACTGTGCACATTTGACGATCAGTGACCAAATCTTCAAAATAAGGACCATTTATAAACAAAAGTCCTCTTTTAGTCAAAAGGTAACTTCATTTCGATTGTGCTATTGTCGTTAGGACGAAACTAAAAATAATTGATTATTATCTAGACAAGTGCTGCCACCTATAATTCCTGTACGATCCCTACAACCTTTCGTTTGTGGCGACACCTTTTTTCGATTCTTATGCCATTTTAGAAATAAATCAACTTTGTAGGCGATTAATAATTAAGAAGAGTTTCATAATAACTGTCCAAATAATAAGATATGTTTAACATACCATTAAATCACACATTAAATATTAATATCGTACCTTCAGATTTGGCCACTGATTGTCTTGTTCTTTTTCGTATGGCGCAGCGCAGACGACAGACTATCCGTGACGCACTTTTTAGTCTGTGGTAATAGAACCAATGCAATGATATCCAGTAACGCACACGGGTCGTGTGCGTTCAATATGCGTTACTGCATATAATTGCATTGGTTCTATTTTCACAGACTAAAAAGTGCGTCACGGATAGTCTGTCGTCTGCGCTGCGCGTATACATCACCAAGACGTGTGCATTTCAGTCATAAAAAAAATATCTCAATAAATTTTTTAATATTGATTAAAAAAAAAACTGTACCTATATGGGGTAATTAATATTTTAATGTTTTGTGAGATTTAGTATAGATAAACTAAAACTGATTTCATTAAAAGATATTTTGATTTTGCACACGTCTGATTTAAAATTTTATACACAGACCCACTTACTTATAGACTCTTATGCAACGTATAACAGCTAATAACTATAGTTCAAAATCCGTTGTATTTGTCATAAATCATAATATGTCAGACAAAGATCTAAGGCAGATCTCGATTCTCGCATAGTTATACACTTCATAAAAACCCATACTAGTAAGCTGTAGACAGTATAATCACAAAGACAATTTTATATTGCGAAACAAATTTATTTTTGACTGTACATGTTAATCTATGTTAGTATCTGGTAAACTGTAATTCATAAGGGCAAGATCAAATCTTGCGCTGACGTAACAAAATTAATACAATCACTTATTACGTTTCAGCTCATGTCACATTTGCAAACATTTTGAGAATTCGTTGTATGTAATAGTTAGTTTGTTAGGCTCGACTTTTATGCATCCGTGCAAGGATGGTTTTAGGTTTGATAGTTACAAAACGATTTTTTGCAAAGATTTGTTATTTTTGTTTGATTTGATGGTTTCATTTGTTTATTCAACAAGCTCAGTTCACAATTATTCTTTGTAAAGATTTATTAAACCGCTCGTTCGCGCGGATGCATATAAATAGAACCTCATTGCAATGACGGAACCTATAAGTAGACAAAATACAAACATATCCGGCTTCTATCCAAATGGTCATACATCTTTTCGTACATACCGTCAATGCAATCTACGATCGGGTCCCGTTCTTGCGAACCTTGCGACTTGAGATTCGACGCATGAGAATTGAGCCCTAGAATCAATCATTTCAGTACATGTCACAATATATTGCGAGATATATTTCCGTACATCTGTATAACGGCGTTTGCGAACGTGACATTGCGCCGACAACTTACAGCTAACATTAAAGTTATATTGTCTGATATAGTTAAATAGCAATTTCGTAAATCTATTTGCATACCGCTAGATGGCGTTAGTGCGTTCACCATAAATCTATTTTATTTTTACTTGTAACATTCCGAGCCTTAAGAACAAAATAAGCTACTCGACATATCGACAAGCATAAAGTGAACGAAGCTATACATAAACTGGGCTGTATTGGCACAAGTCGTATCTACAAGCTGCAAGTTAAAATTAAAACCTATTTGATCGGACATACATCTATTCGTATCAGGAACGTTCACTAGTTAAGACTAATTACATTTAATAATTTGTTATATCTACAATTAAATTAAAACATTAAATACCTACTTATAAGATGTGAAACAATTTTGGACAGTAGCTAAAATAAACTTTTCAATTTCGTCGAATAATACGTCACAGCCGTCTGCCGAGCGAACAGAGGGGCTAGCATGAGTCCTGAGGAGTTAGTGCGAGTTTTATTCGATCATACGCATCGAGCGCGTAAACGCGAATTTATATGGGATCAAAGCAGTATCCACGTTCGCCAGTAGATGGCGCTGCTTTGATCCCATATAAATTCGCATTTACGGGCTCGTTGCGTATGATCGAATAAAACTCGCACTAACCCCTCTGTAAGAGCTACGTAGTCGTAACGTTTTTGGGTATCAATTAAATGGGAGCTGTTAATTTTTTCATAGTTCCTAGAAGAGTTCACACTACGAAAAGACGAAAGTCCTATTTTGGCATTTTTATATTTTGAAACAAAAGACAAGGTGCCAATAATAGGATGACGGCCAACGACGATTTCCCTACATTTGATGATAAATACCAGCTATGTCAGTAACTCATGCCCACTCCTCTGGAGGCAGAGTACAGATGTAATCATGTCACACATTGTTACAATATAAATTCTGATTATACAATGTTCTGAAATGATTACAGCCGTAAAATATTACCTGTTATTACACAAAGCACATTTACAGTTTGCACACAGGCGCCGCGAACCGCGAAAAAGCGATAGAGCGAGATGCAACATAACGCATAACTGTGATGTATCTAATAAATATTTGAGTGTGTGGTTTCAGAATAGTTTAAATAGCAATGTAAAAGTAGAACTTGTATCTGTCTTGACTCTTGAGCTAATTAGATTTAAAATCCTACGGCTTTTTCGCTGTTCGCGGTGTCGCTACTCGCTATGCAATGCAAATGCCTTAGTAGAGCCACCCCATAATATCTTGTAGTAAAATTATTATGTATTTATACTTTAGCAAGTAAGTTTAGTCTACAGCCATAATCGAGACGCAACATTAATCGCACTCTCATCTCTTAGGGCCTTATTACACCTACCGAGAAGGGGCGAGTCAGTCCTTTCGGCCAATCGAATTGTCTGTTTGGACTGTAGATCTACCATGAGTTTAAAGCTTATTTATCGATACTCGATACCGACTACGTAAATTTTTAGTATGGCAATTTTTACAGCGCCTCTAGCGGTCATTTGCGGAACTAAAATCGCCATACTAAATATTTACGTAGTCGGTATCGAGTATCGATAAATACTATAGCTTTAAACTCATGGTAGAGCTACTGTCGTCACTTGACTCGGTAGGTGTGATCAGGCCCTTACACTGGCTAATATTCTTACCATAGACTCGGCATTGCTAAGTTTGACTTTTACGACAAGTTCTCAACAAATCCGAAATTCTCTCGAATCAAGCACTATAATATAACTATGCTAATTTATAATTATATTAATTATACAATTCCAACGTTAAATATACAATTTATATGCAAAAAAACTTAATTTAAAAGGCAGCATCCGTAATTATGAGCAGACTAACTACGGACAGTAATTCCACATAATATCAATCTGGATGCACGGCAGTGCACCCGCCAAGTCGAGCTCATGATTACTAAAACCGACTTCAAAACGTCATAAGCCAAAAGAATTCTCTAATTTCTCTTTTCGCGATTTGACTTCAATACCATGCTTTTCTGATAGAAAATTTCGACAGAGAATTCAACGAGTCTCTTGGCTAAGACCCTGAAATGTATGACCAATACTAGGCTAGAATCACTGCATGTAGATAGACCATGCCGCTTACCAACTAAATGTGCATTCGAAAAATTAATACCTCAACCTCACATCAGTCTAAACTCTAAACGTATAGTGCAAAAACTTACAACTATTTTACAAAATAAAATTATTTCAACAATAATTCTTTACCAAATGAACATTTTAAAACATGCAATGCATTTCATAAAATAACGTGCAGCAGGCACTCGTGTTTAAAATAAAAGGAACTATGTTAGGGCCTTAAGCACTTAAATAATTATGAGCGAATTCACGGCGATCTGAGGCAGTATTCGCATGACTCGAACGTCGAAGCAATATTCGATTTTCTAAGTATAAGAATCGGGTACCTGCTTGACCATAATGGTCATATAGTGATACCGCCATGGCTTTGACCACTCGCTTAATTACTAGTTAAAAAATGCTTTATAAATTAAAATACTTGTGCAAATAATTTAAGTGGTGTCTGGTAAAACATGTAACAGTCAATTTTAGGCAACATATTATTACGACTGATGTTTACATGTAATTACTATAAATACATGTCAATATTCATGTCTTGAATTAGAGACTTTGTCAAGCAGTTCTTGGTTGAAATGCATTTACTTTGAATATCAGTGATCAAACACAGTTAAGTCACAACTTTATTTTTATTAGTTATTACCACTACCACAGGACAAATCATTAGATCTTTCTGGATTAAATAGATTTAAAAAATCAAAAAGCGAGATAGTTTTTAAGTTTTGTATTAGACATATTATTTTCATCATTTTGGACCATTGTCATTGTGGCCAGAATTATTGCCAACATTAACTACAAACCCAAGTCCAAAAGCAACCTTACATTAGGCTCCACACCGAAATAAAAACTAAAACTTTATTATAATTAAGTGACTAAGTTAGGGACTATTTTTTTTTTCATTTGGAAACAAACCCAAATTCCATTTTAGATCATTTTACGCTTAAACAAAACTTACTTTTATTAAACTATTCAATCGAAAATAGCTAGTTCATCTTCTGGGATGATCAACCCAACAATGTTTGGTGAGATCAGATTTTCACTACCGTAAATCAAAGTCCATCAACACAACATATCACACAGTTCAGTTTGAGCAGTTTTGACTCAACATAATATCTTTCACACAACGCCAAACGCGAATAAACAAGCAAAACGTCAATTATTGTATAACTCTATACAATAAAAATTATCAACTAGCAATTCATAATTATTTACGTATGAGCCAATTGACTGAATGCAAGTTTTTCACATTTAAATCTTTATAAAGACACATCTTAAGGGGTTTCACAGTGGATTGGCGTTCTGTGGAACTGAACTATTTACATCGCACATGCATACGCATGCAATCACAACATCGAAATAAAATAGGCCAGACCTCGAGAGAGCCAAACTCAACAGGATATTTTCATATTATACATAATATATAATCAGTTGATTTTGAATAATATTAAAAACAGGCGTGCCACATTCAATCGGCGAGAACATATATCTATATTATATTTAACACTTACGAGACTATAGACCGTTCACTGTTATTCTATCTCAGAGTTTCTGTGATCCTCATTAGCATTGTTCCGTCCGAGGTAGAATATTTGAACACACACTACAGCTAACAATCTGTACGCCAACACCATCACTATCACAAATTCAAGGGCACTCTCTCACTTGCTTAGTCCGTCAAAGCACCAATTCCATTTCCAAAGAGTAACATTACTCAACAACATTGCAAATATATTAGACTTTACCATTACATACTTGTAAATCAACTATCTTTTTGCAAAGTTTCAAGTAATGTCAATCTTATACTCCACCAAATTATAGATATATATGATATTTTCAAGATAATTCCAACAACCAATTTGACAAGATATGTTATTTATCTTTTCATTAATTATTCTGATTGTGCAAAACACAACTTACCCATCTACTTTGTACTTTTGATAGCCCAAGGGGACGTGTAGTAAGACAATATTATACTCGTTTTAAAATTATAAAAGAACATTTTTCATTGCAATACCTAAACTCCAAGATAAATTCATTCCTACACCAACACTAGATCCATTCCAATTCCTTTCAAATCTTAATGCTAAGATACTAATAAACATTTTTTGTATTTTACATTTTTTTCTCGAATAAAAAATACTTTATATGCAAACAAGGGTTACAATGCTTCCTTCCAACATATTTACAGGCAATTATTGAGTCAAACTTTATATTAATAAAGCGATAATATACATTTAAATATATTTAGGATCTATTTACACTTAGTGCTATATACATTTAACAATTCCCCAGAGAATGTTAGTAGAAATTAGTCAACAAAAATCCATTTAACACTAACAACATAACAATTCTTTATGGTAATGTACGTTTTGTGCTCACTTTACACTTGGTTCCCATTTATTTAGCACAACACTTAACTCCTGTCTCTGTAGTGGACTTTTCCGTTTTCAATTTGCTGCTGTTTTCCTGGCTCAATTTGCTTCTGCTTTTCTGGTACACTTATTTTCTCAGACCTGCTTTTTAGATGCACTCTTTTCTTTTAACCCCGCTTTATAGATGCACTATTTCCTTACCCCTGCTTTTTAGGTGCACTCTTTTTTCCCCCCTGCTTTCCTAGTGCCCCTGCTTTTTAGATGCACTATTTCCTCACCCCTGTTTTTTAGACACACTCTTTTCTTTTACCCCTGCTTTTCCAGTGCACTTATTTACTCCTGCGTTCCTGGTACAAGCTTTTCTCTACTCCTGCTTCCCTGGTGGTCTGTGCGGGGGGAGAGTATCGTGTCGCCTGTACATTAACAAATACGGCATGCGCGGCGGCTTCGGCTTCAAAACTTGAGCGTCTGTCACTTGGGTGACAGTGGAGTCATCGTATCTGTAAAGTAATAGTTTCTTTTGTAATGTTGTGTTGTTTTAATAGACGAATATAGTTTGCGTTAAGTTTACTCAGTTTAGATTGTCCACATTGATTTCAGAGACGAAAAATAAATTGCATCATGGTAGGTTTCAAAGTTGTATAACAACTGCTTTTGTGATAACTTGATAAGAAATTAGAGTATTGAATAACCTCAAATACAAGTAATTAATGTTTTCTTCTGGTCAAGCCTTTATGCCTCACAATTCAAGACGTGAGTGGAAGAAAAAGGTAAGTAACATGAAAAAACTTCCCGTTTTTTTGCTTAAATGGAGGCTTTAGGGCCGGAAAAATTAATTGAAATAGAAAAACTATGGATTGTACGTGTAGCCAGATATGTTAGCTAGGTTATGAAGTAGATAAGTTACAAGTTTTATTGAAATAATTAAGGAAAAATAATAATAATAATAGCTCCCACACCGGTTTCGGTGACGGTGGCCGGTTTCATTGAAACCAGGCCAGCTACGCAGGAGTATTTTTATAGTGCCCAAGTGTGTGCGCAGTACACAAGAGCACTCTCTATTCCTTTACTCTCATAACCCAGTGGGACGGCAGACCGACACGACCGGCGAGAGATCAGGCGCAGGACCGACTTTTTACATGCCCATCCGACGCATGGATCATCTTACTTATCAGACAATCAGGTGATCAGCCTGCATTGTCCTAACCAAACTTGGAAATAACATGTTTCCAACGCGGGAATCGAACCCACGACCTCCGAGTCAAGAGCCGCGCTCTGTACCACTAGACCACGGAGGCGTTAAGGAAAAAATGAGTTATTGTCCGTATGTTACGAAATGTTAGTTGTTCAATTCTTCCACTCACATCTTCTTCTTGTACATCCATAATTAATATTATAATAAATGCGAAAGTGTCTGTCTGTCTGTCTGTTACCTTTTCACACCAAAACCACTCAACCGATTTCTCTGGAATTTGGTATGGATATACTCGAGTCCCGGGAAAGGACATAGGATACTTTTTATCCAGGAAGAGTTGGACATCTAGTTCATAATTCATATTAATATTATAAATACGAAAGTGTGTATCTATCTGATACCTCTTCACGCCCAAACCACTCAACCAATTCTGCTAGGTATGGAGATACTTTCAGTCCCGGGAAAGGACATTGGATACTTTTTATTGCGTATGTATTATCTAGTAGGATAATAAGTAAATTACATACCTGATCCATCCAGCTTGTCCATGGAAGGTGTCCGTGACATAGTGCCCCTTCACAGCCTCAACTCCCTCGTGATACACCACCGCAAACAGCTTGTACAAGCGCTGCTTCGTGCTGTACTTAGCTGACATTATCTCTGCGAAATTATAGCTTGATTAGCACTGAGTTGTGTATGGTGGGTAGTTTGTGAATATGGGGTATTATACTCAGTGTGTGTTGTCCACATAAGCGATTTTATCGCGTTCGGAGACGAAAAATAAGTAGCATCATTGTGAATGTAAGTGATAATACTTTAGGGTGTGTAAGTGTTCCTTGTAGAGAGTTCACTGTGAAAGTAGCAGCGCTGAAAAACGAACTCACTAGGATCGATCTTGAGATCAATCGGGAAGTCTATGTTCTTGACGATCTTGGCCGTGTGCCCTTCAGCATCGAGTTGGAAGCACTTGAGGTGGAGCAGCAGGACTACTGGCAGCTGCTCCAGGGACAGCTGTTGCCAAGCGTCCGACACGCCCTCTAGCGTGTCCTTGCCGGCGAGCAGCTCTAACGCATCCTTCACGGTGTTTGAGCGCTGAAATTTAATGTTTATTTGTTAATATAAAGCAGGGGTTCCTAAACTTATTTCGTCTACTGCCCACTTTGAGAAAAAAATGTTTTAGCGCCCCCTTTGTTTTAATTTAAATGCATCCAGATGAAATAAATCACCCCCCAAGCCTCTACACAACGCCTCCATTTTTTTTATGGGTCCCACACCGCCCCCCAGTAGACCTTCAGCGCCCACAAGGAGGCGTTATCACCCACTTTGGAAAAGGCTAAAGTAAGAATGAGCTAAAGGATTGTCTGTTCAAAAGATAAACATCGCTAACGACACCCCTACTCTTGAAAAAAGGAAACTAGCAGACAGATCTCCTAATGGAAGCGATAGCCGCTACTTATCGAGTTACAGGCTACAGCTTGTGTGAGCATTGTTGTGAGTGGCATCCCCGGTCTTTAGATATTGGTGCAATGTCTACAAAATTGAAGGGCAAGGGGCTTTAGGATGAAGAATTAGCAATTTTTTCCCCCGTAAGGCTTCAGGTTAGTGATCACTCACCCAGTTAAAAACAAATAAAGCGTTTTACACCTGTCTCTGAAATCGTTATTAGGTCGGGCCGACCCATTCGATCTAAGTGTCTAAACACACTAGGCCAAAAATACGAGGCCGAAATTCGGCATAATGCCTGCAATGTTTTTAAATTACTGATGACACACCATCACGCATTAAAACTCTCTCTCACCTCAATATCCAGCTGCAACGTAAAGAACGGCTGCACCGCGTCTGTAACTAGATGCGGCGGCGGCGCGGGCGCAGCGGCGGCGGGCGCGCGGTGTAGACGCAAACGCGTGCGTCCGCGGAATATATCCGCTAGGGGCGTCCGACGCGCCGCCCATCTACGTTCCACTGCACCCTTGTTACGAGGGCCCATCACCTGAAAAGTGTTCTAGTATTAATGTATGTGTGAATTCATATTACAAATAGTTTTGTACGTATTCGTACTCAGTTTAAGTTGTCCACATAATATAAGTAGAATATACTTTCGGAGACGAAAAATAAATAGCATCATTGTAAAAATAAATTGGACCAATTAAAGTGGTAGTGTTATAGTAAGGTATGACGATATTGGCGGTAAAATAAAAGCATAATATTGTCCGTGTGGGTGTGACTGAATCACGCGACAAAGTCAGACTGCCACTAAATTTAAAAATAAGTATTCACCTGACAGATACATGAACAAAGAAATTCTTTCATAAACAAATGTTTGTTTATGAAAGAATTTCTTTGTTCATGTACAATGGCTCCACACAAAACAGTGTATGGCACATACATATTGTGCTTATTCTAATTTTCACATAATAATATAATCATTACTAACCTTCCATTCATCATCATCATCCTCCTCGGCGGGCTGTTCCGGCGCCACCTCGCCGTTGGGCTTGCCGTTGCTGTCCTTGGGCTCTTCAGGCTCCACCAGCTTAATCAGCTGAAATATTACAAACAACTCAATTAGCATAAAGCCTAACATTTTTAACAATGTGATAATAGATTTAACAAAATGTTAAATACGACAAAATATGTGACAAATTCTTTAAAATTTTATTCATTGAAGTTACAAATTGCTAGATTTCTATTATTATCTATGTTTGCAGTTGTTAGGAAGTAACAACTGCAAACATACAAATATTATGAGGCACCAACATGACAATGGTTTTAGCACCAACTTAATAGTTGTTGAACTTGTCAATATCAGTTCAGAGGTTCAGACCACTCACCTCAAGCATCTCATCGTTCAGCGAGTTGAGCAGACATCCTAGGAACTCCTCCGCATCCTCCTGTCGTCCCTCTTGAGAGCCGGGGAAACGGAGCGCGCGGAGCACCCGCAGGGCCGCGGCGCCGTCGAGCGGCGGACCTCCGGGCACCGCGCCGACGTCACGCGACCGACGGCCCGACGGGTTGTTGCCCGACCAAAACTCGTAGCAGAGTTCCACCCTAGAATGTTACGTGGTTACGGGGGGACGCTTGGCGAATGCATTGCAAAATTTTTCAGCACTAATCAGCACCCTGGGCGCCGAAGGAATCTCGCCCAGGGCGCCGGCCCGTTGGCCGGATGGTTGATTAGTAAGATGTTGAAAACAAAGTAATGTCGAAGAACGAACTTTTTGTGACTTGCCTTGAGCTTTGGAACAAAGACCATAGTTGATGAAAAAATGGTGGTTGACTTTGTTGTGTTTTTGCGCATTTTGAGGTTACTATGATTAGTTATTACTGGTGGGGAAAATAGAAATTTGGTACAGTGAAAGACACAATAGATCTTACTTAGATGAATAATAAGAAATAACTTACATTACACGTAAAATAACTTGAAAGAGAAAATGGAAATAGAAAGTTTTGTTTCGTTTTGCTTTTGGAACTGACATTTTAACATCAGTTATCAGTGGTTATAAAACTACACTGTAGTTCTAAACTAAGTTTCACAACAGCTTTGTCTCCGTAGCTACAAAAAGTAGGCGAGAAACTTTCAAATAAGGCGATTGTCAAACAAGTTGCTACTTACATAGCATCAATAACAGGCGTACTAGACTTCCCTTTTCTCGTCTGGTACGGCAGTGTTTTGAGTAGGTTGTAGAAAGGCGGGCAGGCGATCAGCGCTTGCAGGATCGCGTTGACGTAGCAGTAGTTTGATCGGTTTGTTAGACCACGCGGCAGAAGCGCAACCGTGCGATTGTCCAGTTGATATTTAGCGAGGAACTCTGGAAAATAAAGTTAGTTTTATTGTACACTTAGGTTCAAGACAGTTGTATATTGGAATATGTAGGTAGTATCAATTGTTCTGGCCCAAACTGATGAGCGAAAATGGTTTAAGTTTATAAGGAAAAGCAGCAAAGTATGATATTATATAAACGTTTTGTTGCCTTGCAAGAATTTATGATTAAGCCTCTATGAGCCAAACAAAAAATGATAAACTTTTATCAATGACATTTGAGTTAGTCACCTCTAAAAAAAATAACAAACATTACATACATGAATAATATAATGTTTACCTATTGTCTAATGTGCTACTTCGCACGATCATGCTAATGACTGTAATTGCGCGACATTCTTACCTCCCATCCGGTAAGAATTGGGGTCATCGCTGAAGGGAGATGGCTGCACGGGTAGAGCGGTTCTCTCTTTCTGTATCGGCACCTCTCGCACCTCGGTAGGCGTCGAGGCCTTCTGGACTGTCGGTGATGGTACATTGCTGACAGCGTTTACCGAAGTCTTCTCCGAATAGGATATCACGGGTGTGCTGGCTGCAGCCGGTTTAGGCACTGAGGATGCTTTATCCGCAGCCGCTGTCAGCGGCGAGGCATCATACGGTGGAACTTTGGCCACCGGTTTTACATTAGCAGCCGTAGGCGGCGTCAAAGTGGTCGGGCTGATTGGTTCCTCCACCGCTACCGTTGCAGAGACGGCAGGAGCTGCCGGCTTATTCGAGAATAGACTCGCCCACGATTTGCCTGGTGGCTGAGGCTGGGGCTGGACTACTGGGGGAGGAAGAGCATCCCCCCTATTCCTGGGGGTGGGAGGTGGTGGGAAGTCGGACGCGGTCGGCGCGGGGGGCGGCGGCTGCGGCACCGGAGCCGGCTCGGGCACGGGGTTAGCCTTCCTCGAGTGTCCAAACGGTGACTTATTGGTCACTATCACTGGGGGTCCTTGCGAGTGTAGTGTTATAGAAATCGGCATAGGTGCCTTACTGGGGGGCAGAGGAGGCTCGCGCTTGGTGTGCTCCACTGGAACAGTCTTCTCGACCTCGGCAGTTTCGTTGGACGGCGATCGGTTGGGAGGGCCGTCGCGCTTCTGTCTGTTTCCGAAGGGTGGCTTCGGGGTTGACGCGGCAGGTTGTACTGGCAGCGCGGTCGGCGCTAGTGGCTTCTGCGGCTGCTTCGCCGTCGGGAACGGAGCCGCCGGGCCCTTGGTTGGCTTTCCTACGACAGGGGGCATCTTGGACGCCGGGGCCGGTGCGTTAGCCGACGCCACGGGCGGGAAAGTCTTGACAGGTTGAACTTGGCTCTCCTGTTTCTCAGCGGTCCACGCCGGTTTCGTGGGGTCCGCTTTTATCGTTGGCGAGGTCTTATCGTTGGCGGGCGACTTCGCAACCTCCACGGGTTTCTCCTGCTTGGGGCTGCCGGGTCCCTTGCTGATCTTGAGGTCTTTAATCGGGACGGACTCCACCACGGCCGACGTGGACGCGGTTACTGGCTTCTGCTCCTGGTTTTTATCCGCATAGTTCTTGTGGCTCTGGCCGGCGACGAAGTTCTTCGCGTGGACGTTGAACTGGTGGGGGGCAGAGTGGGGTGGCGGGTGCGGGGGAGCGGGCATCTGGACGTGGTGGGGGGGGATGTACATGGGGGGCATGTATTCCACGCCGCCCTCAACGGGTGGGCCGTAGGGGGGGGCGGCGTAGTGGGCGCCGGCGTAGTACGCGTCCACGGCCTCCTGTTCCATCACCACCTCCTGCTGGTACTCATCCGGGACTTTCTCCGCGTCGCCCTCCACCGGCATGGGGTACTCGGGGTAGTAGGGGGGGTACGCGTAGGGCCCATACACTACGGGCTGGTACATGGCCGGGAGATGGTATAGGGGTGCGCCCTGCGCCTGCGCGGCCGGGTAGTACTGGGAGTAGGGCACGTAGTAGGGCGGCTGCGACGGCGGCGAGGGAGCGCGCTTGTTCCTCCTATCTCTTCTGTGGTTCCTCGCCTGGCGCTCCACCTGCTGCGGCTGGGGGGCGTACTGCTGCGGCGGCTGGTAGTACTGGCCCATGTAGCCGTGCACGTTGACATTGGCGGTCACTTGGCTGACGTACACGTTGGGCGGGGCGACGGGCCACTGGGGTGGCGGGTAGGTGGGCGGCTGGGCGTAGGGCGGCGGGCCGGCGCGCTGGGGCGAGTGGGGCGCCATCTCGCACTCGCCGCCCGACAGGCTGTCCAGGCTGCTCGACACGGTCGCACCTCCTCCGCTACTTGACGAACACGAACAGTTATCTGTACAACACAATAAAGGAATCTTACAACACTATTTCTATGGATAGATACATCATACAGCTCAATTTTATCACGCCAAAATGCATGTACATTTCTTGTGAGATTTAATTTCACGCTTATGTCGTGATGATGTGATAATGATGAATAAGAGTGGGTACTGGGTTTACACCGACTTACTTTAACTATGACTTTAACCATAACAAGAATTTAAATGAACTGTCAAAACTCAAATCCCTAGTAAAAGTCCATTATGGACACCATATTTGACGATAACCTTAAATTTAACTACGCCTCTGGTGCAACTCACCCTAAGTTTACCATGTACAGAAGAAAAAGATGTACAAGATTGAAAGTCAAAATGAAATGTCTACTACTCAAGAAAAAAATAACGAATATGTATGTTCAACTGACATGACAGTCAATGTAAATATAACAATGTTGTTGTCACAAGTAGAAATACTGCGACAAGTGACAACTCTAATACCTGTATAATAATATATTGGGTACAGCAAATTAAAAATAAAAGGACACTAACCTACAGCAGGATCCGTCCAACCGTTGGTCGTAGCCCGGGGTTTCCTCTCGAAGAGTGCACACTGCAAGCTGCTCAGTTCCGCTTCTTTCACATCTGTCAAGTCTAGGAACTCATACTCCTGAAATACGTCACATGTTCAGTTAGCTCCTACGGGCTTGGATGTGCCCTTACACACCATTCAGCTTTGGTAAAAAAGCTTTTAGATCATTATTACTTATTAGGTCTTAATGGACTGGGTATTCTTTAGTAATTTTTTTCTATTAGCTTTGGTGAAGTGTATTTGAAAGAATTTTTTGTTTAGGTATCTTATAATACCTTTTTCATAGTGTTTCACTCTATCTTCTGCTATCCATCTTTTTCTCGAATTTTCATTGTATCAGGCATAAACAGCTATGTGAATTAATAAAGTGTTATACATAAGGACAAAGTTTAGGTGTAGTTAAAAGGTTTATTTATTAATGTACTTGGGAATTTTAATAACAGGTAATTATGTTATTTTTTATCTCAACTTAAATATTCTGTATTTATTGAAAAAATGGACTTTGAGCTGCTTGTTAAACAAGTTTTACTTTTTTATAGTTTTTTTCTGGTCCAGTACTTTGATATTTCTATAAAAAAATTACTTTGTACTCCAGTTCCATGCAAACAATGCTGATTTGCACTTTGAAATAAGTAAACATAGAATATTGTTTCATTCATCATTCATTACAATTATGAAATATTCACACATTACAATATACATAGTGAAAAGATTTTGTCTAAAGATGTTTAAAAATATTTTACTCTAAAATTAAGTTCAACATTCAATGGTGCATGATTTTTTAAGTACAGCTGTACTGCAAAGTTTTGTTTTGCTGCAAGGTGCAGCATTTGCCTTTTTTAAAAAACCTGTTTTATAGGTAGATTGTTAACAATATAACGTTGATTTATAATAAGGAAATAAGGGCTATTAAAATTTAACCTTCACTTTGTAAGTACTAGATGTTGACCGCAACTTTGTGCTGAAATTAGTTAAGCATGTAACATGAACATTCAAATCTAATTTAAATAAATTTTGTTACCGGACTCCGGAGCAAACTGCTAAATACTAAGCTACTCAAACTAAGTGGCTTTTTAAGTCACATTATCATTAAAAAAATTATTACATTACCATCATCAACAGAATGAATTTGATATTGTGTGAATTGGAGAGTATAAATTAATTGTTTATTTCACAATCTTATTATAAATGATCAGCTTATCCAGAAATTTTTGTGGCTACCACTCAGTAACAAAGCATGCAACACGACTTCAGCTATGTCCACATTATGCAATTTCATCATCAATTTTCGTCATCTTCTTTTTATTCAACTTTCGTTTGGCATATTCAATAATGGAATGCGTCAAAATCCACCCGCGTTGAAAGAAAAGTGTCATAGCGAGCGCTACGATTACAACGCGCGTCACGGGCATGCCTCACGTTCGCTGTTGACTGCGCTATAACGCATGCCCTTGACGAAAAAGGCACAATGTGGACAAAGCCATTCAGACATGTTAGAAGCTTCCTAGATTGTCAAATAAGTATTAGTATAATCATTAAGCTGTAAGTAAGAAATAAAATACTAACGTATCATTATAGTCGAACTGAAGTTGTAGTTTTGTTGCAGTAGTAATAAGTTAGTGCACCAATCAATGTGGTTCCCTCAAGGTTCAATGTACCTGGAAAACATTCATAAAGCTACAACTCGAGTTTGACAATGACCGCCATTTAAACAAATAAACTCCCAGTTACTTGTAGAAATTCAAGACAATCGGACTTTATTTTTCAATTTTGCAATTAGTTAATAGAAAAGAAGCTAACTAGAAGACAAAAGTATTTCGGTTTACCTGTTTTTTTAACAATCATCTTTTAGAAATGTAATCATTATCAATATAACATTTTTATGCATTTCATAGGACTATGAGGTTACCATCATAATTATCCATCAGAAAAAGTTAAGTACTTCAAAGCAATAAACAACTTAAGATAATATACTTGAACTAGTTTTATAACGTGATGTTTGCTAGATCATAACATTATCATGTAATTATGCATATTTACTGCACTGCAGTTGAAATACCAATAATCTGAGTAAGGTAAACCTGAAGTTTCTCTAATGTGCAGTTTTAGAAGTTTTGATGTAAAAAAATATTTAATGTAAGTAATAAAACATCTCGGGTACCTACATTTTGTACTTTGAACTAGATTGCAATTAAGATATAACAATTATAAAGCCTTTTAGGAATTTAATTGCATAACATTATTAAGAAGTAGATTCCATTCTTTGTTTTATTGCATCATCTTATGCAAAGGAATTCTTAGCCTGCAGTATATTGATTTTCAAAATTGGGCTTTTACTTTGGAGAACAAATGCATACGATTTTCGAGTTCTATTACAGGTCTACCAAAATCTGATGGCAAAAAATGGAAAAAAGAAATTGATGCTACCAATACTAAGGGAAATTGGAGCAAAACGTTTGATACTCTTTTTCCTTATAGCGACTGATTCTGTGTGTGATACATGCAAATGAAAAAAAATATCCAATGATCAAGGATATTTTTTTTTTAATCTCTCATCCAAATTTATCATGAGATTCTGGTAGACCTATAGTTAATGAATTAAAAAGAATCATTATCTTTTGATTAATGAGTTTGATCCTTCTGAATAATTGTACATAAGATATTCATCATCATATTAATTCATCAAGCCCCGAGCGGTCGCATGCAACCGCGAGAACAATAGATAAGCTATTGTGTCTCGTATTTCCACGATCGCCGGTTTAATTTATACAAAATGAAATAACTATAGACAATTAAGTTGTGGATTTATTGAGTACATAACTTAATGATGTCCTTAAACTGCTTTGAAGATAATAATTGATATATCACATTTATCCTACATATAATATTATGTACAAAAAACAGTAATTTAGCATTTGTGAGTGGTCCTTGAAGAAAATGCTGTTACATCACTGGAACATTGGACTTTAATTAGAATGTCAAAATTATAGGTTATATTGACGGGCATAGGTACTGAAGAGTAGCTTCAGGATAGTTGTAATTAGTCGAATACGTCATGTAAACACATTTATTGCGTAGTACAATCACGATTTCGGCGATTAGGACGATGCCGTACAAATAACAACAACAAATCCATTTATGCACATGTGGTATGTCAAGTCATGTACGGAATTCGGTGGTAATGTAAAATGACGTACCAATCTATGTTACCGAATGGTTTTCGATACAGTCCTGCTCAAATCGAGCGTGAATTTCAACAAGCAAATCTTGTCGCAGCGTAAGTCAGGTAATGTGCGGAAATTTTGGAGGTCTATAAGATGGCGTAACAACGCTCGGTTGCCGGGTACCATGTATTGACAAATCGCATTATTTATTACATTATTTAAAACCTGCACCTCTCTAATGTCTCGAGCGTATTGAAATCTATAAGCACTTACCTCCGACAGGCACAATATTTCTGGAAAGAGATATTTTTTCTAATGTAATGGCTAGTTTCGATATCACCAAAACAAGAAACAAAAGCCAAACAAAATCAAAAGATAACTGCAACTATTTTACTCTTACCGTTTTTATCATATCCATGGCCTTTTACAGGACAGCATTACGATTATTGATTCCTTTTATTTTACATATGGAAAGGATCTACGGCGTTGCGGAATAAAAAACTTGGAACTGGATCAACGTCGAGGCCATGCACTCACCGACACTCAACAGGATATGACACAACAGGCGCGCCATTTTTAAAACTACTAATGTCATTGAATGTCATTGGATTCCAGAATTTTGTACGTCACATCCGATAACCACAGACTACATCAGTTCTTCTTCTTCTTACTCAATACATGTACAATGTAGGAATAATACGTAGAATAATAATAATTATAAACTCTATTTAGAATTTAGATATCTGCTAATAAAATGTACTAATGTGCTAAATGGTAAAATTAAATAAAAAAGTGTCCACATTGTACTTGATACTGACCTCCAATAGATGTCACTGGCTGCTATTACATAGTTACGCCACTTGTCAATAGATGGCGCTTAATAGTGAAGACGGAAGCGGGAAGAAGGAAGAGGAAGAATACCCTGGGTTTCCCTTCGTTATTTTTCAGACATATCAAATACCTAAGTGGAAAAGAATATTATTTTCTTTATAGAAAATAAAATAAAAAGCTTGTTTGTTTATATTATTATCCTGTGACGCCCTTGGGACTTTGTCATTTCTATACGACGCCCTTCAACGTGGACTCACGCACGAAGGGTTCCGTACCATTACTAGGTTGATTACTAGAGCAAAATTAGGCAAAAATTGTGTTTTTTGTATGGGAACCCCGCTTATTTCTTTATTTTATTTTAATATTATTATTACTTAAATATTAAAGTACACATAATAATATAATGAAGAACTTTGAATAAAATTCAAGTACCTACCTACCTGTTGCCATTATTGATATAGAGCAAAAAAGGCCAAAAAAATCAAGTTTGTTGTATGGGAGCCCCCCTTAAATACCTATTAGTTTTATTTTGTTTTTAGTATTTGTTGTTATAGCGGCAATCAAGTTCTTTGGCGGCAATAGATGTACTTACATAATCTGTGAAAAATATTTCAACTCTCTAGCTGTTACCGTTCTTGAGTTACAGCCTGGAGACAGCTGCTGACAGACAGACAGACGGACTGACGGACAGGACAGACAACGATGTCTTAGTAATAGGGTCCCGTTTTTACCCTTTGGGTACGGAACCCTAAAAATGACGATGCGATGCGAATTCGCAGTGGCAGTTTTGTGTGGGTATAATGTGCAGCTTTTGAATCTGGATTCTGATTTCTGGCTAACTTAGGCTTACTTGGTATCTACTTGCGTAAGACAGCTTTATTAAAGATAAGTACAGCTAATAGCTATAACTGCTAATAATAATTATTATATCCAGCTATTATAATATATTGCTTCCCCTTATTATTTAAATAGGTAAGTAATAGTAATGATCGAAATCAGCAGTAAATATTGGCAAGTACTTTAATAATTTATTAACCGAACGCTTTGCGCATGCACGAGTTATACTTGTATTACAGCCATATTGTATGTTTTAGCCGTTATTTTAATAGTTTGGAAAGCAATCATAATATCCTAATAGTCACACTTCGAGACATTAAATGATGATCAAACTTGAAAGTTTTTCAAATATAGATAATATACAATCTGGTAGCGTACATCACGTCGTCTAATCTCATGCTAAGTAAAAACTTGTGTTATGGCAATCAGACAACGGATGCACGCCGAACAATATTATTCTAATATAATATTATATTATTTACATAATATTCATTCACACGATCACACTACACACGTGACACACTACACTAATTTATTACGTAAAGTCTCTTTCGGTGACGTGATGCGCGCTTCGTTCGGGAGCCTCCCCCAAAACCTCCGGTAAACTACACCGGCTGGCCAGAACTCCCCCACCTCGAAGATGGATAGAACTTGAGTCGGCACTCTCACCACAAAGGAACTGAACTTAATATCTGAAATTCACCTAGTGGCGAGTTTGGGGGTTCAAATTCTTTTATTTTTTAACGTTCATTTAAGTAATTATAGGTAGGTATTAATAGATTATCGTCTCGTGTGGAAGTTAGCACTTTCACCTCCTTTTACTATGCTTTCACTTTTTAGCTATGCTTCAGACTTATCACTTAGTCCAAGTCACCTGCTTCACTCATACAATAGATTAATTGACGTTTAATACTCTCTACAGACTACACGCCTACACCTACAGACTATACTCGATACTCCGAAACAAACAAATAACAAGACGGGTGCACTTGCCTTTATAAAATTTCACGTCATCTTGCGTCTGCGTCATTAGGAAAACATGCCAGTCACTTATAATAATAATGTATCGTGCAAAAAATTTAGGATATAAAAAATAATAATAGGTATTCATAATTACTTAAGTTTAATAAATAATTGCGAAAAAAAAAAAACAAATATTCATACTTACCTTAACTTTATTATATCTACTAATTGCGAAAGCTTATCTGTCTGTCAGTTACCTCTTCACATTGTAGCCTCTAAACCTTGTAGACTTTAAAATTTAAATAACGCAGCTCTATTTTATAATACCCAAGAAAAATGGAGAAGTTTGCGTTTTGTCTGTTACCTAAATTACTGTTACGAAAATGGGTATGCCGGACCTATAACTTAACTATTACTTACTTATATAATTATGCAAACAGGCCGTAGGCCGCCCGATATTTTGAACAACATCTAGTTTACGAAAAATTTGTTTTCCAAGTGTCAGAATAATATCTTAGGCCAATTACTTAAAATAACTCAATTTCTCAAATATTGACAAGACGTGATGGATGTTGTGTACCTACTAAGTATTCGTATGTTTATATTCTCTAAAGATTTTTCATCCGAAATTTACTCAACATGACGAATAAGTTGACCTCACCTGAACGTGGGCTGTTCTATCACTTAGATCAGTGTTTCCCAATTGCCGGGTCGCGTTACCGGGCCACAAGTCACAACGTTTCGTCAGCTACATATTTTGCATAATTGCTAAATAGCTTTGTCCACATTGTGCCTTTTTTTTGTTCAACAAGGGCATGCGTTAAGTATAGCGGAGTCAACAGCGAAGGTGTAGCATGCCCGTGACGCGCGTCAAGATCCACCCGCGTTGAAAGAAAAGTGTCATAGCGCGCGCTACGATTTCAACGCGCGTTACATGCATGCCTCACGTTCGCTGTTGACAGCGCTATAAGGCATACCTTTGATGAACAGAAAAAGGCACAATGTGGACAAAGCTAATAGGCGATACCAAATTATGTACCATCAAAGAAATTGATTCATAGGCAGATGGCAGGTCTACGTATTTAGTCAGGTTATGTCGGATCTGCAGCAGCGCCATCTACTGGCTAACGTGGATACTGCTTTGATCCCATACAAATTCGCGTTTACGCGCTCGATGCGTATGATCGAATAAAACTCGCACTAACCCCTCAGTTGACAGAGTTTGACATATCGTGACTGTTGGGTATGTCCTAAGGTGACCATTAAATGGTTTATACTTTATTTTAAAACACATAAAATTTAAATATCAATCTTGTGTCCAATTATAATTACTAGCATGGACCAATCATACACAGACAATCAGGTCCCATACAAAATTGCGTGTACGAGAAAAGCAGGCTAAATCTAGATGGCGCTATCATCGATTCTGGCTATATCTGAAAATGAATAACTATTTATTACTCTATGTTACTAGGTTCATAAAAACATAACTTTTATATGATTTTTTGTCATCAACACAGGAGCATCAGATAGCGTGTTACATTCCTGAACGTGTTCCTTAACACGATTTTAGTTAAAATAAGTCACAAAATATGTCATTATCATTTGATTATTAGTAGAGATCTGTATAAACCCTGTGTAAGGTGTGCGACCATGTATAACTATTCACGCGTTAAACGGATGTGTAAGAAGTTTTTATTAGTAAGGGCTTATTTATGATTATTATTTATTAATCACTAGTACAATATATCGCGCGGGTACGGTTGCACACTACGGTGCCTTAAGAGTTAAGAGTGATAAAACATACAAAATTGAAAACTCTATAGAAGCATTGTATGAGTGTGAACTATGCACTCTACATAATATTATTACTTACGTCATAATGACCCTTACACGACCAAGTTAGGTAGGTCCGTCATCTGCCTATAAATCAATTTCTTCGATGGTACATTATGTCTAGAATTCACATAGTAATTTTTATTAGCCTTTATTATCCCCTGCTGGGCAAAAGCCTCCCCCAGGATCTTCCACTTATCTCGCTCCTTTTTTTTTTTTTTTTTTTTTTTCCCCGGAGGGGGAAATGCATTACGCATACCACCCAGGCGCAGGGGGCGACCCGAGCGGTGATGTGGGACTCCCGTAGCTAATGAGACCACGGTATACCCACTAAAACCCCCCCCATCTTCCGCCACGCCGCCTTTTGACGGGGCCACGGGAACGATACACACAGACTGCGACAGAACAATGCTTGGGAAACACTGATCAGATAACAAAATATCAGTCAGATCGCAAAATATACTCCCACCACTCCCACTAAATTCGTACGTGACGGCCGAATATTATTTGTAAACAATCACACTTCATTGTTAGCAAATTAGTCGTTGACATCAAATTAGTTTTACTTAATTATAATTATAATAGTAGGTATTAGTACCATGTGAAAATACTTAATCCTTTTTATAAACATAAATAATAATTTATTTATTTATTATTTATTTTATTTATTTATTGAGAAAACTTACAGCTACTTAAAAGGACAAATTACTAATCTAATTACTGCAAGCCATTAACAATTAATAAAGAATTATATTGTTATAGTCTTTTTAAACACTTGGTAATTGTGTCATGAAGTTTATTAAAAATTTAAAATAGAGTGTTATAGCGGATATTAAGTGTAATTGTTTTGGTTTCCTCTATGTATATAGATTTAGAAAAAGATAATACTTTGGGGTGTGTATGTGTCCCTTATAATATAGAGAATAGAGATCACAGTGAAAGTAGCAGCATTGAATCTTATTATAATACTAGCTGTCCCGACAAACGTTGTTTTGCCATTTAAAGTATTTCTACTTTATCAGTTGATAGAAATTCTTACCCCCTCTTTTGTCCCCAGAGGGGTGGGGAGAAAAAATTTATACACCAGATGTTAAGTAGGAAGAAGACAAAATACATATTTGCGAAAACCGCATTAAAAAATCGGATCAGTAGTTTTCGCGTGATGCTGGAACAAACATACAGGCAGACAGACAAAAAACTAACCATATTTTTGACTTCTTTATCGATGTAGTGACACCCCCGCTTATTATTTTTTAATATCTCTAATGTACAGAATTTTCGTTTCTACAGTTTTATTATAGTATTTTTGGCGACGACGTATTAATTATTTAAAAAAAATTAATCAAAGTACGAAAATATTTTAATGCACTAAATATAAATTTTACAAATTAACAAAATAATGAAAATGAAAATAACGACACGACACACGAGATGTTCACGGCACGAAAGCTCGATGAGCAAAGAGGGCGGCCGGCGCAAGCGCTCTGCTTATATAGCTGAGTTGCCAACATGGCCGCCGTCGGGACTTCTTATGCTAACACGGCCTCTCCTGACGAGGGGCCGTTCTCGGCCACTTCTGCTGCACCACCTTCCTTGACGAAGGATGTCTCCGATGGTGTGGTACCATCGGGATGTTCCTCAATATGCACACAGCTTGGTCCAGCTGTATTTTCTTCACCTTCAGTAGATTCCTCGGAAGTTTCGTTATCAGCAACTGAAATGACATACATCTCATTTAGTAAAATAATAAATCATAGCTTTACTTTTATTCTCCAACCCAGAGCAATCAAAATGAAATTTACTTAGTTATCACTAAAAACACAGTGAACTAAACAATAGTATGGACTTTTGCTTTCATCAGCGTCGAGAAAACATGTTCATATTTTTTAATAAAACTCACGATCAAAAGTACTATTAATGATCGATGGGCTAAAACAATAATATCCAATAGGATCAGTGGAGCAAGGCTCAACACTCAGCGGAGCAACGCTCGACGCACTGCGGAGCAACGCTCGACGCACAGTGGAGCAGCGGAGCAACGCTCGACGCACTGCGGAGCAACGCTCGACGCACAGTGGAGCAGCGCTCGACACTTATACGGCAGAGCATCGCTCTATGCCTCCTTACGTGTATACACATCAAATAGTAAATGACTAAGACAACACTTACTATCAAAAAACGTGGCGCACGACTCGGGGGTCCACTCTCCACGCCAAACTACCATATGTTCGGCAGCGGCCTGCGTTGTTTTGCCATAGGAGTTGCCAAGTAGTCGTAGTTGGTAGCGGTTGTGTTGTAACACCTTAGTAACACAATAAGGACCCCTCATGCCAGAGTCTAATTTCCCAGTCATCTGTGCGTTTTTAATGACGAAAACTAAGTCATTTTCTTTGAAGGTGCGAGTAGTCTTGCGGCTCTTATTGATGTAGGCATCTTGTTTTTGCCTGTTTTGCTCCAGTAAGCTGGTAGTACGTTGTCTACGTAATTCACGTAAACCTTCGCGGTTCGGTCGAGTATTTTCTACTGCGACATCACGAATCAAAGCCCGTATAATAGGGGTGGTTCCGTCAATACCCACTAGTACTTGTAAAGGTGAAGTTTGTGTGGTTTTGTGTTTAGTAGAATTTATGACAAGCTGTAACCGCCACAAGCAGTCGGACCACTCCTTTTTGTTACTGGCCTCAATACGCAACATATTTAATACGGTTCTACAGTATCTCTCTACCTGACCGTTTTCAGCGTGCATTTCGGGCGTGATAAAATGGATTTGACAGCCCATCTCGTTTACCCATTTTTGGAAGCCCATGCTCTCGAACATACGGCCCCGATCACAAACTAGCAATTTTGGTGTGCCGAACAACGATACAGAATTGGAAAAAATCAGTTTTAACTCGTTTGTGTCTTGTCGTTTCATTGGATACAGTAAACAATATTTAGAATAAGAATCTACATGCAACAAAACATATTTAAAACCATTAGATTCTGGTAATGGACCTAGTATATCTACATGAACGGTACTAAACGGAGTGTCTGGCTTATGCCAAGAAGCTATTGGTTGTTGAGGAGCGCGGGGAATTTTCTTAGAAGATAAGCACACTAAGCAGTGACTAGTGTATTTTTTTGCGAAAGCACGGAGTCCCGGAAACCAAAAGTGACGTAAAATTAGTTCTACAGTTTTGTCATAGCCTATATGTTCGTGTTGATCGTGAAAGATACGTAGGAGGCTTAAACGATGCCCTTTTGGAATATAGCATAAAAGTCTGGGCTCCTCACCTATTGGAGCGTATTTGTAATAAAGTATGTCGTTTCGAACGACATATCTAGACGAGTCAAGCTCATTGTTATTTACTTTTTCAATTAACGTACGCGTTTCGTCGTCAGCAGATTGCGCAATCTGGGCCCAATTCCGCGGTCGTGTTATCTGGCGAACGTCAGCAGGATTTCTACTTAAGAAGTCCGCGTGTTGCATCAATGCACCTTTTCTGTATTCGATAACAAAATTAAAATCCTGCATATACATCCACCAGCGGGCGACACGCGGAAGTAGGTCCTTCTTAGTTTTAGTCAGTTTTAGTGCATTGCAATCGGTGACGATTTTAAACGGAATTCCGAGTAAATAATGCCGAAAGTGTTGGAGAGCTCTCAAGACCGCGAGTGTCTCGAGCTCATAGGAATGGTATCGTGGTTCGGCGCCCTGCGTGGTTTTACTAAAATATTCGACTACACGACGTCGATTATTAGAATGTACCTGAATGAGCACAGCGCCGTACCCGATAGCACTCGCGTCGGTGTGCAATTCTGTGGGGAGTGAAGGGTCGAACACCGCAAGCACCGGCTCGCTAGTTAAGCAATCGATTAAATATTTCCGCGCTTTTTCCTGCTCCTCACCCCACTGGAATTGCACACCGTTTCGTGTTAAATATGCTATGGGCGCGGTTTTGGACGCGTAACCCGGTATATATCGACGGAAATATCCGGCTAGCCCTAGGAGCTGTCGTACCTGTCGCACGTTCGTGGGAACTGGTGAATCAATGAGAGCTTGAATTTTACGTTCGCTTGGCCTCACCTGACCTTGAGATATCTTACGCCCCAAATACTCCACCTCTGTTGCCACGAACGTACTCTTTTTTAGGTTGATAGAAAATCCAGCTGTTGTCAAAGTCTGGAGCGTCTCACGTAAATTTTCTATTGCCTCATCGATCGTGTTAGCTAATACAAGGACATCGTCGACATATACCAGGACTTTGCCGCCTTCGATCAATGTTTTCAGAGTTTTGGTAATTATTCTTTGGTAGACGACCGGCGCGTTGGCTAGACCAAAGGGCATCTTCAAGTATTCGTACTGGCCCTCGGGCGTAACGAAGGCCGTTTTCGGTATAGAATCGCTATCCAATTCTATCTGATGAAAGCCAGTTGCCATATCCAGGCAACTGAAGAACTTGCATTTACCGAGTCGATCAATATGATCTTGAATCAACGGAAGTGGATAGCGATCCTTCACCGTTATTGCATTTAACGCCCGGTAGTCTACACAAAGCCGATCCTTACCATCCTTCTTTTTGACAAGAATAATGGGGCTGGCATATGGAGATTCGGACTCGCGTATTACCCGCTTATCTATTAAGTCGCGTATTATTTCTCGAACCCTCATTTTCTCGTCAATAGAAAGCTTGTAAGGCCTGTAATGTACAGGAACATCACTCGTTAATTCGATGTGCATACTGCCAGTTTTAACGGTAGTTGAAGCGGTACCCACAATAAAACTATCTTTAAACTGATTAATTACCTCATAAAGCTTATTCCGATCGATTCCTTGCAATGGCGTATCAATTGACAGCGGATCATCAGATCGAACAATTAACACAGTACTCACTGAATCCGTACTACGCACCCGAGTAATTCTTTGTTCATTATTCACACGTATGTAAGCCACTCCATCCCTATTTAAAACGTCTGTTCCTATCAAAATTGGCACATTTATACAACCCGTCGGAACAACAAATAAATCAACTTCTAACGAGATATCACTGAATTCGATCACCAATGTCACGTAGCTAGTGCAAACAATGTTTTGATTACCGATACCGCGCAAAAGTTGATATGTGGGTACCCGCGCGCAATTAAAATGCTTTACCGCAAACTCTGAAATTAATGAGATATGGGAGCCACTGTCTATCAAAACGTCTGTCGGAATACCTTGAACGACCGCGGTAGTGAGATCACTATAAACTGGGCCTTCAATTTCACGACAGAAATTTACATTCTTTGTATTACGAAATTCCGATCTCTGTTTAGCAAAACAAGTCGTGACGTCATGACCGGTTTTCTTACAAAAAGTGCATACAGTTAATGAAGCATTAATATTACTCGTAGCATTTGATGTTGTCGTAGAACCGGTATTGTTTTCAGGCTTAGGACGTTTCGGACAAAGTTTTTGTACATGACCGACGTTACCGCACGTATAACATTTTAAATCACGTCTGATGTGGGTTTGACTAGGCGTAGCACTACGTTTACGATTATTGAAATCTAAAAATTTACTACGCGAAGGACGCACAGGATCACGGAATGCACTCGGTTTCGGTTTAGTGTAAATAGATAAAAATTCGACAAGGTCTTTAGATGTAAGGCGAGCATTCATGGCTGTAGCACGAATCTGCGGATCGCAAATGCCGCGAATAACAATAGCAACGATTAAATCATCGCTCAAGCCTTTTACTATGTTCAAGCGTAAAAGCGAGCGTCTGGCATATTCCGCGTATGTAGCAAAGCGATCGGAATTCGTGCTCATAACCTCATAAAGTATGTTAGCGACATCGATTCTTCGTGAGCACAATGGCTTAAATTCCAATTTAAAATTGGTCCAACTGCGGTCACTGGTGACCCAGTCGTTCAGCCAACTACGGGCGTCCCCTTTTAAGCAATTAGCTATTCTCGCTAAGCACTCGTTATCGTCCCACCCGTTGATCGCGCGAGCTTTTTCAACTTCTTCACACCAAGAATCGATGTCGTGTAAGCTCGGATCGAAATTTGAAATGTAATAATGGTTGGATCTTACTTTTGATAGCACGCCGAGTGCTTCGATGATCCTGTCTGTCGGGTCGAGGGTAGGTAGCGAACTCGCGGTGGACGTTTCGGCAGCACTGGCGGTAGATTCCGGCGGTGGAACCGTTTCCGACGGTGCTGATGGCTCGGACGCCGCGTGGTTGGGCTCGATAGTAAGCGCGCGCACGGAGCCCACGCTGGCCGATGGGATGGCGCGATCCTCCAACGACCGTAGTCGCGCGAGGATCGTGCCTATTTGTTCCTGCAAGTTGCTATTCGAGCTCTCGTCGCGACGCGTAGCCCTACCGCCATTCGCACGTGTTCGGCGTCCGGACATTATTTAAACTTAAAATTATTAACCACTCCACTACAATTTAAAATGTCACTCGCTGCCACCAGCTGCGGGAATAGGCATAAGAGCTCTATCCCACTTCTGATTTTGGCGACGACGTATTAATTATTTAAAAAAAATTAATCAAAGTACGAAAATATTTTAATGCACTAAATATAAATTTTACAAATTAACAAAATAATGAAAATGAAAATAACGACACGACACACGAGATGTTCACGGCACGAAAGCTCGATGAGCAAAGAGGGCGGCCGGCGCAAGCGCTCTGCTTATATAGCTGAGTTGCCAACATGGCCGCCGTCGGGACTTCTTATGCTAACAGTATATAATATAATATGTATAGATATATGTATAGATGGAAATCGTCTTTCAGCGCTGCTACTTTCACAGCGAACTCTAAGGGACTCTAAAGTATTAATATCACTTCTTAGTTACACCCTGTATAATGTGTAGAGTTTCTACTTACCTACTGCATAAAGGTTTATCTGTGATTCTTATACTTAAAGCAAGATAAAGAACGATTTTCATTGTTCATAAGAAAATTATTAAAATTGACAAGTTAATATATGGGATGATGGGAGTAAAATCCCATTATCCCATATATTATTTTGTCTGGTAGAAAAATATCAAATAAGTAATAACCACTTTCTAAAAATAAACACATTTTTTCCCTTCTAGTTATAAAATATTAAATTGTTTTGTTTTGTGCCAAGTTTACTTACTTTTTCTAAAAAACCAATCATTATTTTGACTATAACAATAATATTATTTGTAAAAGGGGAAAAATCTGTGTTTATTTTTAGATCCACATAAAAATGGAAATATTCATTCTCATGTGGATATTTCTTTGCACAAGCCAAATATCGGATACTCAATTCGCGGATGGAACATTATTGCAATCGACAGGCTTTATTAGTTGGAGGGGGAGACGAGTGGTTCTGTAGGAAATGTTATGAAGAAACATAAAAATAAATTTTTACATTATCACAATTTTCAGCTGTGACAAAGTTCATAGTCATACTACGGCTGCCAATGTTATTCTTAGTCCTTACCTTTTACCTAATACTTTGTGAAAATATCATTGTTTTTGTCATTGTAAAATTTGCAACTAAATTGAAATTTTAATAATATAACATATCATATATTATTATTCACAAATTAAGCCTTCTTAAAATAGCAGACAGAGCCGAAAGGATTACTTTTAACTTTCATTGTTATGTTTATCTATGATTCATTTTTATCTAAATTAAAATTAGTTTTAAAGTATTTTTAATTAGTGACGACCTCTGTCATGGCTCAATTGGTTGAGTGTGTGGCAACTGGCAGCTCAAGCCGGGGGTCGCGGGTTCGAATCCCGCCGACGGAACCAAAAACTTTTCAGTGTTCCCGGGTCTGGATGTGTATTAAATATTATGTGTATAATATAATAAAAATCTTAAATATATATGTATAGTATAAAAGTATTAAATATATTTCCGTTGTCTGGTACCTGTATCACATGTCCTTCAGGTACTTAGCACGGGGCCAGACTGACGTGGTGTGAAGCGTCCATAGATATTATAAAAAAGGTTTTCAAAACATTTTAAACAGGTCTTGGCGTCAGAGATGCTGAAAATCCAAATAATATAATATTATAATTATTATTATGACCGACTGACATAGTGATTTATCAACGTACAGCCCAAACCACTGGACGGATCGGGTTGAAATTTGGCATGCAGGTAGATGTTATGACATAGGCATCCGCTAAGAAAGGATTTTGATCAATTCTACCCTAAAAGGGTTAAAATAGGGGATGAAAGTTATAATAATGCTTCTTAACGCAAGTGAAGCCGCGGGCAAAAGCTAGTTTTAGAGATAAAATTAAATTGCATAAAATATCTTCGAGAATAGGATGTGTCAAGTAGCTAAAGATTTTTGGTGTAACGTTTTTAAGGACTTTATTAAAAAGTCTTTAATTTAGGTTTTCAGCAATACCTAGAATAAAAATGTTATGTAGGTAAAAGGTATCTATTAGATATGCTACATTAATTATTGTGATTTGTGATCGAGTCTCAAACTCGTCAACTGATTAAGTCGCTGTCATTTAGATAAATAGCTGATTAAATTAAGAGCGTCTTATATAGAACTTAACTCTTAAGTGATTAGAAAACGTAGTGAATTTGCATACGCAGTATTTGTATGATAATGATTGAATGTCCGTCTGTCTGTCACCAGGCCGTATAAAAAAGACGTGATAGACATATTTTTTTGTTTTGTGAGCTAAAGAAACCAAGGCGTATTTAAAACGTATTTAAGGCGACGCCTTGACAATTTGGCTGTAGCGATGTCGATATTTCTCAGCAATGACTAAAGCTAAGAAATTAAAGTTCATTGTCATGTCGGTATTCATCATGTCTTTGTATTTGAATTACCCATAGTATAATATGAATAATGGTCAACTTTCATAACACAGAATAATTATTATTCAAAAAGACCTCTGTAAAAAAATGTATTCTAATTTTGCCAACAAAAGAGAGTGATTTAAGCTTCCAAAATTTGTACGTAGATTGGTTCAAGCATACACTTTAATTTGTACATAGCTTATATGAAATATATTTATGGTTTTTAAATAAAAAACATTTTGTTGCTTACGCCCTTTCCATTTCTTGTAAAAACTTTAAAACAAGCAATCTAAAACAATAAATCTAACACGGTTTTTTACTTTAACGCGGCGTCACCTTAATCGCATAGATTGTGTCGATCGGTTATCGAAAACCCTGAAATATTCAATTTAGTGCCCTTAAATTCGATTTGCGGACGTTACCTAAGGGCTGTGTTGCAAAATTGTTGTTTTCCTTCTCGATGAGATCATTTGTGACAGATACACAATATGCATTCCTTCTAGTATTGCAGAATATGCTACACGAGCAAAAAATAAGCCCTTTGCATAACCGTAAGTTTTATTTAATAATTATTACAATAATTATTAAGTAATTAACATTAGTCTCGTGTGGCAGTTTAAGCGTTGATCATCGTATGATCAAAATCACAAGACTGGGCACAGAATTTCATAGCAGGATTGAAAGAGTAACATTTTTGTATATGAAAAATTATGATTATCAAAAAAAAAAAACTGTTCGGTGTAGTAAATAATGTCACAACTTACAATTCTAATAACACTCGCAAACAGTGGCCCCACTTTTTCACGCTTTTTGCCTCGACATTTTGAGAAACAAACCATTCAGTAAATTATTTTAACCCAAGTGGGCAGTTATACTTTACGCGTATTTCAAAAGCTGTTTATTAATGATGATTTAACTTCAATTAAAATTTTAATGAAGAGTTTGGCAATATTATGTACTAGCTTTCCCGGCAAACGTTGTTTTGCCATTTAAAGTATTTCTACTTCATCAGTTGATACAAAATCTTACCCCCTCTTTTGTCCCTTAAGAGGGGTGGGGGGGGGGGAATTTATCAACAGATGTAAAGTTGGAAAACACCGTTAATAATATGAAGTAAGTCCAAGAAAAAAGTTTGATACAAAATCTTACCCCCTCTTTGGTCCCCTTAGAGGGGTGGGAGGGGGGATTTTTATACACCAGATGTTAAGTTGGAAGAAGACAAATATATCTGCGAAAACCGCATTCAAATCGGATCAGTAGTTTTCGTGTGATAGTGGAACAAACATACATACAGACAGACAGACAGACAGACAGACAGACAAAAAACTAACCACATTTTTGGCTTCTATAGCGATGTAGTGACACCCCCCGCTTATTATTTTTCAAATATCTTTAATGTACAGAATTCACATTTCTACAGTTTTATTATATGTATAGATGAGGCTTATATTAAGAACTTCATTTAATTACAGTATTAATATCTTGTTAAAAATTAAGTTTTCTATTTGATATCAATGTTAATACATACTAATATTATAAACCAGCTGTCCCGGTGAACTTCGTGTGACTAAAATCAGCCCAATCGGTTCAGCAGTTTTCGAGTTTTAGCGCGACTAACACATTAGAAAATCCATTTTTATATATAAGATAAAGAAGATACGAAAGTATGCCTGTATAATAATTATCTGTAACACTTCACGTTTTAACCGAAAAACCAATTTCGATTAAATTCAATGTCAAAATACTTTGAGTGCCACGAAAGAAAAAAATGATAGTTTTCATTCTAGAAAAATGTTGAACAAGGTTGCAGTTCCAGTACCATAAACAATTTTGAACTGATGATGACTCGCTACAAGCTTAACTGGGAACTGTGTCATTTCACACAACACCACGAGAATTGCCAAAGGTCATGAATAACGTTGACCAGAAGCTGTCTCATTAATGTAATCTTGATTCCTGGTTATTCACATTGTACAAGCGTAATAAGCAAAATAGTTGGTCAAGTCCACTCCAGTCTCCAATACAACATTAGGTAGCTCAAGCCGGGGGTCGTGGGTACGAATCACGCCAACGAAACAAAAAGTTTTCAATGTTCCAGGGTCATGAATATGTTTTAAAATATATGAGTGTGATGTAATGAAAATCTTAAAATATATTTAATACTTATGTACATATCATAAAAGTATTAGATATATTTCCGTTGTTTGGTACCCGTAACACAAGTCCTGCAGTTACTTAGTATGGGGCTAGACTGACGTGGTGTCCAAATAGACCGTACATTAATTATTATTAGTTATTACATATTATAACAAAATGTAGTTTCCATGAAGTGTCCGTAAAAGTAAACTACAACAAGATATACTCAATATCGAACTAGCTCTAAAAACCATTCGTTTGTTTAAGATTAAATAGTAGTTCATAAAAACGCAATCGTATGTCCTCACCTGAATGTTTAATTAAACATTTTTTTAACGATTATGATGATGGACCTCGTAGGGATATACCATAACTGTATTTCCATAAAAACGACAATATTTATGATATTTATCATATTTATTGAGCAATAACGGCAGCTGTAAAGTGCGAATATAAATCCGTCGGGTTATAGTATTACGTGATGCGTGTTTCAACTTTTAACTAAATGGCTCAATTCGTACTGGAGGAGTGGAGGCGCAGTAAAATCTATAATTCCGTATTAAATATTATAAATGCAAAAGTGTGCCTATGTCTGTTTGTTTGTATATCGGTAACATATCTTAATGTCACTGAACGAATTTTGATAAAACAGAAAGGCGTTCTTACCTCAGAAAATAATGGTGCTGGGCACATGTATGAACTGCCTTCCTTAAAATTACTCCTGAGTCCTAGACTCAGCCTGTGTAATTTTATAGTGCCCAAATGAGTGCGCAGTAGGTACACAAGAGCTCTCTCTATTCCTTTACTCTCATAACCCAGTGGGATGGACGACCGACACGACTCGATCGGTAAGATAACTCTTACTTATCAGACAATCAGGTGATCAGCCGGCATTGTTTAAACTAACTAAACTTGGAAATTCCATGTTTATAATGCGGGAATCGAACCCACGACCCCCGAGTCAAAAGCCAAGCTCTAAACCTGCACTGGACCACGGAGGCGTTTCTTTTTGATGCGAACTGAGTCTAACACAGACAACAAGTAGTATTATTGGTTTTCTATAAATATTTGTATTACATTACGGCGGTGCGCTCCGGCACTCAGGCCTACGGGAAAATTATAATGTAGTTACTGCAACATACTGCAGTACTAACTATAATAATGTATTTAATCATTATCCTTACAATATCATAAAAGTGTCTGTTTGTTTTGCCTCTTCACGCTTAAACGGCGGAACTGATTTGGATGAAATTTGGTATGGAGAAACTCGAAGAGACGGGAAAAGTTCCACTCCAGCCGGACCTACTCGTTAACTGATTTAATACAAGAGAACAACTTTTCCAGTACCCATATTCACAACCACGCGGTTCGGTAAGCTGGCGATCCAGATGGGCATATACCGGTTTAATCGCAATAACCGCAGGTTAATTTTTATTACGTGAAAATGTACAATTACAGGGGGATACTGTTTTTAAGCGGACGGAGCTGCGAACATCTAGAATAGTTTAAAGAACAGAATAGAATAATATTAAGGGTCTATTTCACCACTTTCTGATAAAGTGTCGATTAGGCTATTCACAACTTTTTTGACAGATTCTCCATACTCTATCTGTCAAGTTAAGTGGTGGATAGCCTATCCGGCACTTAGAGCAATTTTTATACACACACAATTTTTATACAACTATAGAGGTATAAATAATAAATATATTGTAAACGAAATAATACCTGTTGAGGTAATATTAATATTTATGAAAAGAATTCGTCCAATAACGTTGAGTAGCGCTTGAACGATAAGTAAATTCTTTATTGTAATGTAGATGAATGTAAAAGTTACATCATGAGATATATTTTGTGGATTTCGAAAAAATAAAGTACATGATAACTGACAAGTCAACTTATTTTACATCGGGAAACTAACAGCTTAGAAATTTTAAGTGTTTATAATGTAGAAAACCTAGAAACATATAAAAAGTTTTCCTATTCCTGGTAAGTACCTGTATTTCTGGTAAGTATTTTTGTTTATCGCACGGGTATATTTAACAAAAACTATTATATGTTTCCCGGGAGGTTTCTAGGTATCTGCATTACAAATTTCATCAAAATGGATTGAGTATTTTATCATGAAAAAGTAACAGATAGATACAGTTTTGCATTTAAATTTTAACATAAATGCTAAGTACTTATTTAAACAAAGTTAAGGATACAAAGATTTATTTATTTACTCAAGCTTTTCTTAACTTACAATCTTAAAAGCCGCTTATTTAAGTTTTACAAGGCGGTTTTTATCCTCTAATCATAAGGATTCACTATTTCTTGTAATTTACCACCGGGAGTAAAACGTGTTTTATCTATAAACTTCAATGCTATCGTGGAACTCATAAAATTAGGATTTAAAACTTTTCACCCACGTTATATCTTTCACAGAAAATTTTCCTACGTTTCCTACGTTACTTATAGCAATAAAAAATAACATACGTTACATAGAAAATAATCTCTCCCTTTTAGGAAACTTAATTTTAGATAAACTTTACAGCTTAATATAGAACCACCATTTTCGGAAGTCGGTTAAGAAGCTAAAAGAGAGTAAAGTTAGAGCACTAATCAAAGTCCTACGCACGCCTACGTGGGGCGTAGAACCACTACGCCATAGACCAACCGCTACGCCGTAGCCCCGTAGCGGCATCGTAGCGCCCTCGTAGCGCCCTGTAGCTATATAACGGAGGGATCGGCCCGCCTTGGCCATTCTGACTGACGCCGCAGCGGGAGTGACCGGACTTACTCACAGGTAAGTACTGTAAGTTAGTATCGCGATAAATAAAAAATAAATAAAAAAAGTGATAAGGTGTAGAGAAAAAAGTGATGGGGTCTAGATATTTTTTAAGTTGTGATGGTTATGAAAGTTAAGCTTGTAAGTTTTTGTATTTTACACAATATGCTAATTGCAACAAGCTAAAAATTGCAACAAGTACTCGGAAAAACTACGTGGCAACTTTTATAAAACTTTTAGAACAAATTCTAGTCGTTTTGTTAGTTTTTTTTTGTAATATGCTACAATTTATTAAACGTTTTAATTATTAAATAAAAAGTAGTTTATTTATCAAATAAAAAGTAAATTTACATATTTAAAAAAATGTATATTATAATAAATAATTTAATTTAAATGTGATAATAATCAACAAAACGTTAGAAATAGTAACTTCAATGTAAAAAAGTAACTGTAAGGATAATAATAAAATATACTCTATTACTAACTTTTACGATACAATAGAAATTCGAGTACATTTTAAATTGATTCAAAATATTATTATTAATTCGCTGAAAAATCTTTTATGCAGCTTTCTATGCGATTTGCAGCAACAGGTAGAATGGAGAAAAGGGTTAACTTGCTAGCTAGTTAAAATTTAGCCCTATTATATCATAAATATACCGCTTCAATTCGAATAATAATAATAATTAATAGGCTTTTAGGAATTTATTCCAATATCACACATTCGTTTAAATTAACTAAATTAATCCATTAACAATAATTAGATAATAATTACTGTTAATGGATTAATTTAAAGCCTCGGATTGTTAACTCGTTAATTTGTAACGAATTTAACAATTACAGGATAATTAAATGAACATTATTCTTTTTTAACTTGACTGTATCAAAAAGTTGTAAGTAGCAGGTATGTAATTAGTACTTTCTAGAATCTGGTGAGCTTCGTGTCACTTTCTTCATATTGTAAACCTTTCCTAGACTTCCACAAACATTTCAAGACTAAAATTACCCAAATCAGTTCAGCAGATCTAATAATAATAAACATTTATTCGGTACATATACATTACATCACATTACAATAAACATTTAAAGAACACACATAAAAGGCTGTAATATAAAAAATAAAAATTAAAATAAAATTAAAAAAAAGAACATAAAATTAGTAAGCATATTATGGACATGATATAGATAAGTATCTATTTGGGTAAAAATTACCGAATCTCGAGTTTCAGTGTGACTTACAAGATTAAGGGCCTGTTTCACCACTTTCTGATAGGTGCCGAATAGGCTATCCACCAATTAACTTGATAGATCAAGTATAATGGAGAATCTGTCAAAAAAGTTGTGAATAGACTACTTGATACTTTGTCAGGAAGTGGTGAAAAAGGCCATAAAACTAATTTTTAACCCCCGACAAAAAAGTGATGTTATATTTACATACGAGTAGAAGATAGACAAAAGTGATACTCGGTATATCATAGCCCTCTGGTATCTAAATTAACCCAAAGGTGACTGACTACTTACTGACATAGTGATCTATCAACACACAGTCCAAACTACTGGACGGAGGGGGCTAAAATTTAGCATGCAGGTAGATGTTATGACGTAGGCATCCGCCAAGAAATGATTTTGATCAATTCTACCCCCAAAGGGTTAAAATAGGGAATGAAAGATGAGAATAATACTTCTTAACGCAAGCGAAGCCGCGGGCAAAAGCTAGTTTCTTAATAAATGGATTTAACTTATGTATTATATTTATATAATGTTTACAAAAGCAAAAGTGATTGACTGACAGATTAGTCCACAGTCTTAATAATTTATTTAGTACACGTGTTTCTATTATGATCTTAGCATACGAAGAAAGGTTTTTTTGCTAATTTCGCTCCTTAGAGGTTAAATATAAGATTAAATTCATTAAGGCGAAGCAGCGCGTTAAAACTAGTTAAACAATAACAGTTTTATTTTAGGCATTAAACAGTTCTGATTGTAAAGTGAAAACTAATCAAGTTTATACGTTTAACGTTAAAAGTTAATGTTTAATCATTTGAATGTCATTAGAAAGTGATATTATTTGGAAACGATCAAATTTCTAGTGATGGCTTCTAATTTACACATAACCATGTGTTACTGCGGTGGTCAAATCGTTAATAATATTTAATGTTAAACAGAGTAGTTTTAGCTTGCTGTTTGTATAAATAATATCATTATAATACCTAAGAACAGTTGTTCTACAAAAGCATATATGAAATCTAAAGCTATTTAGGTACTATGGTGTCCTGAATAAATTAATATACGTAATTACTCCACGAAAACAATCCTTGAACTGTAACTTCTGTCAAGTAAAAATTTGGTATATATCGTTAATATTTTATCGTTTTACTTTCCGTCGGATGAGTCAACCTTCTCAATTTTTCTTCTAAAATTAGTTGAGTGACAAAAAATGATTGTTATAATTTGTTAACTAACTTACCTGTGGCTTGGATTTTTATTTCTATTGAATAATTTAGAAGATGTTAATAATATGAAAGGCCTTAAAGTTGATTAAGTAGCATAACAAAGTCCGTTTCTCGCTTCGTCAAAGAAATGAAAAAAAAAAGTTATTATCCATGCATCCTACAAAACAAAATCAATAAACAAACTTTATCAGTGAAAAAACAAAATGTCCGCTTTCCCGTCGGCAACATACGGGACAGTTATTTTTAATTAGCAGATCCAAGAACCGGGGTGCCCACTGACCTATGTGATGCGCCCCCTCCCGCTCCGCCACTGCATGTTGATAGAATAACGATTTGCCCAAATATTTACTAGTTTGATGAGTTTTTTCGCTAGTCAACTGTACAATTATAATAGTGAATGGCAAACGGTCAAAAATATTTTTATGTTAGATTTTGCCAGTTCTGTTTTTTTTTTGCAGAAACGAGTTATGTCCAGGAGCCGTACATTTTTCCGAAAACCTGTCCCCTGGAACGGCTGTACAAATGAAGTCAAACCAAATTTAATAAAAATCGGTCTAGCGGTTTAAGTGAAGAGTTAGAATTACTCAATGATGCTTGCCACATCAGAATTTTAATTGATCAATCATGTAGAATCTCCAATCGTAGGTAGCGCAGGCACAATATATTTTCTATTGTATAATAATAATAGCTCCCACACCGGTTTCGGTGACGGTGGCCGGTTTCATTGAAACCAGGCCAGCTACGCAGGAGTATATTTAAGTGCCCAATGTGTGTGCGCAGTACACAAGAGCACTCTCTATTCCTTTACTCTCATAACCCAGTGGGACGGCAGACCGACACGACCGGCGAGAGATCAGGCGCAGGACCGACTTTTTACATGCCCATCCGACGCATGGATCATCTTACTTGTCAGACAATCAGGTGATCAGCCTGCATTGTCCTAACCAAACTTGGAAATAACATGTTTCCAACGCGGGAATCGAACCCACGACCTCCGAGTCAAGAGCCGCGCTCTGTACCACTAGACCACGGAGGCGTTATTTTCTATTGTTATGCGGCAGCCAGCTGCCGTTTGGGGATTGATGGGTTAAAATTTGCAATGCATTCTTTTTTATTAAAACTTCAGGCGAGTGTGAGACTGACATGAAAGGATTCTTACACGTTAGCTTACAATTAGACGACCTGTCTGCTCATTTGCCCTTGCTGAGAGTAAAAAGTAAAAATAGCTAGCTGGCCAGTTAGATCGTGGTTCGATGGCTTCTTTAAACGCTCCGGGCAATACTGAGGAAGACTGTTATCTGAACGGTCTAATTTAGCTTTTATGAGATTACTAGTACATAACCACTGGCTAGTACATAGTTACATACTAACTTAATAATTTACTATTATTTATTCAACAAATGCACTTATCAATATAAAAAGTACCCAGTAGCCGATTCTCAGACCCACTGAATATGCATATAAAATTTGGTTAAAATCGGTAAAGCCGTTTCGGAGGAGTACGCGGCCTAACATTGTGACACGAGAATTTCATATTATATTATAAGATTATCTTTCCGCAACAAAAACTATCCTACACGCTTTACTTGGGGAAGGGTTCCATTAAAACGTGAAGACATAGCGACAAACTTTCGCATTTAGAATATTAGAAATATTTGGTATAGATTAAGCACGTGGAAACCAAATTTCGATAATCAAATTTTGAATTGTTTTACATTAAAGTTACTGGAAGGCTCTATGTTAATTGGCCGTAGACATTCTTTGAATAACTATTAACACGAAAACAGTTAACTTAATTACTTTACACTAACTGCACTTAACTAATAATAACTAAAATGGATTAGTATGATATCACAATATGAATATATTATTTCTCTTTATAAGACTTTTACAAAACCAGCGAAAAAAGTTTTGATTTTTTTGTTTCCAGTTTTTTTTTATTTCGATGCAACAGTTTGAGTAAAGCCGCCAACCCACCGCGGCGCACGGAGAGACTACGCACGTGCGTCAAGCTTCGCTTTGTAAGAAAATATATTATGTGACTGTGTCCACTGCAACCCACGGACACGCTACGCACGAATTGTGTCAAGTCAAAGAAATAAATCGTGCACGTCCACGCGTGCGCGTGGCCGTGCACAGCGTGCGCCGCGGTGGGTGGCGGCTTAATGAGTTAAAAACTTGAAAAATAAGGGCCGTATTTCATTTTTTTCACCAATTACTAATCAAATTATTTACTTATCCTAGCGATTTCTCACGATTATCCCTAAAGACATAAAGTTTCACTAACGCATAACTAAATTCTTGTTAAAATCTTTAAAAACAGGACTTCTGACCGCTTCATAGTCAAATAATTAAATGTTCTGTCCAAAGAAAATAATAACATCACAGGGCTGTAATGAATATATTAAATACTTCAAAAGGAGCAGAAATAGAAGATAAATAAATACGTTTAATAAAATATCATTAGCCTGTCCGGTAATTTATAATATTGAGATATGAATGTTTTGATCTATACATATAATAAAATCGTAGGAAAGTCAATTCTGTACATTGAACATTTTTGAAAAATAATACTTGGGACGTGATCTACAATCGATACGGAAGCCAAAAATATAGTTTTTAGAATTTTTGTCTGTTTGTCTGTTTGTCTGTTTGTCTGTATGTATGTCCGGGATAAACTCAGAAAGTACTGAATGGATTTACTTCAAATTTTGCACGAATATTATATAGAGGTCGGGTCAACACATAGGCTATATATTATGATGATATCGCCTAGGGGGGGGGGGGGGGGCTCAAGTTTCAATATTTTTAGTTTTTTGCTCATATCGCTAAAACGGTGCATTGTAGAGAAAAAATGTCCGGTACGTAATGAAAGCCCATAAAATTTCCTACAAATTTGTCCTTCACACTTTGTATCTATCTTCACTCTTTGCCATGCTATGAGCTTTTGTCTATCTTTTCTATACAAATTTCGAGTGTCGTTTGATTAACATGCTGGGAGCTTTGGCATCGGTCTTTTCTTGGGGGGGGGGGGGCTTGCCCCACATACGGTTTTTCAGTGTCGTTTGTTTTGGGGGGTTGCGCCCCCCCAAACCCCCCCCCCCCCCCTTATTCCTCACGACACTAAAAGGTATCGTGGAGTTTGTATTGCGTCTTAATTATCCTTTTTAGGAACAAATCTATACATATAATAAAATCGTAGGAAAGTCATTTCTGTACATTGAACATTTTTGAAAAATAATACTTGGGACGTGATCTACTATACTAACGCGGACGAAGTCGCGGGCAACAGCTAGTGTTTGTATAAAATGTGCAGAGCGAAAAGTTAGCCTGAAAGTTCATTATACTCAACAAAATATCTATTAAAATACGTGAGTCTATTTAGGGTAGTAGAAAATACATAATAATATAGTATTTTAAAAAGATAAAACCGACTTCAAAATTGTACGTAATGAGAATTGAAATTCCGTATCTCAAAAACTACTGCACCGATTTTGATGAAACTCGCACAATTCACCAAGTTGAACAATACATAGGACAACAAAAAAAAAAAAACTTAAATCGGACTTGTAGTTCCAGAGATATATGCGAACACAAACATAAAAACACGCATAGGTACCTATACATAGTATGTATGTACATACATACTTTTGAAATTTGGCACATTTGCTCAGATGCTGATATATTCTGGGAATTGATAACCTCCTTTTTTGAAGTTGGTTAAAAGACGTTGGTTTAAGAATAATAATTGTTAGGAAAAGTTCGTCATCAGCTCGCACATTGCTGGAGAATGACGAGTTTATTCATTTTATTAAAGGATGATGAGTTCAACAAACATTATTGATAAATCTTTTCCGATCTTTTTCAAGTTTTATTGCAACATAACGGCAGATGCGCCAAGTTAGGCCGCTTATTATGACGAATGTTACCCCTACTTGGTTCAAAGTATCTGTTTCGGATTAGCCTGTTTAACAACTTATCAACAGCTATTTAGTTAAATTCCTGACTTTCAAATATCATTTTATCCAAGCGACGACGAAGTCAAAAAGAAGGACCAACAATTTCGGCAGTCTATCTAATAATAAAATATAATACTTAGTTAAAAAAACTAAAAAACACGCTTTTAATTTTTTTATTTTATTTTAACATAATATTATTGCATTATCATAGGCTCTAAATACGTATGCAAGTTTCGAATTAATTACTTACTTCTGGAGATAGGTAAAAATCGTGCTCAAAGGTTCCATTACATGACAAGCCCAAGCTAATAAAATTCAATCATCTATTTTTAAATAGCTTAGAAGTTAAAACCTTATACTGGTCAGTAAAAATAATCTTGACTCGAACCATCTGACTAAAATAGCTTTAAAGATAATAGTATTTGCGACCCCGCATATTACGGCTGATCCCAACGCAAATACAATCTGAATTCTGAACTAAGAAGATCACCAAATTAAATTCGTCTTATGGCCGTTCCCTATATTCAATCTATCTCTAGTTTGACATACAACCGATCGCAGCTGACATAGAATTGACATAAAATATATGGAGCTAATGTCTAATGTGAGCTATTCCTATCTCAAGTAAGAGATAGATCAAATATTGGGAACGGCCGTTAGACGAGTTGGCGTAAGAATACCTTTTGTTTACTGATAAAGTTAAACGCTGTACATATTATTTATATTCATAACCGAAACCCATTACAGTAAGAACTTGCTTATTATCTAACTTCTAATGACGTATTGCGAGTGTCGTTTCTGATTTTTTAAATTGATGTTTTTTATCCCCGGCAACACCTGTATTTAAGGAATTTGAAGACATTCATAATATAATTTCTAATTCACAAGCTGTAAACTCAATGCAGACAAAACAAAACTAAATGATAATTACTTTAGGATGTGTATGGGTCCTCTTTTTAAGAATTCGCTGTGAAAGTAGCAGCGTTAAAAGATTATTTAATTTTTTTACTTTTGCATGGGAAAATTCATGACGCTCGGGCGCTTGCTCATACAAATCGCAAAAAAAATCCTTATCTTCACCGCTGCTACTTTCACAGTGAACTTTATATAAAGGACACACGTCATGTAATACACACCCTATAGTTATAGTGGTATTATCACAGTTTTGTTACACCTTGTTTAATTTGCAACACAATATTAATAATAATTATATTCATTTTGAATCCTATACATTTCTATTCATCGGTCGGGTAAAAAGTACGTTATTTCTTATACAAAGTAGAAATAGTGAATTAATAGATTCCCATTTAAAATCGGCTCTTTTCATTACCCTCTACGTGCGGAAGCGCAATAAATGCAATAATAAAATTACTTCAGGCACAGGCTTTATAGGGAGGAAATACCACTCGTGATCTTTGTATATTTATATAAATAATATAATTAGATATACTTATTACTTACTATCTTATATACAATTAATATTGAGTAATAACCCATGAAAAAATATCTACGTACGTCTACGGGTAGGTAAGGGTTTGTTTAGATGGTAAGTGATTTATCATGCTGCACCTTTACAACGACATACATTTTGTTTGCGAAAACGTAAGTTACCGTGTACAATTATACATACAGCTACTTAATTTATTTTTTATAATACATGTATGACGCATTATTTTTATTAAGTATGCATTATTATATATAATATGTAGATTTTGGGGGAAGCCTTTGCCCAGCAGTGGGACAGCATAGGCTCTTAAAAATACATGCATGCCACCGTCCGCGTGGGTTATGAAATCAAGGATGAGATGAATGTACTCTTGTGTACTGCGCACACACTTGGGCAGTATAAAATTACTCCTATTACTGGCCTGGTTTTAATGAAACCCTCACCGAAACCTGTGCAGGTTTTTCTAATTGCATTGAATTTGTCATTGTATTTCCTTTTGTAAAAATACGAAATTAAAAATCACCGTCACGTCTTAACTTAGTGATTACTTTGACCCAATTAACTTAAAGTAAATTAGAAGATTTTTTAATTTTGATTCTTAAATTATCCACTGGTAAGAGATTACGTTGTCGCGCATCGCCTTAACGAAAATGAGTCAACGCAACGCACCATTAACTGTATATAATGGCTTTGTCCACATTGTGCCTTTTTCTGTTCATCAAGGTCATGCGTTATAGCGCAGTCAACAGCGAACGTGAGGCATGCCCGTGACGCGCGTTGAAATCGTAGCGCTCGCTATGACTTTTCTTTCAACGCGGGTGGATTTTGACGCATTCAATTATTGAATATGCCAAACGAAAGTTGAATAAAAAGAACATGACAAAAATTGAAGATGAAATCGCATTATGTGGACAATGGACATAGATAGACGGACCACATCTTGCAACTGCAACTTGCAGTCTGTGGCCAGTCTTATGTAACATAGCCCTATGTAGAAGACGCAAGTTTTCTCAAATATGCAAAACTAGAAGACACCCGTAACTCTGTTATGCCAAAAACTGCTTAATCGCTAGACCCGAACATTTTCCCGGGATAAAAACTATCCTGTGTCTTTTCCCGGGCCTCGAAGTATATGTGAATATTTTACATCAAAATCGGTTCAGTAGTTTAAGCGTGAAGAGCTAACAGACAAACACACTTTCGTATTTTTATGTTAAGTAAGGGTAAGTGTGTCGACCTCCAACTAGGTGGGACGACGATCTCCGTTCAGTCGCGGGTCCATGTTGGATGCGAGTAGCAGGAGATCGGTCATCTTGGCGTTCATTGAGAGAGGCCTATGTCCAGCAGTGGACGAACATAGGCTGATATGATGAAGGGTAAGTGTGAACGGATCTTGAATGAAGTGAGTGAATGAGTTGTTTACGTTACGCAGTGATATTTACACTGTCCTAAATGCCACGTAAATGTAGCCTACGTCGCAGGATGAGTGGCATTAGGTCAATCATTACGTAGTACGAATTATAATACGACTAACGTCTGTACAGTCTTTCACGTATGTAACTTAAGGACGCTATTACAAATATCAGCGATTTTCCGGTACCCTATTAAAGAATTAGGAGTCAAACTGCGAGGATATTTTGGTTTCAAATGAAAGATAATATATTCATCTCCACGACTGTACCATAAAAATTCTATAGCCGCACACAAAATTTTCACATAAAATACGTTTTAACCATCACAATAATCGCAAAATATGAAAAAAATGGGGTCTGATTAGGTACCTTAATATCTAAATTCACTGAACTGAGGAAAATAAATATACAAAAAAATTGTTGCTTATTTTTTTTTCATACATTTTCGCCATATCAAGAACGCGGCGAGCGTCGTAACCGCCACTGTACAAGGCGCGCTAATATGAATCTTATTTTAATGTCATTAACGTCGATATTCGTACTGACAGACATCCGACCTGCTAATTAAAAAGTTGGAGCATTCATAAGAAAGAATTACAGTAAACCTCCTAGACTGCTCGAAAAGAGTGCACGCACTCACGGGTTTCAGATAACTTTAAATATAAATTATTAGAAATACAATGGATTACGTTGTACTCGCGCACAACTCATCAGTATTCATTCCAGAGTCGTTATGTTTTTTAATAGAAAAAAATAAAACAATTTAGAGCGTCTACTTTTTAAAATACTTTTCAATGTCCTTGTCAATTTTGTAACGTATCAACGTCGTTTTTATAATTAAATTATTTAAAGGAGGTGAAATATTTTTAAAAGAAGCTTAAATCCATGTTATTATAATCTTAAGACCAATTTTATCCGTGCTGACTCAAAACTTTGGTCTTATATAGCCTAAAATCGAAATTCAATAGATCTCTTAATTAGTTGAATGACACAGCATCTCAAAATATAATTAATGAAGGTTGGTTAACGCTTACCTGCAAATTTAACCCTTGAAGGAGGATAATTGTTAAAATGTCACCCTTTAAGTTCGATGTTTTTTTAAGATCTGGATATTTTTAGATTACATCTTTAATAGAAAATAAAGGAGTATACTTGAAATATTTTCATAACAACGGAGGAAAACCAGACACAATTTAATGGTATTCATATCAAAGTATTTAATAAGATAATTTAAATTACTTAATTAATCTTTATAAATTACACAAAACAATACTTTTTTTTTGATGCGCAGGGGAAACCCATCATGTGTTCCATGGGTTCCCCGGGTTGGGAATGTGCTCAGCACCCCGGGGGTATGTGAGACTCCTACTCACTAAAACCACCTGCGGTTCGCCTTCAGCCGTATAAAGGAGGGATATCCCGGATCTAACAAACACGGGACTCCCTCCACACACAAAACAATACTTGTTAATGTTTTATAGCTGTATATAACGTGTAGATAATTTGTTTCTTGTAATGTATATTGTATAATTCATTTTTTCTTAAAAACCATAGGCATGGCATGGCAAAACGATTTACCTGATGGTTACTTTCCCGCGAATTCACCTACTCTACGCGGAATCTCAAGTATAAATATAATAATAGCTCCCACACCGGTTTCGGTGACGGTGGCCGGTTTCATTGAAATCAGGCCAATTACGCAGGAGTAATTTTATAGTGCCCAAGTGTGTGCGCAGTACACAAGAGCACTCTCTATTCCTTTACTCTCATAACCCAGTGGGACGGCAGACCGACACGACCGGCGAGAGATCAGGCGCAGGACCGACTTTTTACATGCCCATCCGACGCATGGATCATCTTACTTGTCAGACAATCAGGTGATCAGCCTGAATTATCCTAACCAAACTTGGAAATAACATGTTTCCAACGCGGGAATCGAACCCACGACCTCCGAGTCAAGAGCTGCGCTCTATACCACTAGACCACGGAGGCGTTGGCTCAAGTATAAAGATATACATTCAAATAGATTTTACTGGCTTAGAAAGGCACCCTAGATCCTATTTTGCTCTAGAATCTAGATGTAAAGGTATTCCTAGACCGAAATAAACTGTGTAGAGCAATACGGACGTATATTACGGTTCTGTTTACACTGTGATCGGATTGCCCAAGCGCTTTTTATTACCTGCTTGTTTACTATCGACAGGTAGTTAAGCGATTTCTGGTTTAAAATACTCTTTTAACCAGAACCAATCGGTATAGGTACTTCGTACTCTTAGTTTTCATCTGAAAAATTTTTAGAACTTTAGTTTCTCCTTCAGATTATTAGATATAAAAGGTTCCCGCTGTCGATCCTGGCAATTTTACACTCAGTGTAAAGAACATACCTAAGATTTATGATATATCTTACCGGCTACCGTGTCATAGCTTATCAAGCCGTTACGTCAAGCTGCCTAAACAATGATAATAATTTTAAGGTTATGACTACATAAACTTCAAAGTAAATACTCGTCTTTATTGAAAATGCTCGTACACCTAGTGCGGTGCCTACTCAATGTAATCAATAAAATGACTTTCAAACACTTAAAATATTTGAGAAATCCTTCTTGCTCATCTCCAATTAAAGAAAGTCGTTTACCCTTTTATGATATTAGTCGAAAAGGTCAAAAATATTGCTGACTTGCGTCACTTTAAATAATTGTACCAAATTAAGGATTCTAATTTTATTAGAATAATCCATTGGTCGTCTTGGATTTTGTACAGTCGAACAGATCTGTGCAGAAGTTTAAAATAAAACAAAACATAAAAAAATTAAATAAAATATATTGGGCCAAGATGAACCCTTCAAAATATCCCTTCTATCTGTACAACAATGCAGCGATGAAAGTTGTTCTGTCTAGTAATGCTTTTCTACTTGTTAAACACTTCGAATCATTACATAGAAATAACACATATTATATGTAACGCAAGTGCCCTACAGTTTTCAACGATTCTTCATCTAATAATGACCATTCTAATGGATCAATCATCAAAGTAATCTAAACAATGGAAGTATAGTCTAAGTAGACCAAATGTCCCGTACCAGTTTTCTTACGTTGTTTCTTCTCGCCGGGCTAGTTCCCGAACCGATGGTAGGCACCATGTTGACTTTCTAAAAATATTGGTTTCGAAATTCGGAAATAAAACTATTTTAAGCTTTATTAATTTTTGAATTGCTGAAAACGCACTCACACGATGTGAATCTAAGCGGCGCCGTTAAATCGTGTTCAGTGCACACATACTCAATATATGAACATACGTAGCTCTACCGTGTCTGCTCTGCGTTATAATAATATAAGCTGTAGCAGGAATCCTAAAGTTTGAACAGGAATTTTGTCGATATTACCAAGTGGACTGTATCTACTAAGGTTTTAAATTATGAAGATTGCCATAACCAAGGGATTTGCTTATAATTATCAGGCTCACTGCGACCGCTATCACATTTTCTCTACCACGTAAACAGGGGATAATTATTAATCCTTTGTATTCCCGCTCAATGTATTATGAAAATATAGTGAACGCTTCAATTTTGCATGGAAAAACTTAATATTTATAAAGTATAATGCCCTAATTGCATGATTTATTACATGCATTTTGAATTTGAATTTTACGGAAATCATAGTCTTTGTGACATTGATTTTCTCGGTCGTTGCTTTGATCCCTTTTTCATTAAAAAACTATAGTTTAATTTCACGATCAATTCTACTAGATGACGCCCGCAATTTTGTGGCGCGAAAATTGGTTTATCACGCGGGAGCCGTATATTTTCCAGGATAAAAAGTATCCTATGGTTTCTCCCGGGATTCAAAGTATCTCGCTACCAAATTGCATTAAAATCCAATCAGCGGTTTGGGCATGAAGAGGTAACAGACAAACACTCGGACACTTTTGTAATTCTTTCATAAAACATAATATATTATCTTTTTTAATCATTTTTAATTTGTTCACACTTTTAAAAGAGCTTTTACGAGCAATATCAATGATCGATCAGTTGAACGCCAATCAGCTGTCGACCGTGATCACTCGAGATACTGTTTACAAATTAACTGTGACTTCATGGTTTTAAATTCTATACGAATTATTTTGTTTCTCAATTATTGTTGGTATATATTTTTTAAATCAATTGTGTTTCCATTTCTATTAATAAACTAGCTTTTATCTGCGGCTTCGCTCGCGTTAAGAAGTATTATTATTAATCTCTCTCTAAAGTCTCAGCCCGATCGGTCTAAAATTTGACAAAGTTTTATATAAACTTACATCCCCTATTTTATTCCTTTGGGGGTAGCATTGATTAAAATCTTTTCTTAGCAGTTGCCTACGTAATTACTAATTATAAGTATACTTACTATAAGTACTTATAACATCTACCTGCATAACAAATTTCAGCCCGATCCAATTTGAGTTTTATATAATTTTATAAGATAGAAACAGTTTAAGGTAGATAAGGGCACATCCTTTTATATGTATAAATGTTTCCCGCAACTTTGTTGCCCTGAAATTAGTTTTCGCGTGGAAACTGTTAATTTCTCGGGATTCAAAAGTGTCACTTTACCACGATTATAGTCAGGTTTTTACCTTTAAAAAGAGTGTATTATTTTCTATATAATATTTATTATTTTTTGGTTCTTAATTAATTATTGTACGCATCCTTTTAATATCTAAGTTTAGTTAAAAACAATAACAAAATGTTTAATGTATTTAAATCGTGTTTACAATAAACAATACATTGTCTGCGAAGTTATAAAACGAATAAGCATAAAATAACATTTCAGCTTTTATACGCATATTAAAAATCATTTACAACTTTAGACATAAATTTAAAACAAGTACTTAAGTCCTATAAATCGTATAGATCTTAAATCAAATCCTATTTGTTTGCTCTAAGCCCGCTTCGGTATTGTTACATCCTAAAGATTAATACAGATTATTTTGATGTTTGCTTACAAATTATACCAATATCACAGTATAAATACAGTAGACCACCTGAATACTGGACCATCCGAATAGGGCGCGTACACACGTAAGCATCCATTAGTATTTCTAAACAATTGCATTGAAATTTTATATTATACTAGTTACTAAGTGAACCGTACATTTTGCCGAGATAAGAAGTATCCTATATCCTTTTCCAGGACTCTCGGGAAATATCTCCATACCAAATTTAAACAAATTTGGTTCAGCGGTTTGGCCGTGAAGAGGTAACAGTCAACAGACATACACACTTTCGCATTTATAATATTAGTAATATGGATGTCAATATAATGGATGGATAATTAAATAGACTTAACGCACCTTATTTCATTCAAGACTAAAAATAAGCTTCAATACTGTCTTAGTACCTATAATAAAACTACAAAATGGTAGTGCCATTAAATGCTTACTTAAGTTAAAAATAGTATAATCCTAACTGGTTTAAAATAAAGGTTAGATTTGAAAAAGGAGAATCGAGGTATATAGAACAATGCATGACGTCACGCATAAACTTTGCTTCTGTATTGAACGAGTTAATCTACTGTATATATTTGTATTTATTATACGTTAGGGACTATAAACTAACATACTTAAGAGAAGGAGAAAGGGATTCAGTAGTTAAATTATAAACTTAACATTATTTACTTAAAACCAAAAGTTAGTTATACATAAAATGAAAGGCATATTAACGACAACAACAAGCATATTTGTCTAAGGTGGTTAAAATGTACTATCTCAGAATTGTACTGTACGAGTAGAAAGTCGCAAGAATACTTTTTATTTTATTTTATTTCAACAAAGGTTATATATATAGATTATTAGATACACTAGCCAAAAGCCGAGCTTTGTGATGGCTCGCATCATCACACCTTGTGACTGATGATATAATCTGTAGTTAACGTTGTTGGTGTCGTAGTTACCAAGTTTCTTATATATATATTATTTAATATTACTGTTAGTTGACTTAAAAAAATAAAAAATGATAACACATCTACACATAAATAAAAGTTACTATGTTAAAGCACAAATCAATAAGCGTGATAGTTTTTCCGTAAAGTGTACCACAAAATGTTCAGGTTGTGGGATATACTAGGTCTTCGCTCGCCCTGATAAAGGCGATTTTATATTATCAATAGCTATTAGCTACCATAATTTTCTTCAAAATTTACATCGTCCTTCAAACAACAGAGGTTTTTTAATGATATTTTATAATTGAAAAACCTACAGCGTCACATTGAAATGACCCTTAGAACATTAGTAACCACAGACATTTTGGTCCACGGGTCAATTTGGAAGGTAAATTATTGGTTAAGAATTACAAAGACCTCAAAGTGTTGTCGAGGTTCGGGGAGCTTCTATAAATTCGCAAAGCAAATTTGAATTTCTGAAACAGTCTTTGTTGATTATACCACTAATAATACCAATTTGTAATGGCATTTTAGGTTATGATAAATTTTCTTAGCGCTGAGAAGAGTTACATCATTGAGTGTATACATAGTTGTACATAGGTACGTTATATTTTTAGATATTTCAGCTTGGGCGTGAAAGGATATTAGATTTTAATCTAATTTAGCTTTTATCACGGGCTTTGAGCGCGGCGAACGAATCAAAAAATTCCGTAACGAAAAAATCCTAACACACCCTACTTCGACCACCTCCGACCGGCGCAGCAGTGGGGCGTTGCCCAGACTTCGGCACGGTGTTTGTGTGCGTGAAACTAGACGTATGAGAATCATAATTGCATAAGTTGAGAAAAAAGGCTATGCAATAGCTTTACCGCGGCAGTTCTCGAGTGCCGCACTATACTAAATGTAATATGTCCCTTTTTGGTGTAAATTAAACCCTAAAATAAAATGACCTAAAATTATATTTCACATAATTTTTATGCGTCGTCTAGTCACGTTACGTTTGCTTTTTTTTAAATTGACCACCAGCTGCAGGCTTAGCATGGCCACAAGCGGTTTCTTTCTACGGAAGAATACATATACAAAGTGACAGTTAGACAAAGGAAATACGCCATTTAGTCATTAAAATCTGTCAGTATGTCCGTTCTGGGTGTCACTACATCGCTATAATTATAGATTAAGCCAAAAATGTGGCTAGTTTTTTGTCTGTCTGTCTGTCTGTAATCTCTGTATGTTCGTTGTGTGTAAAACTACTGATCCGATTTGAATGCGGTTTTCGCAGATATATTTGACTTCTTCCAACTCAACATTTTGTGTATAAAAATTTATCCCCCGACCTCTCTAAGGGGACCAAATGGGGGGTTAGGTTTTGTAAGAAACATTTTTCTTTAATGGACTTACTTCATATTATTAACAGTGTTTCCCAACTTAACATCTGGTGTATAAAATTTTTCCCCCACCCCTCTTAGGGGACAAAACAGGGGGGAGAGATTTTGTATCAAGTATCAACGGATGAAGTAGAAGTAAGTACTTTAAATGGCAAAACAACGTTTGCCGGGACAGCTAGTTGCACAATAAAATTGATTGTTTAGAGGCTCGCTTTCGATTTTGTTTTACTTTTATGGATCGCGTCGTCTTGATTCCGTGTAACCTGACCCTTTGTCGTGAGAGTGACATCAAAGCAGATAGCTCTTTGTACTTACTTTGCTATAAATAACACTTTATTTAACTTTAAACTTGATATCTTGAAAGTTAAACCAACTATTATATTGCGCTAGATGTTGCCGTGCAATTTTGTATTGATTATATCGGGGGAACCGCACATTTTCACTTAATACTATCAGTGGCGGATTAACACATTTGTCGCTAGTAGGCTACTTAATTTTTGCCATCTCAGAACCCAGAAGGAACATACCTTTTAAATACGCTAGTTTAGTGTACAATCAAACATAATTTGTCAAAATATGTGGATTTTATGTACAGCCAGATAATATATTATTAGCCAGATTATGAAGCAGGGAAGTTACAGGGTTTGTTTAAATTATAAGAGACAAAATAATTTCTTTAAAGAATATCATTATAATTGGTCCAGGGGTTTAAGTATAAGGAGTAATAGACACACGCACGCATTAATTATAGTACTACAAAAGAATGTTAAAATTAATACTTTTGACCTTTGAAAATATATCAACACAAATGAATAGGTAATAACGAATAAATTGATAGATAGTATTACATGAAAATAAACTTTATTTAAACGCATCTATTAAATAACACAACTATTACGGTTTGTTAATATAAATACATTAGCAGAGAACCTAATGTAGTTTAAATTATAGTAATTTTGTACTTACAGAATTTTATGAAAAGCAAATACAATAATTAATACATACATAATGGTAATAATATTTGACGCGTATCGACAGTATTTACTATGAAATTCAATTGTATTTATTGGTTTTTGGTAACTATGCAAAAGTTTATAAAAACACTTTTAAACCGATTTTAATCGGTACGAACTTCAATAACAAGTCAGGAAAATTCGGAGAGTATTAATTAGTGTTAAAATAATGTTAAGTGCGTAATTAGTATACATTATATTATGACTAACCACGTGACTAACTCTTTTGTTATGAAAGGTCTCAAACGATAATATAGACAGAAATAACTCGTGAACACGTGTAAATATTTGACAAATACGTTAATAATTTAACACCAAATTATTGTTATTGCTTTAATAATAATTCATAACATTATTATTCCCAATGGAATGTTACCTTGGAATAGTTCAAGGTCGACGCTTTCGTGCCGATGTTTCGAACAGTTTTCGGGACTTTTGGGAATTTGTGTCTATTCTTAATGGATATTATTTCATTTGTTTCATGATATCCATAGCGTGTAGGCTAAAACATACATTTAAAATACTCCTACTGTCTGTCTATGAATGTAGCGTATGTCTGTTGCCTGTTTACGCTTAAACAGCTAAAGCGATTATGATGAAATTAGGTATGGAGATCCTTTACTTAATAGACGGAAAAGAACTTTGACAGTTTTTATTGCGGACAATTGGCCGGTATGCGGAAAATTCCAAAGTCGCGGACGTCATCCAGAAAAAAGGATATTATCAGATAAGCCTACAATAATATGATTGACATTGATTTGAATTTATAGTGATTTGTCCGTTTTGCTTATGTCCATGACACATTGAAGTTCAGACTAGTATTTTCAGAGACTAATCCATCTTAATGAAAACACCCTCTCTATATATATAAGATCAAGATGACATATTTTAAGTAACCATCAGTTATTCTTTGTTGTACCTTTTGTTTACAGTTTTCTAATGAAAAAAAAAAATGTCATCAAAGTAATCAATTTATAAAATCTGTGGTATCCAAACATTATTTACCGTTTAATTGGCCAAATCGAACCGGGTCCTTTGTGTAATTACCCACCGCGACCTCGGTACACTTCACTAACTCGAGTTTGCAAGTATCAACTTTTGATTGACTCATACAAACTTTGTACCATCGAGGAAATTGATTCATAGGCAGCTGACAAACCTACGTCATTTGGTCGGATTATATCAATTCAATACTAGTCATAAACTGTCGGCTGAGTTTGACATAAAACGACCGAAGGCGTCTCCCAGACACACGCGGGCAGCGGTGGCGGTGGCGGTGGCGGTCAGTTGGATGACTTGAGAGTTCTAGGAACGACACAGACACACGCGGTGGCGGTGGCAGTACAAACAACTGACCGCCGCCGCCACCGCCACCGCTGCCCGCGTCTGTCTGGGAGACGCCTTACGTAGGTCCGCAATCTACCTACGATTCATTTTTTGAGGAAATATAACAAAGATTGTGCTTGTATTATAAATTAGATATGACATAAATTTTAAATATAATCTATGGATCTTACCGTGTCTATCGGATTAACACAAAAGCTAACAGATAGACACTTTCGGATTTGTAACATTAGTGCACAAACAGAAATAAAAGGCCAACAACAAGGAAATAATAACTCAGTAAACTCAAAAACCTTATTTAAGTGTCAAGCAATGAGTTAATTTTCGACGTTAAAATGTTCAAAATTTGTAGACCTTAAACTGCTTAAGTATTTACTTCCAAAGTTCCATTATTTTAAGAAATTAATGGAAAAGAAACTTATAAAAGTAAAAGTACTTAGCAACTGAAATATTAATAGTTGAAATTATATCTTTTCACAAAATTTTAATTATTAAAAAGTTGATTTTCTTTGAAAGCCTATTAAAGTATTTCAAAATAATATTGTAATAAGATTGTTCGGTCAACAATTTTTGCTTCCTTTTGTTTGAACCACGTTTTGAATGAATGTTTATGGAAGCGGAAATATTAATCTAATTATTTGGGTCAAATTTTAATTTTTAGATATGGTAACTTTATTTTTCAATTAATCGCAAATTCCACCTTTCAAGCTATAAATATGTTTTTGAAAAAATGTACTTTGTTTTAATCTAATTGAAAGACTATCCCATTTTATATAATATTTTGTTGTAACCTATTTATTTTACAAAAAAGCAATAAAAATGGATATAATATAAATATTTATAACAATATAAATGTTCCCGAAGTCTTGTTCGCATTTCTACAGATTCTCGTCTCGCGTTTGTTTGTCTGCTATTGTCTCTCGAATACAATGATATAAAAAAAAACATTTATGGATATACAGTGTGTAACAAAAATAAGTGATAATACTTTAGAGTGTGTACGTGTTCCTTGTACGAGTTCACTGTGAAAGTAGCAGCGCTGAAAGACTAATCATTTTTTTCACTTTTGTATGGGGAAACTCGTAACGCTCGGGCTCTTGCCCATACAAAAGTGAAAAAGAGAATTTGGTCTTTCAGCGCTGCTACTTTTACAGTGAACTCTTTAAAAGCCTGTCCACATCTCCATGTTACGACGTCGTCAACTAGGAGCGGTGCGGTAACGTGGCATGGTACGTTAATGTAACGTAAAAATGCACGTCACGATGTAGCAATATTTTACATCTTTTTTTCTTAAATCTCTCTCCATCTTCTAAACAATAGCAGATAATTGGACGTATTGTGCGGTCCATATAAGTAGTGAAGAATGTAGCAGTTTTACGAGGCATAGTTAAATTAACGTAAAAATGCACATGACGACATTTAATTTAATTAAATATCGTCACGTGCATTTTTGCGTTACGTTAACGTAAATTTGTAAGTCACGTCAACGTACCGAGCCACGTTACCGCACCGTTCCACGTTGACGACGTTGTAACGTGGACATATGGATAGGCCCTAAGAGGAACACGTACACACCAAAAATTATTATCACTAGGCTATCTACCACATAACTTGACAAATATATTATGGAAAATCTGTAAAAAAAGTTGTGGATAGCCTATTCGGCACTTTATCAGGAAGTGGTGAAACAGGTCCTTAGTTTTGTTGCACCGTGTAGAACGCGTAGCGCGGGATCTTGTAGCGCCTCTACGGATTCGTAGCACGTCTACGAACGCGTAGACAACTTGCTACAACGTTAATTTCTCACGGTGCAATCCTAGGGTTCCGTGGGATATTCTGAGACTTTCCGCCTAAATAATTTTAAGTAGGCTGTTTTAAACGATCCTGGCCCTTTAGTCAAGACCTTTTCTTTATAGCTTCTTTATAGAATCGCCGATCAAAATGTACGGAATTGACATAAGCGCTCCTTAGTATTAGTTGACATACGAATCGTCTAATATCAATTCCATACATTTTGATCGGCAACTCTATAAAGAAGCGATAAAAAAAACGTCTTGGCTAGGCGCTCTGATTTTAAATTAAACGTTACTAGGTTATCGTTTTCTTACATAATATTTGTAGGAATTTAACTCATAAAACCTTTCAACAATCTTTCTTTCAAGTTCCAGAAAGGTATTTGCTTGGGTTTCTACTATAATAAACTACTCATGGATTAAATCACGACCAATATGAATCATTTTGGGAATCTTTGTTATTCAAATATAATTTTTGTGGATAATCCAAGTCCTTGAGGAAAAAACACAAATTTGTAGAGATGTGCCGAGTGCCGACTAGTCGGTAAAGCCTAAAACTATCCGGCCATTTTCGTAGTCGGCGACTAGTCGGCAAAAAGCGCCGACTATCTGGCTTTTTACTATTTTGCTATTACTGGAATTATATTTATTAAAAACCTTGATTTATAATATTTTAATTTCACAATCAATAAGTCAAGTAATAATTTTGTGTATATTTATATTATATGTATAATAAATATTTTTAATTACAAATTAAGTAATATTATTTAAAAAAATTGTATGTAAGTACATTAAAATATATATCATGAAAACTATCGAGTATTATAAAAACAAAAAATCGGCCAAGTGCGAGTGGGACTCGCGCACGAAGTGTTCCGTACCGTTATTGAGCGAAAGTTGGCATGAAAATTGTGTTTTTGTATGGGAGCCCCCCTTAAATATTTATTATATTTTAATTTTCTTGTTAATTATTAAAGTACAAATATTATAATAGTAAATAATATTGTAAGTATTTCAAGTGCCTAGCTGCTACCAATATTGGTTACGAGCAAAAAAGGCCAAAAAAATCACGTGTGTTGTACGGGAGCCCCCCTAAAATATCTATTTTATTTTGTTTTTAGTATTTGTTGTTATAGCGGCAACAGAAATACACAATCTGTGAAAATATGAGAAGTCTAGCTATAGCGGTTCTTGAGTTACAGCCTGGAGACAGACGGACAGACATCACAGTCTCAGTAATAGGGTTCCGTTTTTACCCTTTGGGTAAGGAACCCTAAAAAGTAACATACGCATAGTAAACAAATCACGATCCAATACGTTCGCAGGAGGTGTGTATGCAACCAAATCAGCAGTAAACGAAGCGTTACGGAAACATCCGAAACCATGATCGGCTTGGTCGACTAGTCAGCCGATTAGTCGGCTATTCGGCTAGTCGGCCAAAGACTTGATTGGCACATCTCTACTAATGTAGTTTTACAATGCAATCAGGGACACGAAGAAAAAGTGTAAAGGAAAGCTTGAAAACTTATCACAAAAACCACTTACTGATCTGCTTATGAAGCGGAAGATGATTATTTCTTGTGACATTAAAACGGCTTTTAAAAGATCATCCGGTTAGTATATGGAAATTGTATACAGTAAATTGTTTTTGACATTTATGTCCCATTTCTTTTCAAGAAATTTATAAAAGAAATTGTAAACAAAAATCATATTGCTAGAAATTATAACTTTATGCTATGGATTATCGTACTGTTTTATCAGTTAAAAAATGGCTATTTTTGAAATAAATTTTAAATAATAATTATGCTTTCAAATTATAAAGAATAGTACGTTTATTAAAATTAAAAATATTTTAGGATTGCCATAATAATTAAGTATGTATTTATATTATTCAAACTTTAAAAATGAATATAAAATCAAACATAAAACACCCGACAGTCATAAAATAGAATAATATTTTAAAAATAGATATTTTAATACGCCCAAGAAATTATAGCTCGAATTAAAAATTAAGTAACCGTTTTTATAGCATCGCCCAATTTAACATTTAAAATTAATTTAATTTATTTTTTAGTGTATAAGTTATTAGTCGAATCTCAAAGGAAATAAGTAGAGTGGTAATTAAACACAAAATGGCGCCGCGCCTACACGATATTACCTTTTATTGCAAAAGGGGTAATTCATTATTTATCATTGTTAACCAGGCAACTATAGTGTCACAAGACGTGGTAGGGACTACTTAGTACTTAGGCTTGCCAAACGTTCTCCATCAATTTGGGTTGATGAACAGCTTATTTATCAGAAATCATCCACAGCTTTGGATAATTTCTGTATTAAAAGGAAGTATTTTTACTTCGTCTTATGGTTCTGAATACTAAAGTAAGTACCACCGAAGAAATTGATTCAAAGGCAGTTGACGGACCTACGTTATTTTGTCGAATTATGTCAATTCAATGTAAAATGAAAGCTGGGTTCGACATAACGTGACCAAATTAAGCAGGTCCGCTATGTGCATATGAATCAACTTCTCTGATAGTACTTCATTTGCTTTGATTTTACGATTCTTATTAAAATGATAAACAGCTGTTTTGCATCTACGCTCCATATACGTTTTTAATAACTATTTCTTGAAATAATATACAATATGTGAACAATGAACATACTAAAATAAAATTAATTGTTAATATTTAATCAGTACTTAAAGTTCTACTGTGACACAAACATACATAAGACTCTTTTTATCCTCGCCATCGGTTACAAAAATATTTCCAAAAAGACATTTTCATAAATTATCTAGATTATTTCCAAGTATCTATCATATTATTATGTCCCGAAATACGGTCAAGTCGGTCTCAATTATGAGGGAAGTCGAACTATGATTGATATAACAACTTCGTGGCTTCGAAGTCCCAACTTCGCTAACTTTCTTACACCTTTTACTGTTTCGTCAACTTCCATCATCATCAGATTTATACATATAATAAAACTGTAGAAATGAAAATTCTGTACGTTAAAGATATTCAAAAAATAATAAGCAGGGGGTGTTACTACATCGCTATAGAAGCCAAAACTGTGGTTAGTTTTTTGTCTGTCTGTCTGTCTGTCTGTATGTTTGTTCCAGCATCACACGAAAACTACTGATCCGATTTGAATGCGGTTGTCGCAGATGTATTTGTCTTCTTGCAACTTAACATCTGGTGTATAAAAAAATTTCCCCCCCACCCCTCTAAGGGGACAAAAGAGGGGTCAGAATTTGTATCAAACTTTTGTTAAAATGGTGAAGGTAGGTAATTAGGGTAAAATAGTGAACTCAGGCAGGCCTGGGTACTCACCCGAATGTTGCGTTTCCAACTGACAAATGCAGCCGAACAGTTGCGACAAGCTTGTGAAAGGTGATATTAGTGAAATGTTTAGCTAATTATGTTCATCATCATCATCATCGCACCACTGTTGTAAGTAAAAACCTATCTGGCAATTCAATGTGATAAACTTTGTAGATCCTTATGACACTTGTTTTGGTTTGCAGTAAATTTAATTTGAGGATTTAAATGTCAAAATGTATGCCATGTGATTATTATTTGGTAAGTGTAGTTAGTTTTTATCTCTCTTTCTCTTATCGAATCTCAGTTTATTCTGTAGGTACCTACTAGATGCCGCCGAAACCCCGCGCCATAATTCGTTTATCGCACGGGAAACGTACATTTTCAGCATAAAATGTATCCTATGTATTTTTCCCGTTGCTCAAAGCATTTCCATACCACAGCAAAATCTGTTGTGGGCGTGAAGCGGTAGAAGACAGATAGACAGACACCCTTTCACTTTTATAATATCAGTATGGATTCGCGTGCCGTATGAACAATAAAAATACGATAGAAATATTTTTTCTACAGCGATATCAATTAAAAACATTTTTCTCGTGCAATAAAAAGGTTGGGTATCTCTGATCAATTACAAAAGGTTGCCCGCCCCTGCACTGCAATTAATACTCAACAATTTAAAGTTGCAATACATTTCATTTTATAAAGCACCTACAATCAAAGAAATTGATCTATTACAACCTAATAATTTTGTCGGGTTATTACAAACCACGCCTGTAACGTTGCGCCAAAAGTAGTTTATCGCGCGGAAACCGCACATTTTTTCTGGGATAAAAGTATTCAATGTCCTTTCCGGGGACTCATAGTATCTCCATACCAAGTTTCAGCAAAATCAGTTGAGCTGTTTTAGACGTGACGAGGCAATATCTACACTTTCGCACTTTTAATATTGGTATGGAAGTATGGATATTAAAAACGTAGACAGATTTTTATCAAGTTATGTAAATTGATCCCGCCTATCCTTAACACTTAGGCCGTGGCTTCGCATTAAATCGACCATTTCTATTAAAACGAAACCGATTTTGTGTAATTATATCATGGAAGTATCATTGTACCATCAGAGGAATTCACGCATAGTGGGTTACCTATTTTATTTCGTCGGGTAACGTCAAGTCTGTGGTATTAATCTGTAGGTTGGGTTTGACTCCTTCAAATACCATAGAATAGTAACTGAGTACGAACATTTTTCCAGGAAGAAGAGTATCCTATGTCTTTTTTCGGGACTCAAATTATCTCCATACCATTTGAACGCCTCCGTGGTCTAGTGGTATAGAGCGCGGCTCTTGACTCGGAGGTCGTGGGTACGATTCCCGCGTTGGAAACATGTTATTTCCAAGTTTGGTTAGGACAATGCAGGCTGATCACCTGATTTTCTGACAAGTTAGACGATCCATGCGTCGGATGGGCATGTAAAAAGTCGGTCCTGCGCCTGATCTCTCGCCGGTCGTGTCGGTCTGCCGTCCCACTGGGTTATGAGAGTAAAGGAATAGAGAGTGCTCTTGTGTACTGCGCACACACTTGGGCACTATAAAATTACTCCTGCGTAGCTGACCTGGTTTCAATGAAACCGGCCACCGTCACCGAAACCGGTGTGGGAGCTATTATTATTATACCATTCAGCAAAATTGTTTAGAGGTTTGCGCGTGAAGAGGTAACAGACTGACCGACACACACGTTTATAATATTTCTCTAACTATATAATTCTCGTGTTTGTGCGTGAACTCCTCCAAAACGGCTCAACCTATTTTAATAACATTTTGTATGTACATTCTTTAGGCCTAAAAATAGGTTTTTATCTACTTTTTATATTGATATACCAGAAATAATTTATATAGCTAAACAAAGTTTACCGGGTCAGCTAGTAAATGCTATAGAATAGTAACTGAGTAGTGAGTACGTACATTTTTCCCGGAAGAAAAGTATGTCTTTTCCCGGGACAAACAGACACTCTTTCGTATTTATAAGTATTAAGTATGTATTAGCACTAGGAAAACAGAGAGGCTAAGATGTGGGTCAGTAATTTGAATTTATCGCTTCGTAAGGGGGACTTTAAACAGTAATGGCGGGCATAACGAGCTAGTTTACGCTGTGGGCTCGACTGAGTATAAAACGCGCAGTAAACGCTTTATCACCAGATTTGTAATAATATAACTTATAGCTAAGTGATTGATATGATAGAGATGATACTCTTGAGTATATCGGCTTTGGATTCATGTTGGTTTATCAGAAGTAACGTCCGCGGCCTGAGTGGGCCTTTGGTTCGCACTTCTGAGCTCTCACGGTGAAGGTAAACATCGTGAGGAAACCCGCTCATAGTTGGTCCAAAACGTACATGAAAATACTGTATAAATCATCCAAAACGGATGCAAAGGCTTAAAAATATTTTCATATCAGAAAATATTTTTATGTTACATTTAAAATTAATTTAATGATAACTTGCACTACTACAATCACACACTTTATAAAATAATAGCTAAAGTTGCTATTAGTATTGTATATTTTAATTGCATTTGTATATTTTAAATGCATCCCGATCTCAAGACATGGTTCAGGCTCTGTGATTGGTTGGCTGTCAAAATTTGGACCAATCACAGAGCCGAACCGCGTCTTGAGACCGGGTCGCATCTTAAGTACTGACTATTTATACAGGCCTATAAGCGGGACATCTAAGTAATCGCACTCAAAAAAACTAACGTCATCTTTTAGGATGCTGAAGTTTACCTAAAAAGGCGGTATAGATTGTACAATTTAGTGAAAGTTTGTGTAATAGAAAACAACCACTTCCTCTGCCAACAGATTTTGTTAAACGGCCTCTACCTCTACACTACTATCGATAACGGCCTAAGCGATTATTTAAGAAGCTTATTATATGATTGAATTGTTATTGCCTTAAATAGCGAAAAGTGGGACACTGTCCTACCGAAATCTGGACGTATGGTCACGTTGGGTAATACAGTAATGACGTTATAGTTCAAATGGATCACCCTTTAGAGAGTTAATATTTTATGAACGATTAAAACCCTTTAATGAAAATCAAAGATCAATTAATATTGGGAGCAAATTATTTTAAGAATGATTCTCGGGTAGGGACTGTGGAATTGAATATTGATGTTAATATTTAATTACGTTCATATTAAGCTGATTATGAATTCATAGAGCAAAGTCCGCTGGGATCAAATCATTCTGTTTGTATTTCGACAACGAAACAGCTAAGCCGATTTCAATAGAAACTTGTACAGTTAAAGAATAGACCACAGGAAAGGTCATAGATTACTTTTTGTTGCGGTAAAATGTATGGTTTCTGTGGAATCATCTTTAACGCGATGTGTAATAGAAAATACTTCATTAAAAATTTTACAACGACGGCGGAACAGTCACATTAATAATACTCCCCACACCGGTTTCAGTGACGGTAGCCGGTTTTATTCAAACCAAGCCAGATACGCTGGAGTAATTTTATATTGCCCAAGTGTGTGCGCAGTACACAAGAGCACTCTCTGTTCTTTTACTCTCATAACCTAGTGGGACGGCAGACCGACATGACCGGCGAGAGATCAGGCGCAGGACCGACTTATTACATGCCTATCCGACGTATGGATCATCTTACTTGTCAGACAATCAGGTGATCAGCCTACAATCACATTGGTACCGTGATGAACAATAAACACACTTCTGATTCAACTACAACTCCGTTACAACTTAAATACACTTGTTGTAACCACAGCACCTTATATCAATAGCTCTTTTATTGCAGTCATGCACATACTAGGCCTTATTTTAATGACAACTTGCCTGCAGCAATTAGCCGTGATAACACCCTAATTTCAACTATACCTATTGCTTCCACTGCACTTATTTCAACAACTCTGTTACAGCAATGAACTTTATAAAGCGCAATAAACACTTTTATTTCAACTTTACCTGTTGTATTCTCGACCAACATTTCAACAACTCTGCTGTTACCTTTATTTCAGCTATACTTGTTGTTTTCATTTCACTTATTTCAACAACTTTGTTACAGCAATGAACATGACAATGCGCGTGGCGGTAGCGGCGGCGGTGGCCCTCATCTGTGTGGCGGCGGCGGCAGCGGCCCCCGACGGCCGGGTGGGTCGCAAGCAGCAGCGACCCACCAGGGGCTTCAAGAACATGGAGATGATGACTGCGAGGGGATTCGGGAAGCGAGCGCGCACGGAACGTGAGTATTTTTTTTTACTTGGGGTATAATTTTAAGCCAGGGTTTAAAAAAAAAACATTTTGTTTTAGACAAGGGAATAAAATATGAAATTGCAACTTCACCACACTCACTCACACATCTTGCGTAAACAATATTATGGTTTCAAATAAAATGTATTATATAAAACTTTGTAATATTAGAAGATTATTAGTATTAGTTGAGTGTAAAAAGAAATAAAATTAAAATGTATGAACTTAGACCAACTCTATATTTAATGGATTTTAATAATACTAGATTAATTAATATTAAGATAGCAAAAATACTCCACTATAGTAAAATACTTCTCTCTAATATTTTGTGTTTGCATAAAACTCAAAAGATACTGACGTAGCACTGTAATTGTTTGAGGTGTAAGTTAATTAGTTCTCTTGTTATTATTCTGGAAGCTTCTAGCTATTCCAGCTTAAAAATCACGTGATGTCTCAGGTAGAGCTTATTGTGCACTTATGCATAACTTTAGTTATGTTCAGAGAGCTTTTTAACCGACTTCAAAAAAAGGAGGTTATCAATTCGACGCATATGTATGTAATATTTCCAGAACTGCCCAGTTTTTGCATATGTTAATCTATAACAGCTTCTGAGCAAATGTGCCAAATTTCAAAAGTGTATGTATGTATGTATGTATGTATGTATGTATGTATGTATGTATGTATGTATGTATGTATGTATGTATGTATGTATGTATGTATGTATGTATGTATGTATGTATGTATGTATGTATGTATGTATGTATGTATGTATGTATGTATGTTTTTATGTTTGTTCTCGCATATCTCCGGAACTACAAGTCCGATTTGAGTGATTCTTTTTTTATTGTACTAGGTATTGTTCAACTTAGGGAATAGTGCAAGTTTCATCAAAATCGGTTCAGTAGTTTTGGAGATAGGGAGTTTTAATTCTCAATTACGTACAATTTTGAAGTCGGTTTTATATTTTTAAAATACAGTTATTACAACTTAAAATAAATGAGTAGGTAATATTGTTATACATAATTTATCTTAATATTCACATTTCGTAGGTACAATTTTCAGTTCAATATATGTATTGTTTAAAATATATAATTTCCTGAATATGTATTTCAAAATACTTCCTTATTATAATGGACAATTTTAATGTTCTTTTAATATGACTATGGATCAAAGCGATTGTTAGCAAGTTTCTGCTTTGTGAGTTTTAAGTGTTTTAAAAACTTGTGCTTACTCGCTTTTAGTATAATACTACGAAGAGTTATTATTTTAAGGGGTTTAAAAAAGGAAACAGGGAATTGTCAATACTATACTAAACCTAGTTTTAAAAGAAAAAAACGCAACGCTTTTATATTTTGGACATTAAACTTGTTTAACTTAAAGGAGATATCACTTAAATAAAAACAGAGGGACTTCACCCTTTGGTGTCGTTTTAAATATTTATTGTGTGTTTTTACGAAGTGAAAATAAAAGAATTGACATTTCAAAGAATTTCTGTTTTAGCAGGTAATTTTTAAATAACCATCACAGTCCTAACGAGTCTGAATTTCTTGCAAATTTAAAATAGCGTAAATAATTCAGGACGCCAAGTTAGACGTTAATGTGTCGAAAACTTCGATTTGTATTAGAGACTGCACTAATTTTAGCAATATTATCATTTGTAGCAATATGAATTTAATCATAATGAATTCTTATTTTTTGTGTTTTTTGATACCTTTAATTAGCTTGAAAAAGCTGATCTTGCAGGTAAGAAAGATAAAAAGGTAGAAATAGTTAGGTTACACTTCTTCATATTATTTATATTGTACACTTTAAGATGTAAAGTAGAAATCTAACAAGTAGAACAAAAGATAAGTAGAAATAGTACATGGTGAAATTACTCATTTCCTGGTAGAAAAATAAAATAAAAACATCGTTTCCATGGTAAGAAAATACAAAGACATAATTCCCAAAGGCGACGTGGGACTCCAAACTCAGTCTGAGCGCTCCAGCCGAGGCGTGCCTACATTTAAGAGCCCCTCAATCGGCATAGCGCGAGACTTCGGAAAGAGGATGGACGAAGGTATAATTTATTCCGTCGACGTCCGACGAAACTCGTTACGAAATCCATCTGGAATGGATCTGTTGTGTGAAGTACTCGGGAAGATGTACCAACGTGTAAGAACTTGGCACAATTAAAAGTTTAATGAGAGATTGCGACAAAGCTATAAATATAAAACATATGGCACTTCTACTTAGATTACGTTTGTGTGATACAAATAGGAATCAAATGTCATCTGACGTACAAACATCACACAGCTTAAAGATAACCTACAAGGCTGTTCGCACGTGGGTACTAGCGAAATGCAAGCGGAACTTCTGTCACCCATAATACTATTATTAACGACGATAATTATATTATTATAATGTGTCCCAACACCAGTGTCCGATCCTTATGTTAATTAAAGTTTAATGGATGTATGGCATATTTATTGACGCTCTCAAATTCCTCCTCAACCAACTTTGCTTCAACTATTGACATTTACACTAAACGTAGCGTAGGTGTAATGGTGTATTCTCGTTACACTGTTTGAATAGAGTTAGCTATGTTTTTTAATCTGTAACCGGAGGTAAATTGGAAATCGATTCTTTAGCCCTAGTGTACACATTACTGAAATGCAGGGCATCTTGTTTTGGTACAATATGTCCCTTCATCTATTCTTGCACTTGCTAATTGTTTCCCAAAATAGTGCCTTCTCTTTCATTTATAAGAACGAGAGAGATAGCGTAAGTGTCTACTACTATTTTGTCTACTACTAAACTATTTTGTCGCAAGTTCTATAGCAAGTTATTGGGGTTCCGTCGTAATAAAAAGAAACCCGTATTATATTTTGAGATACTGGTAATTGTGTCAAGTACTTCTATTAGATAAGTTTATCATTTATGTAGGTATACGTCGCTGGGACTGACGTTTATGTAATTACTATACTTACTCTATAATCAAGTACTAAGTATTAACTTTATTATTTCTTAAATAATAATCACTTCACTGCAATGAACTTTTAGAATTAAGAGTACTGTGATGATGTCCTTCAAGCTTAAATTCGAGAATATTAGGCCCGCGTTGATAAAATATACCGCTCTCTGTTTTATAATTGCCTTAATTATAAGCTTGATATTAAGAGAGATCAAACCTTCGCCTAAGTGTTAGCGCTTAAGTTTAGGTTTGATACTCAAGAAACAGTTTCAGAGCACGTTTAGATGCCGAGTTTTGTTCCTCGAAATAAGTTCGAGCATAGTTGATGTATATTAATTAAAGTATCCCAACAGTGATCTTAATCACAATCTAAGCGGTAAGAGCGGTATATTTACACAGGACCTCAAGTGTGTATCTACACTGCCTAAGTTCCCTAGAACGTGCCAAAAAAGGTACATAGGTCTTAAGTCTTTACTCACGTAATAATTACAAGAAGCTAAGTCAGAAATATTTTAGGTTAATTTGAACAATGGCCAAATCGTACCAGGTGGGCGGTGGCGTCCCGATATGCCATTGGTAGCAAAAATTCTCTAATATTTTAAGGCATCGAAAAACATTAGAAATGTGTCTATAAATAGCCACAAAAAAAAGATCTTTCGTTGTTGTCTTTCATATGTTCTGACAGCCGGCGATCATTCGCATTCGTTCTATTTTTTGGGTAATAACTCTAGGAAAAATTGAAATAATTAGAAACAAGATCGCCAAATACACACTTGTAGGCTACACCGTCGGAAAAAAGGCATTTCTTAAGTCTAACCTCAAAATAATTGTAAACGTTAATAATTATTATAAAAAAATCGTGGCTATTTAGACATAATTCTCAAACGGAATTATGTTTAGAGCATAAGAACAACCAAATCTAACTATAGTTTATTTTGGGACATCAAAAAAAAAGTTAAGTCCAGCTCCTGTACAAATTTGGCCATGATTCAATATATTATATTGTATTCAAAGTACAGGCATTTCAAAACAGGCATTTCAAAGGTTAATTGTTATAATCGTCAAAGTAATTAATAATTATTTGTAAAGTTATGTCAGTCATTAATAATTAAGCCTATAAGTCCTTTTTAATGAAGCAAATTATATTGATCATTTATTTCCCTTTCTTCTTCCATCTTTTATTGGTTGAGGAGAATATAATATATCGAGTCTTATTGTATTTGTCTGACGCCCTCGCGTTACGTAGTGCCATTAATAGTACAAACGTACGGTTGTAAAATGCGATATCTATCTATACATATAATAAAACTGTAGAAATGTGAATTCTGTACATTAAAGATATTAAAAAAAAAATAAGCGGGGGGTGTCACTAGATCGCTATAGAAGCCAAAAATGTGGTTAGTTTTTTGTCTGTCTGTCTGTCTGTCTGTCTGTCTGTCTGTCTGTCTGTCTGTCTGTCTGTCTGTCTGTCTGTCTGTCTGTATGTTTGTTCCACTATCACACGAAAACTACTGATCCGATTTGAATGCGGTTTTCGCAAATATATTCTGAACATAACTGAACATCTGGTGTATAAAAATTTTACCCTCCACCCCTCTAAGGGGACGAAAGAGGGGGTTAGATTTAGTATCAAACTTTTGCTTTAACACGAAAACTACTGATCCGATTTGCAAACGGTTTTCGCAGATATATTTGCCTTCTTCCAACTTAACATCTGGTGTATAAACTTTCCCCCCCATTCCTCTAAGGGGACCCAAAAGGGGATACAAAATCTGACCCAGATTTTGTATCAAATTTTTTCTTTAATGGACTTACGTCATATTATTAACTGTATTTTCCAACTTAACATCAGTTTTCCCCCCACCCCTCTTAGACAAAACAGGAGGGGGGGTAAGATTTTGGGCAAAACAACGTTTGCCGGATCAACTAGTTTAAATAATAAATCTATTTGACTAATTTCTTTGGTTTATACATTATATTCATAGACTCTATCTAAACAATGTAATATTCAACGAAAGATACAATTTTAAGATATATTTTTTCGACAGTAAATTACTTGATCATACTCACACTTAAACTTAGCAATATGTTATTGCAATTTTCTCATACTGAGCAATAATATTAGTAATGACAATGAGTATTATTGGCACAGAGGTTAGGGTGAGTCGGGGTACTTTCAACCCCCACTCGAACATCCTCATCGCGAGGGGTTTCGGCAAGAGGGAGGAAGGAGGTAACAATAACTGATGGACAGTGGTATTTTTTCACCATACAGAATGTATATTTAGGTTTACCTACTTCAAAAATGTTCCATAAAAATTGATATGTTCTATATTATATGAAGCTAATAATAATAAGCTTACAAGAAGCGAATAGCTTATCAGAAAGTGTTAAATGCGGTTCGTCTATTTTATTAGTTATTACTAACCGACACAGAAAAAAATCGGATAAGCTACTCGTCCTTAACAGGCCCTAAAATACATAATAATAAAATAATTAATGCTTAAAATATAAGTGCTTAATGTTTACCAGAGTTTACCTGTGGCCTGTTTACTTATCAAAAATGACTTAAAAGCTGTGTTTACTGAATTATGAAATATCTATCTTAGATACATTCTATTGGCTTAGCTTAAAATATGTAATCGTATATGTATTATTATGTAAAAATTAATAAGATATGTATGGCTCATCATCCCGTGCCCCCAGATTTTTAACAAAAGTATTGTAATAATTAAAAATACCTGGGAACCCCAAAAATATGTTACGTGTTGATTTGATATTATGTGCTTATGAGAATGATAAAAGGTTATTAATACCTGAAGTTATGTTTATTGTGTACTGAAGCTTATTACGAACGTGATATTATTAACGAAATGTTGACTACACCTGCGATAATTGTGGCGCTTTATGTGGCTAATAATAATGAGTATCTCTCAGGCCAGGGGTCGGTAACTGAGGGTGCTTTTATCGTATTTTATTCGTCATACTAAAGTGTGTTTTATTTCTAGTTGGCATGGACAACTTTTGGGAAAACCTAGAGAGCGCGCAGGAAAAAGACAGCCAGGACAGCGGGGAGAAAAGTTTTGACAGGTATACTTTTTTATCTACGACTTTGTGCAATAGATACATGACACATCATATTTGAACTGACAGTTAAGTATAACCCGGCTATGTAAATTATTATAAATAGATACGAATTTTATGTCACATCGTTCACTGATATTGGATCATTACCTACATAATACATTGTTTATATTATGGTGAAACAAATATGTTTGTTTTTATTACATACAAAAACTCCTAAAGTCGTCGCTTTATTCTGGTTTTAGGTACTCGAGTAAATCTGTTAAAATATAGTCTAAAATAGATATTAAGCAACAAAGGGGTGTAAAATTTTTGTATCCGTCTTTGCACTTAAAAATTCATAAACTAGCGAACTTTTAATAGCTAAAATCTTTGCAACTTTGTAACACGTTACTGCTTAGCCCACTCTTAGAATATTCGATAATGGATACAAAGATTAATAACAAAGTAAATCTGCAATTCATTTTACATCCATACATCCTAATATACATACTTTAGACGCTTATCTTTAGGTAGTACACTGGATGGAGTTCTGTTCTACGCTTTTCATTCATTCCTTGAGATATTTTTAGGATGTAGAGCGATTGGTATTGCTTAGGATCTAAATGAATCTGAACTATATTATAATATAGTAGGCTGAAAATATTTTGCTTTTACTTTTAAAATACACTTTAAAAATTTTAAAAATAAAAAATTTCATTATAAGATATAAATCACTTATTATTATGAGCTCGCATCTTTAATCGAAACTTGGCACCTCACATACCATGCACCTTCACTAGGTTGGTAGCATCCATAATATCTTAAGCGAAATTCTATAATATTATGGGAGTCATACTATAATAATATCGTTTGCCAAGTTAGCAAATGCTTATAGATACGCTGCACATTTTATCATTGTTTATACAGGATGCAATTAAACCATCCTGCCAAATTTTGATATATTGATGCTTGTTATAAATAAAAATACACGTATTTTTTCTTTTATAATCACTCAGTAATAAAATATTGAGAACTAGCTTCCGAAAGTTATCCTAAAAACACTACAATTAATGGACACTACGCGTCGCCCGCGCGTGACGTGCCCTCGCGCGCGCGCCTCCCCCCGCGTCACCCCCGCTCATGCCGCCGCCGCGAAGTGACCGTTCTGCAACGATTTTAAATGGGATAAAATATGTCACTAAGAAAATAATAACACCCCAATATTTTTCGGTTAAATGGGCTCTCATAATGATACCTAAGCCCTGGAAAAAATTTGGGAGGAAGGTTTAATTGCAACCTGTATGTACGAATTCGAGGATTATTAATAACAATTTCGTTTATTTGATCTGTTTCGTATCTAAAACTACGTATCTCTGTAAATAGAATATCATCTCAAACGTGGCTGAGCGCCTGTGTGGGGGATTAGACGTTTGTGTGTGTGTGTACTCAATTAATGTTGCGTTTGAGTAACTTACAAAAGCACTTACACAAACTTATTTTTGACAAGAGGCATTTTAACTCGAGTGTACCCAAAAGTGGACACAATTTTTTTTCAAGTGTTAGGGTAGCTGAATGATATTGTGGTATATTTCCAGCATTCCCCTGGACTGGTTTGTCAACGAGGTTGTGAACAACCCCGACTTTGCCCGCTCCGTCATCCGCAAGTTTGTGGACATCAACCAGGTAATTACTTATACATTGTCTAACAAAACTACTAATACTTTAGAGTTTAGGGTGTGTATGTCTACCTTATATAGAGTTCACTGTGAAAGTAATAGCGCTGAAAGAGTAACTTTTCTAAAACTTTTGTATATAAACATTGAAGACGCTGCGGCGCTCTTGCCAACACAAATCGCAAAAAAATTTGGTGTTTCTGCGCTGCTTCTTTCACAGTGAACTCTATATAAAAGACACATACAAACCCTAACGTATTATCACTTAGTTTTGTTACATACTGTAGAATAAAGTATATAGAATAAAGTAGTAATATGTACTAGCTTACATCTGGATATCTCCTACTCCGCCTACCTTTCTTCTGATTAATTTTATTGCGGATTTCAAGTGAGTCATAGCATGTCCCTCGGGCTCCCTGAGATCCTATTGAACATATCATTTTCCTGGTTGGTTACCACTACTGATTCTGACAACACAGTAGCAAAGCAATTTCCCTTTATATATGGCTTTACTCCCACCTTAGGCACAGTGATTATGAAGGGAGAAAATTCTGATTGTTTTTATCCCACCGAATAAAGTTTTCCCTATATTTTAAATCTCCACTTTATTAGTAAAGTTTAAAACGAATTCAAGTTTAAGAGAACGACGTAAACGATTCCGAACGATTTCTTATTTGAATTTAAAACTAATTTGTCTTTTCAGGACGGCATGCTATCTTCAGACGAACTGCTCAGAAACCTTTAAACCACTAGTTAATCCAAATTCCAAATCGGTTATTCGAATATAAATATTTTATGTTATCTTAATGTACTGTGATATCGATATGTTTCAAACGGCTTCTTTCTATATAGTCTATGGTTCGCGAGTGTATATAAAAATTAAGAATTGTTGTCCATAGATTAAATTAGGGCCTGATTGACATTGTAATATTGAGTAACGGACAATTTCATACAGAAAACTCTAGAAAACATCACAAATATCTTTCTAAACTTTGATATAAGTCGTGTTCGCTGGCGCAATTTTTGTTTCTGCTGGCTTTCTGTTGTGCATGTCAAAATTTTGTTAAATCACTGCAACAAATAACTTGTTTGTGACATTGCCATGGTATGACATGATTTTGACATGCACAACAGAAAGTTTAGCGCGCGCATTGGCCAAAAATTACGCCGGTGAACAAGACCATATTGATTTAGAAAAAACTGTCTCCAAGATAGTGGAGTAGAAATAATCCGTTACACATTATCTAACTGTTTTTTAGCCTTAAGTAGAATAGGTATGTGTTTATCGTCTATTTTATTTTACTGCCTTATTGAAATCAATTTAAGAGACGAAAGACTTAAAGTAATTAGATTATTTCTTTGTTTTTCTGTGTTTAGAGGAATTTAGGTGAGTTATGTTCGTTTAGGCTGGATTTTTAAAATGTCAATTTACCGACGTTAGATTTTGAAACTCTACATACATACATAATTAAGATATAATATGTATATGTAATATAGATGCCCGATTGTTTACTTAGTTGAATTGTTGGTCATTGTCGAAGTGAATAAAAACATTGGGTATCGAAATGTGTTTTCCTCTTGTTCCATTAATTGTTTCACATTTTTCCGCTGTTCCTGTGCAAAAAATCATGATTATTTACCTTTTGACATTAAAAACGCTTTGCTAATGTTACTTCAATACCTAATTATATGATTATCTAGAAGGTTACATTTTCTGTTACCGATAAGCGTGAGCTAGCTCAAGTTCGATATACGTACTGAATATAAAATAAATAAAAATAAAATAAAATAAAACGTTTTTATTTCGGTCTGTGGACCATATAGTGTTAGTAAACATATTTTACTTAAAAAAACTATGTTAGTAAGAATACAGGTTACAAATAATTTAAATATATTATGGGACAAGCACAATATCACGTATAATATAACTATTATACGTGATATTGGTGTCCTTAACTAGATGGATGCGAGTCCAGTGCTGCATCATAGCACTGTCCACATCCAGTCTCTCCGCTACTGTCCTCAGGAGGCTGTTGGCGCTGTCCCGAACCCGCTGTATCAGGAATGCTACACATTTCCTTATGATAGCTGAGAAGCTATCTACTTCAGCTGAAGCTAGCATCCCCGAAGCACTGCAGTGTCGGGGCAGCCCCAGCAGCGCCCTGAAGGCGTTATTATACTGGGTGCGCACGGCTCTATACGTAGTAGAATGTAATATAAACTATACTAAATCATTTTTATTTAAAAAATAGGATTTCACTTCACAATATTCAAGTACAAGTATCTTAGGCTTCTTAGAATTTGACCTTTGGCATAAAATATAGAAACAAAAAGACAAAAAATGATATCGGTGGAAAGCCTATATCGTCTATGTAACATAAAAATAATAATAACCTCCTTTTTTGACATAACATTTTAAACTTTCGCGTTGCATTATAATTAAAACTTATTAATCGGGACTTAACGCGACTTATTCTAGTAGTAATGCTACTACGAGTACATACTTTATCTCGACGTTTCGGCCGTGTTGCAACGGCCGTGGTCACGAGGGGACTGCAGAGTGCAGGAGCGCGACGTCTTCGTTCGCACCGGGCGGTCTGATCTTCGACTACCTTCGAGGGTATGTTTTCTAACCATTTCTAACTTATATTTTGTGGATTCTGTATTAATAAACGATCGTACTGTATTACACTGGCGCCCAACGTGGGGCCATCGTGTATAATAAATAATAATCCAAGAAAATATAATTTTAGTATAATTCGTGTAACTAATGAGTCATATTATTACAACCCGATGGATCAAAGAGTGATTTTTTTTTTGTGGTGAAGGACGGTGAAGGCAACACCCACAGATGCAGTCATCATCATGAGCCCGATGGGGTCTTACAGGGTTTTACAAAATGGATTGATAGCTAGGTATACACTAAGCAGTGTCTCACAGTCGTAGGCTACACGCTCAATCTGGCATCAGTTCAGTCCATCAATCTAAGATTGACGCCAGACTGATGGCTAAAAAGTACATAATAAAAAAATTATCAATACATCAATTCGTGAGTTCGAAGTTCAGTTTCGCATCAATCTTTACCAGATTGATGGATCAGATTGATGAGAAAATGATCGTGTAACTGTTCCTACCCAAGGTGAACACTAATTCTGATAGTTTCTTGTTGAAGCCAGAGATTAGTGCCTTGGTTCAAGGCCAGGGGTCTCAGCCCATTGCTTCTTGCTTAGTCTGTGATCCCATTCCTTGAGCACTTGCTTTGTGGTACTGGGAGTTATTACGCATTTACGTAAGGGTTTTGTTTATTTCAGGAAATATTTTATTAAATTACATGAAAGTATTTTTGTCATACCCTTATTACATTAACGATATCTCCTTTGTACATAATATTCCTTTTTATTCCACTCCAATACAAGCATAATATAATTTTAACATACCGTATACGGAAGAATTTTCATATGAAATATAATATGTTGTATAATAATATGCTGGCGTTTGATCACTGCCTTTGGGCACTCTTCACTTCAAAAACATTCTGTTAAAATTACAAAAAGAGAACACATATTATTTACTCACATTTTCTGAAAAAATACATTTCTAACGTTTCTTGGTTATTATTCAGTCTAAAAATAAGATGTGAATAATATTATTATTATCATTGTAAGAAAATGAGGTGGACTTTTAAAGTACTTAATTGTAATAATATTTATCTGTACTGACCAAACAACATTTGAATTGCGTATCGTGGCATTCATAGCACTTTTAAGCCTTGTAGCTTGGTAATAAAGTCGAAAAGTGATTTTTCCGTGATTGTACATATAGTAAAGCAAAGAAATGACTACAATAATTATTGGATATTAGGTATGTGCTCTTATATTATTTTTCAATATTGTTATGAAGCACTATCCCCAAAACTTTGCCGGCAAGGGACTTAGGATAGTTGTTGCGGAAATATGTACGGTTCCCGCGCGACAGACGAATTTTGACGCAACGGAGTTAAATGCATTTCAAGATTGGAACATACAAAGTTTGTGGAGATCTTAAACAAGAATGCAGTCTTTACGTAAAATAGAAAAACCTTATTATCCTGTATTTATGGTAAAATGTACAAAACTCTCTGATTTACGATCGTGAAACTGTGATTAAACATCCATACAACCTCTCGCATGCTCCCCTACATCTGGCACGCGAACTTCATACACCCACTTATCAATCAGGGGTCCTATCCTCATGGATCGAATCTCACTACGATTGCAGACTTAACGTAATACAGCCTTCCTCGAATGTACTACTAGAGGAAGTTGATTCCTAGACAGTGGGGACCTACGTAGTTTGGTCGCGTTATGTATGTTAACCCAGCCGACAGATCACAATAAAATTAAATTGACATGATCCGACCAAATGACGTCGCGTTGGTCTATCAAGTGTGAACTGCCTAGGAATCAATTTCCTCGATGGTACATAATATTATTATAGTTTTACGAAATAAAGTTTCTTTCTAAGTATCCTAACTAAATATATGGGGCTGAGACACACACCACAGCAGAAATGGAATTATTGAAATGAATAACAGGGGCAAGCGTACATTTTCGTAGCAAAGTGGCAAAAGTGGCGGGAGATATCACTTCACCTCCTACGCCGCGCCGGCGGTCTACTTTGTCTTACGAATTTTCGATAACGTCACGTGTCCCGAAGCAAGATTAACATTTTTTACCAAAAATTAACAACATCGCTGAAGAAGTTTTCACCTCTAAAATCATAATACGTCTGTATTATAGGTACGCTTATCCAACACTTAGGTATGGAATATCATAGATATACAGTATTATAGATAACATAATATTATTACTTACTTTTCTTGACACACAAACTTGTATATTAGTAGATTGTATATAGGGTGTATGTTGTATACTTAATTGTATATTGAATTAGAACCTGTTAATACGAGTTACCGAAATCGGCGGCCCTGTATAATGGAGTTACTTAAGTGTTTCCTTTATTATATTCTAATATTAGATATGTGTCATTCACTAATAATTAGCGGATCTCAATTTGCCTAACATACAAATTTAATTTACACTTGCCATCAACGTACTACGCTTATGGAGGTCGCAATTTTATAACGACTGTAAGCTTCAGGTTGAAACGTTATACAAAACTCAAAGCCAACAAAAACTATAAACGAAATATCAAGAATATATTTGTCAAATCTGACTTGACCCTTTAGTTTACTAATTTTAGCTTTAGTGACGACCTCTGTGGCTCAGTGGATAGCACGTTGGTAGCTTAAGCCGGGGGTGGCGGGTTCGAATCCCGCCGACGGAATAAAAAGTTTTCAATGTTCCTGGGTCATGGATGTTTATTAAATATATTTATCTACACTACTATTATAAAGAGGAAAGATTTGTTTGTTTGTTTGAGTCGAATAGGCTCCGAAACTACTGGACCGATTTGAAAAATTCTTTCACCATTGGAATCCTACATTATTTCTGCTGAACATAGGCTACATTTTATTTTGGAAAAAAGTAGGGTTCCGTAAGATATTTGAGTTTTTCGGACGCAAGGTGTAAAAAATCAGCTAGAAAAGTTACTTATTTTGCGTACGCTGCCTTAACTATAAAAGATAGAACCATAAAAATATGTTCTAAGTAATTGTAGATCTTATAAATATCTACAAAAAAGTCCGCGACACACTATACCTATCTATGTCGAGTGAGGCACAATAGCCATTTATTTATTTAAAAATCCAGATATTTTTTTTGACTACATTTAAACGGATATATTTTACTCACGCTATTAGTCCTTATCAAAATAAATTATTTTATCACTAAGTACAGTTTATGTAGATAATATTTGGTCTTTGAATGATTAAAATTGGACGTTTGGTTTTGAAATTATGGCGAAATTAAAATATTACGATAGTGGGCGTCACCAAAGCGCGTGCGGTAGGAAGACAATATTCTGTTGTAGAAATGAAAATTCTGTACATAAAAGATATGAAATGACAACCGAAATTACACCTTTGTCACTACATCGCTATAGAAGCCAAAAATGTGGTTAGTTTTTTGTCTGTCTGTCTGTCTGTCACTCTTTCTGTCTGGCTGTATGTTTGTTCAAACATCACACGAAAAATACTGATCCGATTTGAATGTGGTTTTCGCAGATATATTTATCTTCTTCCAACTTAACATCTGGTGTATAAAATTTTTTTCCCCCACCCCTCTAAGGGGACAAAAGAGGGGGTCAGATTTTGTATCAAACTTTTTTCTTTAACACGAAAACTACTGATCCGATTTGCATACGGTTTTCACAGATTTGCATACGGTTTTCACAGATATATTATATTTGTCTTCTTCCAACTCAATATCTGGTGTATAAAAATCCTCCCCGGGGCCCTCCCCTCTCAACCCTCTCTGGGGACCAAAGAGGGGTCAGATTTTGTATACAACTTTTTTCTTTAGTGGACTTACTTCATATTAGGTATTAACTGTGTTTTTCAACTTAACATCTGGTGTATGACCTTCCCCCCCCCACGGCCCACACCCTCTTAGGGGACAAAAGAGGGGGTAAAACATGTATCAACTGATGATGTAGAAAATATTATACTTTAAATGGCAAAACAACGTTTGCCGGGACAGCTAGTCATATAATAAAAATCTTAAATAAATGTATGGTATAAAAGTATTAAATATATTTCCGTTGTCTGGTACCCGTAACACAAGTCCTTCAGGTACTTACCACGGGGCCAGATTGACGTGGTGTGAAGCATCCATAGATATTATTATTATTATTATAGTGTAGCGCAGTTTTTTTGTCTAGATTTTTCTTTTTCTATTTTCTATTATTAAACCTATAGTCTACAATGTATAACGATTCTCGCGGCGGTGTGTGAGCGAGACCGACAACAGTGCGTCTCTGTCTCTGTGGGTATGGAGCGCGTGAGGTAGTATCGAGCAATTCAGCGTAGCTTCAAGTTGAATGTCAAATTTATGTGGATTTTCACATCATTACTAATAATTACCTAAAAAGGTAATAAATTTTGAAATTAAAAGTGGCTAAATGTTCATGTTTGAGTTAAAAATTTGCCAGCAGAAAGCAAGGCTAAGGTGAGATGACCACAGACCGCTTTTAGATAGAGCAATATTTTGAACAAAATGTAAAAAAAAAAGAATTCACGACTTGAATATATAGACTTTATTTTATCGAACGCTTATGTAAATTTCATATATTTTGATCGGCGATTTCTATAAAGAAGCGATAAAGATATAACGTCTTGACTGTACAAATTGCGGTTTAGTGTACTACATTACCTACTAGCTAACGAACATATTGCTTGATATTATGGATTACTTAGTTTATAAGCCTCATCTTCATGGCAACTCAAGCATTGAACGGTGAGTATGTCATAACATTGACTTGAATTCATGGATTTTCAGTTGGTTCTACAATTTAACTTTATAGAAAAGACTAAATGACGCCCGCAACTCTATGGCGCCAAAATTCGATGAAAATTTTGCGGGATAAAAAGTATCATAATATATCCTTTCCCGGAACTCAAAGTATCTCCATGCCAAATTTCAGCAAAATCGATTCAGCGGTTTGGGCGTGAAGAGGTAACAGGCAGACGGACAGACAGACACACTTTTGCATTTATACTATTAGTAGGTATGGATAGCACTTACTACAAACCGAGACCTCTATGATCCAAAACGGCAAATCACCAAACATTATAATAACGTCATAACTATATTATGTGACTAGCCAGGTGTTTTTTTCCGTTGCCCTATCTACAGCCTTTCTGTCTATGACCACAGTATAATTAAATAAAGCAGTGCAATCTCGCCGACGGCCAGACGGACTGAAATTAAGCAAAAACAGAATTAAAGAAGACTGCTAATTACCGCTGACAAACAAAATAACTAACACCACCTTACAGCCACATTTGTAAAATAAAAGGTATATAGAAGGTAAACTAATATTAAATGAGAAAGTGTTTATCTGTTACCTTTACCTGTAACTTATGAGGCTGGCATTGTCGGTTTCGACACAAGCCTAAATATAAATAAAGAAAAAAAAAGCTACAGTTAACAGATTTTGATGTCTGGCATGGAGATAGTTCAAATCGTGGGAAAAAACAAACTAGACATTTTAGCTTGGGAAAATGTACGGTTAAGGCCGTCACAGACTTAGCTATAATATATATTCATATGTTTATAGCTAGGCATATTAATATATATTTTCTATACAATTTTCGCGTGATCACACATTCAGCTATATATAAATATATGTTATATTTCTGGTCTCAGTGTGCTTAAGTACGGTATATTAATATATATTATAGCTAAGTCTGTGACGGCCTTTAAGGTTTGCAAACGTATGTGAAGAATTTGTATGAAAGAGCTGTTTTTATTTCGCACATACAGTCATATACTGCTTTAAACTTTCTATGAAAAATGCTTCAACATCAAAAAAATTCCCATACATATTTAGTTTTGTTTCACCCTTTGTTATAAAGGAGTTTCATATTAAATACATAATACATTTTTGTACATAATATAATACATCTTAGTAACCACCTAAGTCTTCGTTGATAAAACCTTTTATTTGGAGTCGAATGTTTTTTACCTTCGTTTCGCAAATGAAGCCCTTAAAATGCGTCAACAACAGAACAATGCTACCCTTATACAAGTCAAATGCACTGATCTATCAAAAATACCTTTTTTATACTCTGTATTTGTGATAGGTACATTGTTTTGATTTAGGGTCAGTTCACATTGCAGATGTTTCGATGGATTTTTTACCGATGACCAAAAAGGGGGGTTCTGTTTGTTTATTTGTTTGTCTGTGTGTGTTTCTGTTCGTGGCATCATCGTAGCATCCAAAAGAGAGGACCGATTTTGAAATAGTTCTTTTGTTCGAAACCTGAAATGATCGAAAGTGTTCCTTAGCAATAGTTCATCATCCCATTCAGTGCTGGAAAAGTTGGGTTTATCTGTTTAATAAAAGTTTTACTGTAACAAAAACTGACCTATGTCCTATTGTGATGTGGGGTATAATATTGTGTGGAGGCCAAAGGAAGATCTTCCGAGTTCCGACCGAGCGAGGTGGTATGCTCGGTCAGGCGGAGCCCACGTGATACATTTCAGCTGTCGTATATATACTGACGCGCTCAGAAAACTTTGTTATTGGTATGAGCCCCAGGAAAGGACATAGGGTAGATCACCTTCTAGGCTGCTCAACTATTTTGATGAAAGATATTCTGAGAAACATTTTTTCATCAAAATCAGTTGAGCGGCTTAAAAGGTACCAGACAGGCACACTTATTATATAAGTATGGATTATCTAGCACATAACTACAAAAAAGTAATAATTATGTCAATTTTATAGCACGAATGTCAGTTTAAAGCTCTCGGGGGTTACAATGTATAGCCGGTATTACTATACACGTAACGCCACTCCTGCCCACGACACTCATTTATACAAATTCACTCACATATTATGTATATTATACTAGATAACTAGACATCTCCAGTAAGTGAATCCACAAAAGTCTCTAGGAAACACTACCTTTTTTACGATAAAACAAAAAGTCATACCTCATACCACCATTCAGAGCTAATCAAAAATCAAAATTCGTGAAGTAGTTTTTGAGATTAGTGCGTATATAACAATATAAGTTCAAATAGAAAAACATAGTTTTTGGAATCATTTTATTTCAAAAAGCTGTTATAGACACTTATGGCCTATAGGCTATGGGTTTTTTAATTAAATGTATAATAATAGTGTCAAAATATCATGCATTATATTGTAGAGTGTAGACTGACTCGCTGTCGCAAGGAAAGCCCAGCCAATATTATTATACAAAATATCTCATATTCTGTATAATAATACAGGCTAGGCTTTCCTCGACGATCTTCAAGATCTACAAAAAGCAAGTGAATCCATAGGAAAATGTAGTATAACCCACAGAAGGTTGTGTTTAAGAATTTTTCTGTTTAAAATATTTTCCCGTGAGTGAATTGGTCCACTTGAAAGTTGGAAATAAATGGTCTCTTAAGAAACATCCTTGTGGGACGAAAATAAATTTTACCTACATGTATAAGAAATCGATATGAAAGATCAACTGATGGTAAGGGATTTCCGCTACACTAGAGTTATAAGTATTTTTAAATTGTCATGACTATTAAGATAAATCTTATCCATGTTAATATTATAAATCCATACTTAATATTATTATAATTAATGTAAAAGTGTATGTCTGTCTTTTACCTCAAGCTTAAACAGTTGCGCCGATTTAGATAGTACTATAATAACACTGCTGCTGTACTCAGTAGAGGTAGGTTTGTTTTTGCTACAGCAAAATGTACAAATTACAATACCTGTGAGAAATAACTTAAAACTTGCAAACTATGCTAATATTATAAATGCTCAAGTGTGACGTCTGTCTATTTCATGCCCAAACCACTGAACTGATTTTGCTGTTTGCTATGGAGATTCTTTGAATCCCGGGATAGGACATGCACAATACTTTTATCACGGAAAAATGTATGATTCCCGCGCGATAAACGATATTCTGTAACGGAGTTGCGGGCGTCATCTAGTATTTAAAGTTTAAAAATAGGCAATTTTATTTCTACCAAATAGTAGTTATCTAGGTAAGTATTTGCGAACGGCTTTTAAAATAAACTTTAACAAGGATGTTACATTTTGTTAAGTGCTGGAACTTCTATCGGGGTGAATAAATGCTTGAACGCTATTTGAATCTGTTCTAAATTTAAATAGTTTTTTTTAAATCTTGTTAAAAGCGAGTAATTTGCCTATTAGTTATTACAATCTAGGTTATGGACTATATTTTAAGTTCAGTAATAATTGTAAGTTAACAATATATTTGATATGAAACAGAATACTCGTATACTTTAATCCGTTACTAAGTATTTAATTAATTGTATAGTTCCATAACTAAAAGCCGTTATTTTTTAATCAGCGGTTAAAAATTATACGAGGAATTCTTTTATTTTCTATAAAGAAGTGATAACAAAAATGTTTTGGCTAAATCACCTGTTGGACTTATAGTCGATAATAATAATAATAATCTGTAGATTATCTAGGTAGTGTATCATGGGCACGATACTCCAGGATGCCTTGTTAAAATGGCCAAACGTTTGGAATATCCTAACATACAATAATATTTTTGTCCTTTCATAAAACCTGATAGAAATGGCCTCGCTTCCTGCTTTTATTATTTAAATTTGAGGCAACAGTATCCATTGTAAAGCGACACGGGCAATGGACAATAAGCTCTTTCGCTTTCATTTTAAATGTAAAAATATCTAATAGAATTAATTAATTAATTTTTTTGGTTCTTATTACATAAAAACTTAAACTTTATGTATATTTGTATAACATAGTAATAAAATTAAAATAATATGCTCAAATATACATTGATGACCTGTACTTACCGCATTTTCATGTGTTTTTTTCATGAATGTTAAGTATTGCGTATGGCAATTACATCCATTATATACTTTCATACTAAGTAATATTATAAATGCGAAAGTGTATCTGTCTGTCTGTTACCTTTTCACGCCTAAGCCGCTGAATCGATTTTGCTGAAATTTGGTATGGAGATACTTTGAGTCCCGGGAAAGGACATAGGATACTTCTTACCTCGAAAAAAATGTACGGTACCCGCGCTATAAACGAATTGCGGACGTTTTAACGATATATACACAAATTATTACATAGTCATCTACTATGAAATAAAAACCATCCGAAAATTTTACTCGCGAGTTCCGAACGAACTTCTATTTAATTTATAATTGGATATTTTTGTTAGAAATTAAAATAACAAATGTAATTAATTTAACTATCTGCATAACTTTATTTTAGCTGTAGATGCAAAAGTTAAAAAAATACTCTTTCAACGCTGGAACTTTCGTCAAGTATTATCAATAATTTGATCATTTAGTCTTTTTACACCCTGTATATATTGAAGAAATCATTTCATTTTGACATATCTACGCATGATTCACTGCTTTGTTAGAAATTGATTCAAAATAAAATAACTCATAAAAGTGCGTAATGTATCACCCATATTTTAGCAAACGCGTAAACACTTACCTTCTTAACGCGAACTATTCACCTTTTCATATGGATTTTATATGAAAAGGTAAACGTGGCAACAGAGATTTACCTTCTCATATCAACAGTTGTTATTTGTGTCTGAAAATATCAGGAGTAGAAATACCTCGTATGTATTCATAAGTGGGTATATGAGGAGAGTGTGGCCACGTCGCTCCGTTGCGGTGCGTCGTCGTAGCTGAATCAACGTTAAGGGTAATTTCATATTGCAACACGACGAATCGGTGTGATGTGATGAATTTTATTAAAAAAATTACATGTTTGCGATGTGGTTGTACTTTGTTAATAAACAATAAAATAATTTTTGAAGTAAAACTTCTTCAGTCGAGTTGAGAGTGAAATCTAAAGTCGCGTCAAGAAAAAGTTTGTCGAAATCATAATAATATTGTGTCACGCTTTTGGACAAAGGTTTTACTCTGTACACACGCCTTTTATATTATGAGTGCATCGCTTCGTTACGTTGTAAAGTGAATTCATTAATTATTCAAATTCATAAAATTCATCATAATAAATTGTATTTTATGCGTATGGAGTTGCGTCGAGCGCAGTGTCTTGATAAAAAGGCAGGTTGAAGATGAATTAGGAGTGAATGCACCGTCTTGTATTGTGTTATCACTTGTCACACACGACGCAACAACGAAGCTATGCGGCAGTGCGATTTTCCGTTCAGACAACGCAGCGCATCAGAGCATTGTGGCCTCACCCACATTTCTGTGACATATGGAATCCTTTAATAGTTAATACGTATAAATAATAAATATCCTTCTCTTTACACACAATTTGTGAGCATCATTATATTATGAAATGTTTTATTTTGTTGCTCAAATGATTGAAAAAGTTACGATTCAAATGTCCTTCTGTAAGCTACCATCAGACGATAATTCTGCTCATTTATTGCATAAAAATGGCTGGTAACGCTCTTGTGACTCTTATAATGTTGAAGAATAGCTTTCCATGAGGTGATCTGTTATATGTTTGTTCATTTTGATATACTTAAATAATAAAAACATTCGCCGCCGAAAATTATAAAAATAGGGATTAGGCGAAAATAAGGCTCGGCGCAAATATTAAGTGACCGCACTCCGTCGCGCAGCGTGACACTATTTTACATAGGTACATATTGACGCAACGCATGGTTTAGGAGGTTTTTTGATAGGAGTTTGCTTGTTCAAGAGCGTTGTTGATCGGCTAATGTTTTGACGTTAGCCAATCAAGAACCAAGCGAATGACACAAAATAATAGTATAATTGATCGCCATTTGCGATCGCTTGTCGCTTGTCACAATGTCACAAGTCTCAAGTCTGCACCGACCACAGATTGTCAAATCTTTCCGTCGTAATAACACTAGTTCATTGGCTGTTATTCACGTGATTAACTTGATATACGTTTGAATTAATAAAGTATAACGCCATTTTACGGTAGCCCGTAACCGTTTACGAGTTAATAAGCGCGGTAATGGCCGCTTACTCTCGAATATACTTTCATTCCAATTTAACTTTTTTTTATTTATTTTTGTATTTGTTTAACGTATGAGCATTGAGCTATATTTAAAATAATGATACAAAAGTCAATGGTGTAAAAAGTCTAGTACTTATATTCAAGGATTTTTTGCACGTCAAAATGAGAATAGCAAAATGCAAAGATGTAATGTTTCACACTAATTTTCTTAAATATTAAGGTATCGTGCATATTGCTGAAATCAAAACTAATGCTGTCATTAACCTGCTTCATATTTCAACGAGAGTGTCATATCTTTGCGTTTTTCCTTATTTTTATCAGGGTTGGGACCTTTTAGAAAAATTAAAAACGACAAAAAATCGTTCCAATCCCTAATTTGAGTACTAACGAATAATCTCTGTGCAATATACACCTCCGCACATTCGGGTCAGCTTAATACGCATCGACGCTCTCAATTTTGTTTTTAAAAACATTCCAGGAGGTTTTATTGAACAATAAAATATCCGTAGCACTCTGAATATGGAAGATTTCCAGTAAGAAGTTGAAAGTTGACATTGTTCATCATCACTTTTATTCTAAAGCTCTGGTTCCTGGTTGTATCGTCCAAGAGTGGTGCCGTCGTGCGGCGGCCGTGATGGAGCGGTGAATGACGTCACTAGAACGTTGTCTATGTAGGCAATATTGCGCGGTTTCCTAGAGAACGGTGTCAATTACCGTTCTCTAGGAAACCGCGCACATATTGCGTACACAGACAATGATCTAGTGACGTCATTCACCGCTGTATTGCGGCCGCTGCATAACGGCGCCGTTTTTGTAGGAAACCAGAGCTTAAGGGCCTGTTTCACCACTTCCTGATAAGCGTCGGATACATGTCAAAAATGTATGGCCCCCCGTGATAAAAACTTTGGCGCAATGGAGTTACGGGCAGCGGCGGTCGCCTCTAAATAAAAGCAAAACAAAATAACTAATACCAAAAGTTATTAAAAGTTAATTTAGCGGCCATTCAAGGTTCTCCGTCTAAAGTATTATATAAGGTTTAAACCTTTGAAAACTTATAAAAGTAACATTTTTCTGTAGCATATTATTGTGTCATAGCTGATACTTCCTATTCCTTCTGTTATGCTGATTCTATTCAGACGGATCTCATCGATCATACTGTTGGCATATTTACACTCTATATTGTTGTACTTTCAAAGTATTTTAATATCTCATAGGAGCATGCAAAACGTTATTAAACTAAGTGAACTTTTCAGAAATATAACTTAGTTGATCCCAGCAATCGTTTACTTATCCGATATGCAAAGTGTCCTTCCATACCGAATTTTTTGTTACCTCTTTACGTATAACCGAGCCTACCTCTGCCTATTTGTCTGCTACGACAAACACTCAGGTAGACAGTGGCACTTTCTCATTTACAATATTACTATAAATAATGTGATCCTAAGGCTAACAACTTTATCACTGCGAAAATGTGTCAGTATGTCTGTTACTTTTTGCGCATAAGCATCTCTTGCTCTCAATACTGTATCTCAATACTAGTATGTACTATCAGAGAAGTCGATTACTAGGCAGATGGCGGACCTAAGTAATTTGGTCGCGTTAAGTTAAGTAAAAATAAACGGTTCCCACGCAAATAACGAATTGCGGGCAAAATAGTTTATAAATACTCCTATAGTGGTTAACTTTTAACCGAATTAGGTAGTTCGAGGTATTTTGTGATAATGAGGTTAGGAAATTTCCGCTAGTTTTGTTGATATTTATAGTTCCATTGTATCAGTTAATGTATATTAGTGACTCGAGGATAAAAATGATTTGATTTGATTTGATTTGATTTGAAAAATCTATCGCCATTGAACACACGCAGTTTCTTTTAAGAAATGTATAAAAGCAGAAAATGAGCTTACATTTTTATAAAATCCCCACTAATATTTTAAATGTGAAAGTGTGTCTGCCTATCCGTTTGTCTTTCTTTCTGTTTGTTACATCTTCACGCCCTAACCGCTGAACTGATTTTGCTTCCCAGACTTTGAATCCCGGGAAAGGACAAAGGATACTTCTTATCCTGGAAAAACGTATGGTTCCCGCGCGATTAACGAATTTTGACACATTAAAGTTGCGCTTGTCATCTAGTACTGTTATAAAATTACTGTAAAATTTAAAAAATGCATGCTTGTATGAAATATTATATTCTGATCGTACACTGTTCTACCCCACAATCAATAACATTTTGTTGACAGTCAATTTAACAGTTAATCTTAGTTAACCGTAATTGGCCTTAATGACTTAGAACTAAACTTAGATTGGCAAATAACTGGATTATTTGGCCCCAACTATAAACTATAATTCGATAACACAAATTGCGTGGTCCATCACACTCGTGTTGGCCTGAATAGGCCTCAAAACGCCTTCAAGGCCTGTAATAATTATTGATGACTAGTTGAGCTTCTTGGCCTCGCTACCACTTCTATCCTTAAGGTGAATTTTATGTCGAAAGCAACCGCGATCGCCGAAAATTCAAATAAAATGCCACTTTACGAATTTATCATTTTACTCTACGCCACTACAAAGCAGCGATTGCTTTGTTTGTTAGATCAATGTTAGTAAAAAATGAAGTCTAGTTCATAAATTGGCATTTTATTTCAATTTTTATCGGTCGCGGTCTCTTGCGGCAAACATCGGAAAGTCACCTTACAAACTCTTTTCGAATTAAAAAGTAGCCGTTGTCTACAAGATTGAATCGATCTATGTTTTAAAAAAACCGCATCAAAAAATTTAAACACCAACAAAAAAGTGTATCATGAATAGTTTCTTTCTACAAGCGAAGAGCATCGCTACGCGCATGCTACGTGCTTGCTACGCACTTGCTCCGAAATGCTACGCTTGCTACGAAATGCTACGCTTGCTTCGAAGTGCTACACTTGCTACGAAATGCTACGCTTGCTACGAAGTTCTACGCTTGCCACGAAGTGCTACGCTTGCTACGAAATGCTACGCTTGCTATGAAGTGTTACGCTTGCTACGAAATACTACGCTTGCTACGAAGTGCTACACTTGCTACGAAATGCTACGCTTGCTACGAAATGCTACGAAGTGCTTCGCTTGCTGCGAAATGCTACGCTTGCTACGAAATACTACGAAGTGCTTCGCTTGCTGCGAAATGCTACGCTTGCTACGAAATGCTACGCTTTCTATAAACTCTTTTTATTTTATTTTTTTCTCTTTTGCCGTAATTTACAGAAAATTAAACATACGACAAATAACCAAAAAATATAACTTTATATTCGTATCATATAATAATATTTACGCATATTACATAATGAGTTTGTGTATCATTATTGTCGTATTTCCTTACTCCTACGACATATTATAACGTTACCTTTATTAAGTGAACACGCACAAACCTAGGAAAACGTGTTTTATAGAAATAATGTTATCTTTACGCATGTTATGGCCAATTCAGACCGTAACGTGACACGAGTGGATGCATTTCTAAATTTATACAGAATTGATAGATTTTGTGAACTTGAGAGGTCTTGCAAATCTGTCAAATCCATCCAAATTTAGAAATCCATCTACCCGGCGCGTTGCAGTCTGAATTGACCCTTATACGATATCTAACTCGTGAAACAATCTGAACAGACTAGAATAGAAGTTTATAGTAAGAAAACTCTTCTAGAACGAAAAAGGAAGTCTAAAATTTTACGAATTTTTTTTCTCGACTCTTACCTGCGTTTTTCAACAGCACACAGATCCACTTTCACATTTAAATTATTTGTGCGGATTTTAATTCCCCACAAAAAATCTATCATTGCTAAAAAGTAATAAGGACTCCTATTTCTCTATATTAATATTTACTTTAGGAATCATTTAGGCTCTTTTGTTTTCGACGAATAATACCCGAATATAAAGAAGTAATAATTGTTCAACAATCGAAACTTATTCGAGCTTACACGAGTCTTAATAGAGAAAAAAATAAGTTATTTGATTTTTCTGTAACAAAACATTTAAATAATAAAAAATAATTATATATTTTACTGGTCTTGATCTACTTTTATATTGTGTCTTTATGCATTTCTGTTACAATAGTGTTTGACTTTATGTACGTCATACAATTTCTGCAGCTTCTCTTCATAATATATTATCTTCTTCTATCTTTATCATATTCTGGTGGTTTACATCGAAGATTAAAAAAAAACCTAACACTAACATTGCATTTAGTAAGTGACAATCGTAGAATCTACAATCGTTTCAAGTATTTGAAGTAGTCGTTATTTATCGCATCTAATATCCAGTTGAAATGATTTATACGGCGATATTAGCGTGAGCGAACAACAACATGGACGAAGCGAATTTATGTGTTACCTTCTGTGTAGGGTTGGCACATCATTGTATCTTACCTACTATAATAATACAAGACTGATGTACCATAGAAGAAATTGATTCATAGCCAGTTGATGGACCAACGTCATTTGGCTTAGTTCAATTCAATGTAATCTGTCGGCTGGGTTTGACTTAACGCGACCAAATTACTAAGGTCCCGCATCTGCCTAGGAATCAATTTCCTTGGGTATACAAAGCCTTTATTTTTTATTTGCTGCGCTACTTATTAATTAATGCTCATAGCACCTCTATAATTACTATAAACTAGCTGTCCCGGCAAACGTTGTTTTGCCATATAAAGTATTTCACCCATATTATTTTATTGAAGTGACTAAATAAGTATGAAACCATGGCAACGTCTATCGCTATCCCGTCGCACAAACGTAATAATTTAGCAATAAAGTTCAAATTGACTCTAGAAAACGTTTGTATCGGAAATAGAAAAGGGCTGTTTTTAAGGTTTTCCCGGATTTTTTCTCACCTTTTAAGCCTTCCCTAGACCTCCACGAACATTTCAAGACTAAGATAAGGTAAATCCGTTCAGCCGTTCTCGAGTTTTAGTGAGACTAACGAACAGCAATTCATTTTTATATAAATAGATAGATAGATATAGATATGTATTTGATTAGATCAAATAGTTCCTACCTAGATGATGCCCTCAAGTCGTTTATCGAGCGGGAACCGTACATTTCAGTTTAGAAATCAGTCAAGCGGTTTGGACTAGAAGAGGTAAAAGAACTTTAGACACATTTTCGCCTACATAATATTTAGTACGAATAGTTTGTCTTCCGATACTGTGTGGGAGTATTTAAAGGGTCAATTCACGCGTAGATGCATTTCTAAATTTGTATGGATTTGACAGATTTGCAAGACGTCTCATGCAATTGAAATCTATCAATATAGCACAAATTTAAAAATGTACCTACGCGTCGCGTTGCGGTCTGATTTTACCCTAACCCGACCACAATAATAGACATGGCTTGTTGAACGCTGTCCTCTTGACAGATTACTTTGTACACTCAAATGACATTGTACGTTCGTGGAAATACTATTATTTATTCTATTTGTGCATCCGTTACTCAAATATTCATGGTTTCCGTTGCGGCTACTAGTTTTGATACTACACCAGCTGGCCTTTCTTGTGTCTTTATGTACCAAATTACTTCCCACGAAAGGAAGGAAGGATTAAATTCAAAATTAATCAAAGTTCATTTTTGAAAACCTATTCTGATTCAACGCGAGTGTGTCATACTAAAGCTAAACTCTTACCCAAGGCCAAGGGTAGAAGAACGATACAGGTTTTGAGGTCCGAAAATGGCACTATTTCTTCTCAGTGTTACCAATTCTTAAGAATTGGCATTTGTTACGCAGCCGATGATGGAGTCATTTATGCGATGATGAGCTTTATAACCGACTTCCAAAAAGGAGGAGGTTATATGTTTGGCTGTGGATATATTATTTTCATTTATTTATTCATTCTCAGAGTACAAGATTTGTATACCTATGATTGCCAGCTGTGATCGACGCTTCTTATAGCATCCATAAGAAGCGTTGATCTTGTTATAATGGCGGCTATCATATACCTATTATGGCTCAAGAGGCCGTTGTTTTTTTTTTTTTTCAAAAAAAAAAGTAATTTTAAAGTTTGTGCCAGCCCTATACTTCTCGACAAGTCTCAACAAATACGTGTAATGGACTTGCATCTATTGTGGCGAGACAATAACTGGCCGTCTTTGTTCATAACTTGCGTGGGTACGTGGGTACATGGGTACCTGGTATGTACCCAACTGTATTTATAGAACTGAATTAGGTTAATGTGCCACCTTGTAGATGCAACGGTGTGCTGAGTTTTTGTCACTTCTTACAGTGTTACCTTGAATTAGAATGCCGATAAAACCTAGCGACTCGAGATCATACTTAAGACAATAATATGCTGTATGGTTTTTTGTTTCATGGTTGTTTGATTAATATATAAAAATCGCGTGTCACGTTGTTAGTAGCGAGTTGCCACTTGCCAGACGCCTCGGAAACGGCGGTACCGATTTTGTTGAAATTTTTGACCTTATTCTATGCATATAATAATATTCATCCGGCCAACGTCTATATATTTCATACCCTAAAATGTATTGAAAACAATGTTTACCATACACATTGGTGACAATATTATGATATATAATTACAATATCATTATATTATTTATAAACATTTTTATTATGTATTTGTACCCGTCGACTGAAATCCCTCTTACAAGAAACTCAAATACAATCAAAGATTCTTTTTTTATTGAACCTCCCTAATTATTTGTAGGTAAGCAAGATTAAACAGCGGTACAATTTTATAGGTGGAGGATTTATAGGTATAATTTATGGCTGGATTAGATGGGACCAATCTCGATGGCTGTTGTCCCACATTTTCTCTTTATCTCGTACTTCTTGTATTATCGATGGTCCAGTGGTTTACGGATATCTCGGACGGAGGTTCGATTCTTTGGTTGGAAAAATGTTTTAATGTTTTATAATATCTGCACCATCTTTTGCCGGTTGTCTATTAACCTACCCAAAAGTAATAAGAGTAATATAAAAGTAAATAATGAGTGTTCTTATATTGTACTACGAAACTCTAAGTCTATAAAAATACTTTTGGTTTCTCGTTGAAATTCATCAACCACCAACACCGAAGCAAAACAATATTAGAGCCTGCTTTCGCATTTTAGAGGTGTTTTTCAATAATTATATAGTGGTCAATGTTCATCTATTAATTAAGCTACCATTTGTGATTACATTATTTAAAAAATAACCAATTAACAAAAACGCTTAGGCAATAGAGCATAAACTATACATTACTACACGAGAGTTTCATTAATGCTTTTTGGATAGCATTATAGCCTGTAGTAGACTAACGCTTAATCCTATTTATATCAAATACTCTCGATCAACATTGATCTTATAAACTTCAAACTTATTAATCTTACAAGTTTAGGACATCGAATATTACTTAGTTATTGTGGTTTGTGAAGACTGTAGACAGCCTTTAATAGTGTACTGGTAGTTTATTGACATGGGACAATTACTATTGTTAAAACTGCATATTATGACATATTTCAGATGGCAATCTATTTACCCGACTACGGCGAAGCAAAAAGGAGGGTTATGATTTTCACCTGTATGTATGTATGTATTTTGCTTTACATTGTAACAAAACAAAGTGATAAGTTTTTTTTTTATTTAGTACGGAAAAACTCATTAACATCAATTTACACTTTCAGCACTGCAACTTTCACAGTGAACTATTTATAAGAGACCCATATATACTATCAGTTATATATCACTTACGCCCATATTAGCTCATTTATATAGAACTTGCATTTTTTATATTTAAAGTGAAAATTAATTGACTGATCGACGCGTAGGCTGAACGTCAAAGCTGGCAATATTTCGCACAAAGGTATTCCTCTGATGACGTAAGCATTCACTAGAAAGATTTATCAAAATTACTCTTCCAAGGTGGTTAAATAGTAAATCAAATACTACCAATTTTACGCTGGAAAAAAGATAAAGCTAGATTTTTTAAAGTTTTATTAAAAGGAAAACCCAATTTAATTTAAGTACTATGCATGTATTTTATTTAACACTTTGCACAGAATATGCCTTAATTACTTATAGCTAAAAAGCTGTCCTTGTTTTTCCAGTTATAGGTCTAATTAAGTAACCAAAATAGGTATGACTCGTTTAGAAAACGGACCGATTTTGACCGAACCGGACGATCATTTGTTCGGGTTTTGTAAATTCATCATGATCTCTCTTGACTCATCAGCACCAAATTACGTAGTTCCATCTTCTGCCTATAAATCGACCTCTCCTTGTACTTACCTACTTTTATACGAGCTATAAATTATTGTTCTATCTTCTCATTATTCGATCGTTCTATTAATTTGAATACAGTTTTAATTGGTCAGTAATACTGCTCGAGTTTCCCGCACCGAACGCCGGGCCGAGCTCGCTACCAAAGGAGATCGACTTACAAAGAGTCTGTCCTTACTTTCACAAAACTTTAGTGCTCAATATAATTATACAAATATTAAAGGCCATGGACCACGTCTATCCAGGGTCCCTAGCCAACATGTTGCCTTTTTCGATTCTAGAATTGCCGATCAAAATGTATACTTATTGGAATTGTCATGACAAAAGTCGAAATGGCTCGGGGCTATTTGTACCTATTTAGTTATTTCACTGTCGCAAAATCAATGTGAATTTACACGCTATTACGATTGTTAGGTTCATGAGGTTTGACATGAGTTGATCCATTCTACATCATCGTTGATTGGTTGATGAATAACGTTAGCCAATAATACCCGCTCTTATAAACTTCTCTTGGAAAACCCCAGAAACCACACATTTTCAATTTGAAATTCAACAGTGAGATTAAAGTACAGCTACGCCACAATAGACATAATCACCACGCTCAAATTTTTGTAGCAAAACAAAGTAACATTATTATAATTATACTACAAACATATTATTATGTTCTGTCAATAAATAATTAATTCGATTTTTAGTGCAAAAGTTATTAATTCGATTTCAATACCGTTTTTCGCTATTCCTCAGTTTTAGAAGTTAAAAATGTCTGTAAAACAATAAAGCACAAAAGTTTACATCTTCAGTTTATCTACCTTATAAAGTGTGACTATCAAGTGGAGGAAAAGTCTTAAGCTCGTTTTCGACCATTTGCATTCAAATGTAACGACTCTGATTGCCAGAATATACCTTTACTCCACGGTGTATATAAACTTTATCACCCATTTTCAGACAGTCGAAAATCAGTATCTGAGAAAGGCTGAAATTCAAAAAAATATAAACAAAAATATCACAAAATAAATTCATGAGGATAAAATCTAAATAACTTCTTATCGACTTCCGACTATCACTATTGTTATTTTGATAATATAATTAGTTATTAACTACCTACACGTTTTTCAAAATTATAAAGGTATTCTTAATTTTAAGGATACAAAAGAGTAGAGTAGAGAAAAGGTTGTCAAGGAATATTCTCTACAAATGAGTAGAAATAATAGACAAGAGAAAAACGCGCATAAAACGCGCCCTAACGATGATTCCTCAAAAATTGTGAACGCGCCCTTAGGGCGAATCCTCAAAACTTCTAAACGCACCCTAACGACGATTCCTCAAAACTTCTGAACGCACCCTAACGATGATTCTCAAAACTTCTAAACGCGCTTTACGACGACTTCTCAAAACTTTTGACCACGCCCCTACGACGATTCCTGAAAACTTCTAAACGTCGTAACGACGATTTCTCAAATTTTCTAATCGCGCCCTTACGATGATACCTCAAATCTTCTAAACGCGACCTTACGACGATTCCTCAAAACTTCTAAACCCGCCCTTACGACGATTCCTCAAAACCATAGTAGTCGCACTGTTTATATTTTACAAAGTACCAAACCATCCATCACCGAAGTAGCCGGTCAGCCACGTGGACCCGACAGTTGTGATCGATTCGATTAGCTCCCAAATTGTTATCCGTATCGATTTAAATAATTTATGTTAGAAAGGGGAAGTTTATCTAATTTAAGGCCATTGCACCTACCTAGTAAAGTGGTAAGACATTGTTCTCGGAGAATTTTATTGGTCTAGACTCTAGAGCACTCTCTCGGAACTCCACTCGTTAGGGTCAAATTAATTTGGCAGACTTCCGTCTTGTTAACCTGTCAAATCCATACTTTAGAAATGCATTTACGCGTCGTCTTGCGGTCTGAATTGACCCTAAGGGTCAACGCTAAAACACGGGCGGATGCGGGCGCGGGCGCACGCGTTGGAAGACCGCCGCGGGCCACGGATCCGCGAGCGGGGCACCCGTCGCGTGTGCCCATCTCATTTAGCGCTGCTAGTATAATTTTTATCTCGAGCGTGTACAGTTGTGTCGAGTAGATTACCATCCAGGATCATTTTACTAATTTATTATTTGGAAAAAAGACGTCAACGGAAACAACGTCGATTGCGAAAAACATGCGCCCGCGCCGTGTGCCCGCCGTCCGTCGCCCGCGTCCGCGCTCCGTCGCACGCGCCTGCGCTGCCCAAACTACTGCGCGAGTTTTAGCGTTGGCCCGACGATGTTATAAGGTTTTGACCGTGTGATAGAATGAATTTAGGGAGTAGGAAAGATAATTATTGACGCATTTGCAAGTAGCCACGCCTTCCCTATACTAGGCCCTGAAAAAGTTGATTGGTATTTTATTCGTGTTTTTCATAAATGGATCCCATTTCTCTGGACAGATTTGGTTGTTAAGGTCTCCATACACGATCTGATCGAATCTGTTCGAGCTAATCCCAGGCCGGACACGTTTTGTACACTCCCGCGTGTGTGATCGTCGGCTTGCAATGAAACGATCGGCCTTTCCATAATAATAATATATGGGGCTCTTCAAATTATGGGGATTAGCGCGTGGGTTATGTGTGGTGGCCGTAAAGAAAGTTCTTCCGACCGAGCGAGGTGATATTCTCAGTGAGGCCCACATGATTGATTTCAGACACATAGAAAACTTTGATAGCGCGATGCAGGACTGTGGCTCTATTTGTACCTCCACAAGCGAATACAAAAATCTCATTGAATAAACAACAATGTGATGTGAGCTTTGAGTAACTTTCACGTATGTTTAATTCGTATTTAAACCATTCCATTTACAGTTAACAGTTCAGTAAACAATTACAGTCAGTTTTTACAGTTTAGATCCAGTTATAAACCACTCTCGTTCGTACAAAGGTTTGGAATATTTTCTTTCCTTTGCAAGCCATTTGTTTTTGATCAGACAGTGGCACAGAAAAAGAACAAAAATATGCTCTTACATTTTTTTTACGCCAATTGTTTTCGAAAAAGTTGAAAAGGTGCGAACAACAAAATAGTTGGAATTCTAGAGCAGAACAGAGTGACCCACTCGTGTCCATACGTCGCACAAACTTCTGCCTTTCAGCCGCGCTCAGCCAACTGCTGAAACGGGAAGTTCAGACAATGATCTATGTGCGCTAGATATGGCTGTATAAATGTTTATTTACAAACAAATAAAATATAATACCTAAGCTACGAATAATAAAAACTATACCTAAGGTTTATTTTTAACTAGATGTTGTCTACTTTGTTTATGCAATGAACAGATTTGTTCGAGTCTGGGAATCGTAAATTTTTACGAGATGAATACTTTTAATTTTCCTATCCCTATTAGTATCGATAAGCCTTTACGCTGACATGACAGTTGACACAATTAGAGACACATTTAAAAAATAAATTGGCCAAGTGCGAGTCGGACTCGCGCACGAAGGGTTCCGTACCATTATAGAGCAAAATTAGGCCAAAAATTGTTTTTTTTTGTATGGGAGCCCCCCCCCCCCCTTAAATTTTTATTTTATTTTAATATTATTATTGAATATTAAAGTATACTTATATACTTAATATTAAAGTATACTTATAATATTGACATAGACCAAAAAAGGCTAAAAAATCACGTTTGTTGCATACAAACGTGATTTTCAATCTTCATAATTTTGAAGTCGGTGCCAGTTCCAAAAGTTTCAAATATTCTGGCAGACTGAAGATTCAGCTATACCTGGTACCGACTTCAAAATGATGAAGATTGAGTACAGAAATAGTTGAGGTATAGCCGAACTCTGAAAAGGCACTATTAGATAGGAAAAATTATTTAATACTTTTTAGTTCTTATTATAAGGTTATTATTATTGTTTTTACCTTGGAAGTCGGTTTTAATTTTTTTTTCAATAATAATAATGAATAATATGATCCACAAGTTTGAGTCTATTCTAGTGCCTCTAATCTCTATCTCTGTGATTAAAACTTCGAACACGATAATGAGTAGGTAACTCGCAGTTTTTCTCTTCCTACCCTCCGCATCACATATTATTATAAGTTTTGTTAAATAATAAAATGTGCAGTTAAAACTTAAATAGCAGACAAACGAAAATGATGAATAAGGAATTTTAAAAAAAGGTTCAAATTTTTACTGTTACTTCGTGCGCGTGAAGTTTTAACAAAATATCCCCGTACCACAGTTGCTGTAGATTATAAATTGTCTTCTCTCTGGTAGACAATTTATAATCTACATTCTACAGGTATAATTCTAATACATCCATTGAAAGATTTAAATCTGCTCAGCATTTTCGGAGCCTACTCGACGCTAACAAGCAAATATAGACTTAAAAAATTATTTAAAGTGAAAAAATGTTTCGAGTCAGGCGAGCCAAGCTTAATAATTGAAATTGACGTTTTGCCGCCACATTAAATAATTCATACCCGAAACCTTTACCAAATAAAAATACATACGTACATCTAGAACACTGTGATTCCGACATACAAACAACATTATAATTATTAGTACATGCCGCGCAATTCTTTGAGATTGTTAGGCGAAACTGGAAATGACAATCGGTTCATATATATTGTATAAAGAAAGCTACGGTATAAAGTTATAAACTATAACAACGTCTATTACTAACGTTCAATAGTTGCGAACGTATCACCGCGGCGAAATTAAAATGGCCTATACTCATAAAAATTATAAATCCTGCCCTGCACCTCGGTCACTTATTCGCTTTATTATTTTCAAATGATCTTAAAGTTTTAGATGACCTATAATAATAAGAACTAATTAACTATTGTCACTCATTATTTAACCCGTTCACTGCCATATTATGACAACATAAGAAAGAAAATTTTTTCGAGAAACATCGTGCATGTAAAATTCAGATCGTCTGGTCATTTACTAGAAAATAAAGCCATTACTAAGCCAATTGTTATTGCGTGAGCTGCAGTATCGTCGTTGGCGAATTAGCTAAGTAAATCTAGACTCGATAATCTCAACATAATCGTGCCGAGAAAGTGCTAGCAATGATTAGTATTTGAAGAGTATAGATGTACTCTATAGCATAGTGAAAAAGGTCTCTTAAATTTGAGATTTTACATTGTTATAAAACTACTTGTTAAATTATATACCTGACAGGCTAATGGCACAAACAGTAGCCAAAAAAGAAAATCCAGAAAATGACTATTTCCTTTTATCTCTATAAAACCGAAAATATTGTTTAAATTTCCTGTCTTTTGCGATTTTTATACAGGATGTAACAAAACTAAGCAGTAATGTATATGTGTCCCCTATATAGAGTTATCTGTGAAAGTAGCAGCGCTGAAAGATTTGTATGAATGGTATTATCACTAAGTTATGTTACAACTTGTATAAGAAGTTTACTATAATATTATATCAACAGAATACGGCATATCTGTTCATTTGTCTTTGTTTCAATCCTGAAATGAAATTACATTCTTGGCGCCGACTACCGCAATGTACGGGTTAATGTTTTGCGTTAAATTAAATTAAATATTATACGTTTTATACATATATAAACAATTTTTCAATCGATTTGTTCAGTTATCAGTCACATAAATTTAATTAAAAAAACTTTTTTTAAAACACAAGTCTTTAAAAGCTAGAGCACATTATATAGTTTTAATAATGATAAAATACTTTTTTGAGAATAGTTTTTAATTACAAGTTCTTGTGCATAGGTAATTAAAATCAACGATAGAAAATTTCCAAATGAACTTTTTAAATGCTACAAAATTATATAAATAGAGAGAATAGAGAGCAGTTATCCCTGTTTTTTAACGTCGCAATTTTCCTTGAACTTTGTGAAAATTTAGAGCAGATAGCTGAAAATTTTAATTAAAATTAAAAATACTTTTAGTTCATCATTAGCATATTATATAAACAATGATGAATAAAAGTCAAGTTCAACAAAATCTAATAAACGCACATAAATAACAGTTATCAAACCAAGTTTTTGAGGCGGGGGTGAAAGTTTTGAATGCGGGGCTCAAAAGTTGTGATGGAAGCGATGAAAAAGGATTAGAGTGAGTTATAGGCGATTCTTAAAGCCTCGAGTTTCATTATCTATCCCTTAAAGGGCTTAAACTGGCTTCTGTAACCTTTACAAGGTTTAGGATTTCAGCAGCATTACGATTTATGCCGATGTTTCTTGGTAAGTTATTTTAATTTCCGGTATATTTTAAACAATTTTGTATTAGATAAAGTACTTTGTCATAGCAGAATGCCTTTCAAAAATTAAGGTAAGCAAAGTTACACTTTACAAGTTAGTAGCGACGTCACTTTTTATTTATTCCACTAGCCAAAATTTTCACTTTTTATGCTGTATGCTAATTAAGTTTATTAGGTTTAAACCTAGTAGACTTAGATAGGTATTAAGTTGGACCTACTTCACCTTTCCAAGTATGTATGTTAAAGGAATTTTCACGTCATTAATTAATACTTCATATAAATTTTTCTTCATTTTCCGCTCTTGTGAAAAGCCGTATTAGTTGGAAATACTAAGTTGGAAATAGCTCCTTTTGAACTTTTACAAATCTTTTGATAGTTGAAATAGAACAGTTTTAACGTAATGCACCTTTATATAGCCAAGCTTAATATTAATACACCAGTTACCTAGGAACCTAGAAAGTATATTAATCCCTTGTTGAAATAAAATGTTGTATGAAATAAATTATTTAGAGTGTGCAATGAGGCATAATGATAATATATTGTAGAGCCTTCATGGAAATTAATAATGAAATAAAAAAAAACTCTCTGGCAGACTGAAGTAAAAAAAAATGAAAACCGACTTTTTCTTCCTAACTTCCAATTAAAGACCCCATTAAAAATTGTAAATGTATAGTATACTAGAAGACTAGATATTAGCCGCAATTTCGACGCGCAGACATATTACGTTTTTTACGCGAGAACCACTATTTTTTCACGACCAGAACAATCCCTGTTTTCCGGGGCCTAAGGTATATAATATATACTCGTATATAATATATACGTATAGGCATATGCCTATACCTATATATTATATAGGCGTCCGTATGTCACAGCCAATTTTTATGTCAATGAATGACCATCAAAAATGTTTCTAGTTTTTATCAGTATCATCACAGAGGGCACGCGCGGGCCACTCCCAATACACTACACTCTACAGTAACTAAGCCAGCTGAATATCTGTCAAGTGTTATTTTATCAGTTATCTGCAATCGAGATGGAAATTTTACAAAGAATATTGTGTTTTATTTCTTACTGAAGAATTCTGGATAATATAAAACATAATCGAATGAAAATAGAGTTGAGAAAGTATTTACTTGGTTTTTCAAATTGTATACCCAATATTCATTGTAATATTAAATTGCCTAATTAGCTATTACATTGCATTGTGTACTAGATTTTTATCTCCGTTTCCAAAAAATTCGCTATCGCAAATTCGGGATAGAAAAATGTATGAACCCTTGTTCGTACATTTTTCTATCCCCGGCACTTATTGTATTTAGATTTTAGCGGTTGTAGAAGAAATAAAAGGCAGACCGTTACACATTCACGTTTATAATATTAATATGCAGTATTGACCAAAAACACATATTATACTGAAAAAAATAATATAAAAATCATTAATTCTTTTTGTTTTTTAACATAGCTCATACTACAATTATTAAGGTTTAAGTCTTATTCATTTTAACTAGAAACCAAACTAATACGAAAGAAAATCGGGATATTGTGAGGTAACAATATTCCTTTACCACGGTGCATTCACGATACTTCACAAACCTCTTAGGAGTCACTTTGCCGAGGCGTGGTTAAGGATTACGTATGCAATACTGGTTTACCCGACTGAGATAGGAGGATTAGGTTTTGCGAGTGTTAGTATGACTTATGTATGTAATGGTGGCTTTCCATTAGCCGCAAGCGTCCGTGACTGTCAAAAATTCAAAGAAAACTACTTTTTGACCTGGACTATAGGTTTCATTTTGCTCTACAGTACACCGCTACAAAGCAACGCACATAGTATCTAAACACACTATGCCGAAGTTACGCGTCGTAAATTCCGCATGATTCCGCCTGCAATGTATTTTAACCTATCATGTTATTGAATTGTTGTTAAAATGTTATTGAATTTAATAAAATTTGTTAAGTTGTTTATTATTATTAAGTATTACTTGTTTTATAAGATATAATATTATATTTTTTGTGTTATAAATATCGCCAACAAACTGAAATGCAGTTTGGCGGTTTTTAGGATAAGGACATAATATTGTAAAATACTGGAACAAATAAAAAAAAAAATTATCAACCCCCGAACGGCCCATGTGGGCCGCGATAACAAAAGAATAACAATAGATTTCCTAGAATCCGCGATCGACGGATTTACCGATGACACACTGTTCCGTCCGTATTTTGCATGCGTTTACGCCGCGTAACTTCTGCCTAACTTGTGTTTAGAACGGCGGCAATGTGTTGCTAAGCCAATATCAGGCAAAAGATTGGAAAGTCACCTTTACGTTATACGCACTATCTACACATTTTTGCACACGCAAAATGTAGAATTCTGTAAAGTCTGAGATAAAATATATATTTTCGCATTTCAAGATGTTTCTCGCAATCACGTGGTAACCGTACATTTTTCATAATAAAAGATATCCAAAACTACCCGAGACATGAAGTACCTTCACACCAATTCGGTTCAACCACAGAATTAAATCAAGATAGAACGGCGACGCGCGTGCGTTGCTAGGTATCGCTCGTGTCAATTTTTGGTTTGCTTTTAGTTAGAACAAATAACTTACCCGTGGAATCAGGCACTGCACAATGAGACATTTTTGCACAACCGCTCCGGTGTAATCAAGTCGAGACGTGCGCGCTGACTGAATGAACGTTCAACAAATCTTGCACACTTGTGCAAGATTGAAAAACGCGTACTCCACCCGCTTAGCCGTTCTATCTTGATTTATTTCTGTGGGTTCAATGGCAGCATGAAGAGGTAACAGACTGACCCGGGGCCCTTTTGCAGTTATAACAATATGCGTATAGATAAATCCTGGATTTACATTCAACATGATGACTCTTTCACGGTGCAAACTATCAACCGAACAATGCCGTCTTAGCTAAGTTTTTCAACATGAAAATATTTTGATGGGATATCGAAAGTTTGGTATAAAAATTACATTAAACATACATAAAACCAGATGTTTTAGAAGTGTTAAGCGTAAAAGGACGTATCTTATCCGATGCTTATCTCGGCGCCTGTTATGTTATTCGATAGGCAGATGCGAAAATTTTGATCTCATCTCCAGAATAATCTTATTACTTACGTCAAACATATTGCTACTTGGTTTTCCGGTGCATAAAATATTTTTGTATATAAATGGCGATTCATAGACGAATCTAGTTTTCTTCGGTAGATTATTCATAGCCGCACAGCGCTGGAACCGTACATTTTTCCGATTCTTATTGACACCAGGAATTAAAAATTGTACTATCATAATAGGCAGATGGCGGACCTATATACTAACCCCCTTGCTAATAAACGTTGTATAAGCTTTGAATAGTTATACAGTGTTTTGTTCCTGTCACACAAGTGACATATGTAATTGGATTGAAGAGGACAAAACAATGAATAACTATTCAAAGCTTATACAGCGTTTATTAGTAAGGGGATAAGTAAATTGGTCGCGTTTTGTCAAACACAGTTAACAATATCACGAATTACATTGAATTGACATAATTCAACCAAATGACCTTGGTCTGTCAACTGTCTATGAATCAATTTCTTCCTCAGATATTATTTTCTTCGATGGTCCTACACTTTGAGGTCCTACATTTTAAAATTACTCTGTGCACCGGTAAATGTTCCAGAACATAGAATTATCCATTCATCCTTAATTAAATTTAATTAAAATCGGCTTAGCTTAACTTAACGACTCAGCTTCAAGCTTTTTGTAAGGATTTGACGATTTGCAAGACGTCTCAAATGATGTGTCAATTCAGTACTTTAGAAACGCATCTACGCGTCGCGTTGCGGTCTGAATTGACCCTTAGTAATAACTGAGAACGGATAGACAATAATACACACACACAATACACACTTTCGCTTTTATTACTCTGGATGCAGGAATATGTATCATTATAATTCAATACAAAGAATTGTATACAGGGTGTATACCTACAAGGGCAGAGATTATCACACAGAAAACACGCAAAGAATTAACACTACTGTGCTGCAAAAACTACTGGACTTGTAAGGCTGGGCTTACACGATAGAAAACTATGGTTTTTAAGTTAGGAGAAGTAGAGAGAACTTACACAACGATCAAAATAAAATAAGAAATATAATATTTTGAAAAGATAAGCCGACTTAAAAATTACGTAGATAAAATTCCCTATCTCAAAAACTCCTAAACCGATTTTGATGAAACCTGCAGTTTTCCCTAAGTTGAACAACCTAGTACAACAAAAAATTACTTATACCGGACTTGTAGTTCTAGAGATATGCGAACACAAACATAAAAACATACACTCTAACTCTTTTTTAGAGTTCAGACGTTGATATAGACCAACATATACGAAAGCTAGGCAGTTCTGGAAATATTACATACATACGGGTCAAATTGATAACCTCCTTTTTTGTAGTCAGTTAGAAAAAGAGTGAAGGAATGCAGATTAGTTTATTTGTTGCAAAGTTGAGGGAATGCCTACAATACTCATGATTACTTTACCCGCTGCTCAATTTACTCGGATCGAACTACAGAACAAAATATTATTATAAAGTTTAAAAGTAGTTTGTTTATAAAGTCTCACAGAGAAGTAAAAACTTTCTATTGTTTTAACTGCTGACCGATACATATTCACATTAATACAAAATATTAATACCTACTTTAATTAAAGAATATGTATAAACTGTATATTTTTTTATTGTTATAAAGAAAAGTTATGGTCTCTTGCCAGTCGTGTCGGTCGTCCGACGTCCGTGCCACTGGGTTATGAAAAGGAATAGAGAGTGATCTTGTGTATTTCGTAACTGCGCACACACTTGGGCAATATACGGCCACAGTCACCGAAGCCAGTGTGGGAGTTATTATAAAGCCAGAGCTGGCCGGCTGTGTAGACTCAGCCTATCCCCATCACGGGTTAAGGGCAGGCGATATCAGTGATGGACAGTATCAGGCGTTATCGCCACTCCAGATATCATAAAATTGAAGCTGTACTTCTCTGGCCAGTTACTTCGGTCGCAGACGCACCTGCATCGCGGTCAGAATGCACTGTAAGTACAAAGGCTATTATTTTAGTAATTTATTTAGGCCGATTTAGCAAAAATGAAAAAAAAATAAAAATAAAATCGTAAAATCTTAAATTGAATTTAGGTGCTTGGAAAAACAAAGAAATTATTATTATTTGTCTTATGAAATTAGAAATGAGAGTATTTAAAGAAAAAAGTAGGTAATAAGATAGATACTTTTTAAGCCTTATGTTTTAATATTTCATTTAAAAACTTGCAATGGTGATTATGTGATTGCAAAGTTTTTATCTTTTAGTAACTTTTGAATGTTACGTAACGGCTAAAATAAGCAAGCAAGGCCAGAATCCTTTAGCAACTAGAGAGCTCTTAAAGCTAAAAATATCTCCTTCGTTTAATTTATTTGCAAAAGTCATTTTAAGGAAAGTAAATTTTCAATGGCCACTGACAGTATATAACCAAATCACGTAGCACTATCGCCATTTTAGGGTTCTATGGGTCAAATAGAGTGTCTAAAATACAAAGGGTTAAAGTTTTGGGACGAAAAAACTACCCTTTTCATGAGACACCATAAGGAGGCTGCAAAATATAGTAACAGCTTTAAATCAATGTAATATTTACAAGAGGTCTACAATTTCTGAAATGGTTAAGGCTTATGTCAAGCACTAAAGTTAACTCATTAATGTTCTTCAAAATACTTGCTATAAATTAAGTATAATGTGGTCCGGAACTTAAAAATATTATGCTCATGTCAGCAATAGATATAATCAGTCGTAAAATATTAAAATAAGGTCATGTGTACACAATAAAGAGTATTTATTATTATGTAATCCACTCCTAGACAGAGTATAATATTTAATTTTTTATAGTATGGTTTTGTCGTCTTAAAATGTGAATTTAGCTCAATCGAACCTCAAACTAATCTGAAACTGTATTAAATAAGTTTTAACTATCATTAAATCCACACTTTAAGTCAACGAAGTTCTTGAAGATCCTGTGTAGATAATTGTTACGAAAAAAAACATCGCAAAAAACCGACATCAAAAATATATTTATTACGAATACGCCATTACAATATGAAACAAGGTTGAGAAATAAATTTTTACACCGCCTATCTGTATTTTGAAGAGCTCTTATTGATAAATTATCTTATTATTATCGAGATACAAAGAAAATAGATAGGAATATTTCGTAACATATTGTTTTCCTTAGCGGAGTAAACAGAAATACCTACATGAATATTTTTATGACGAGTATTTTGTAAGAGATATTTACAATAGGTAATATGCGACTACCTACATGGTGTACTGGTAAATGCTATATTATACATCCATACTAATATTATAATTGTGAAAGTGTGTCTGTCTGTCTGTCTGCTAAGTCGCTTCCGCGACGGTATAAATTGAGCCTAAAGCAGGCCATAAACGAAGGGGTGTACCTGACAGGTTTGCCTGTGCAGTTACGCCTGTCAGGCAAAACCTGCACAATTCTGTAACATACACTTTCCGGTTTGCCTGAACAGTTATTGACCAGGCAAACCTGTCAGGTACACACATTAGAATCATTTTCATGTTGAAATCTATCTTTGCAGCGATAATCCTCCTCTTTGCGCTGGCGGCGTGCGCCTCAGCCGTCTCAATCCCCCTGAGACAGAACCCGGAGACGCTGTGCATCGGCCAGGAGAACTTCCTGCGGATCGCCGACGTCCAGAGCTGCCTGCACTACTACCAGTGCTATGCCGGCCGCTCCTACCTCATGCAGTGCCCTATGGACACGTGGTTCAACGAGCGGGAACAGGTATTGTTCTAGAGTATTCTAGAGTTCTTAGAATTGTAGAGTTTTTTAAAGTTCTCGGAAATTTTCTTTCTTTCAATTCATTTACTTCTTTTAAATACGCTTAATACGCTTACAATTTTGGCTTATGGAATTATCTCCCTGAACTGAGCTGAACCTGATTTTATCAAAACGATATTCTATGATCTTTCCTATCAAATGCTACGAAACTTTGCATTACAATAATTAACATTTTAAGGCCATTACAATATTTGTTATCTTTCAGATTTGCGATCGATCTGAGGCACCGGAAGGATGTCTGGTAGAGCCGCAGCCGGAACCAGAGCCCGAACCTGAACCAGAACCCGAACCAGAGCCGGAACCCGAACCAGAACCTGAACCTGAGCCAGAACCCGAACCAGAACAGGAATCTGAGCCAGAACCAGAAGAGTTACAAATGGAATCTGAGGAAGATTCTCTAGAAGCTCCCGAAGACAGTGAAGAGCAGGATGAGGTAGAAGAATTCAAATTACACCACCACAACCATGATCACGAGGAACACGACCACGATCATGATCACGAGGAACATGACCATGACCATGACCACCATGATCATGACCATGACCACCATGATCATGACAACCATGATCATGATCATGATCACGAGGAACATGACCATGACCATGACCACGACCACCTTGATCAAGACCATGACCACCATGATCACGATCATGACCATGATCATCACGATCATGATCACGAGCACAACCATGATCATGAAGTTGAAGGATCAGGTGAATCTGAAAGTTCGGAAGAGGATGCTGTAGTAGGGCTGATTAGAGCTAGGTTCATTAGACAACAGGAAGAAATAGAAGAGGAAGAAGATATTGAGGGTATAAAAGCCTTAAAACGTCAAAATGACGACAACGACTTAGAAGACGAAGACCTTGAGGGAGCTGCTCTAAAACAGGAAGATGTTGACGAAGAAAATGACGATGAACTAGAAAACAAACAGGAAGAAACTGAGGATGATAAAGACATTGCAGACGAAGCACGAAAAAGGCACAGAAAATCAACAAAGCAAGGTGATGGAGAAAATGAAGAAGAAGACGAAGAGGATCAAATCGATGACCTGAAAAAGACACGAAAACTAAAACAAGAAGAGGTTGAAGAAGAAAACGAAGAAGTGGATAGCAGACAAGAAGAACAAGATGATGAGGAAAACGACCAAGAAGATTTAGTGAAGAGGCTATTTAGATTTGTCAAACAAGAAGAACAAGACGAAGAGAATGAAGATAATGAAGAAGAAATTTTAAAGAGGTCTCGCAGATCAATTCTAAAGCAAGAAGAGCAAGATGAGCAAGAAGGTGATGAAGAGGAAATAAGACAAGAGGAAATTGAAGGCGAGGATGAAGAAGAAGAAGAAGAGTTGAAAAGGCAAGAAGAAATTGATGAGGAAGAAGAAGATGAAATGAAAAGGCAAGAAGAAGTTGAAGAGGATGAAGATAATGAAGAAGAAATAAAAAGGCAAGACGAGATGGAAGATGATGATGAGGAAGAAATGAACAGGCAAGAAGAATTAGAAGAGGACGACGAAGAAGAATCCATTAAGAGACAAGAAGAAATAGACGAAGAAGAAGAGCAGGATGAACCACAAAGGCAATCATTTTTCAAAAGAATTTTCCGAGTTTTCGCTTGAAATGTTTGCATTTTTCAAAAGCTTTTCCACTAGGAATGCTGACTTGAAATAAAGTAGGTAGAAATAAATTATTATTAAATTATTACGATAATTATTATGTTAAGTGCTTGCGCGATTAGGATCACTTTGTGCAATTGTGTAAATAAACTGACGTGAGTGAGTATTTATTACAGTTACATGTTTTATTTTCCCGCCCTGATAAAATTAATATTAAAGACAACGCCATTTACAAAAACCTACAACCTCGAACAACCTATAATGACCAGCATAAAATGCTCTGATACCCTAAGCTTTGATAGCCAAAAATAACTACTTAACACAAAAAAAAGACTAAAATTGCAATACTACTAGCTATATATAAAATTGCAATACAAAACTTATGTCTTATAGATCTTAGGATCTTGGATTAAGTATTAAGTTTATAATTGAGGAGGTTCTTTTCAAAACTTGACTATTCCACTTTTTGGATCTTTGTATAATTTAACGAAATATAATTTTAAGAACACGGTTACGTGTTTAACATAAAATGTTGGTGAATTATAATATACAACAAGAATAGTGATTATTTCGTATGAGTTTCAAAATTTTAGCATTATTATAATATTGAATAAATCCAGAATCTTAAAATGGAATAATCAAGTTTTGACGAGGCAGATTGGAATAATCAAGTTTTGTTAATGTGTTCTATAGGAATAATCTAGTTTTGATTTTTTTGGATTTGGATTTTAAACGTTTTACGGCTCTGGGTTCTTGCCCTTTCGAGCCTGACATCAACCGTTCAAAAACTTGGCAGATTACCAATGAGAACATAAAAACTTTAAGCTACCTGAAAAATATGAGGAAAAAACATGTTTTGTTACAATTTCTAGTAATAAAAAAAATATCTTCTGGATTAATCATGTTTTGTTGCAATTTTAAAATCCTTATTCTGAACATTGTTAATTCGAAGAGGAATAATCTACTTTTGTCGAAATCATGCGTTTTGGAATATGTTTTTCTAGTGGATTGATCACGTTTTGTCAGGATTTTGTTTTCGATGCATATAGATTTCTATGTTACCAACTTAAAAAAAATAAAAAATCCACTTTGGTCGCAAGTGGAATAGTCAAGTTTTGAAAAGAACCTCCTCAATTATAATTATATAATATGGATGCAATAAAAGAAGTAGGTACCAATTTTAGCAATTTATTACATCATTATTATACAAAATAAATTTCAAGTACAATAATCATTACAGTTATAAGTAACACAACCAAAGCAAAACAAGAGACATGTTGCCGTATGGTCGGCCTTAAATGCATAGATATAGGTTATGAGAAAATAAGTACGTTTAGTTTGACTACGATTCCAACATACATTAACTTAGCCAACACGTTTTCTTTATTACTTACACCCGGTTTCTGAAAGGCTGATCAACGCTAAAATTAACTAATCGGCTGTTAAATCTCTTGTCAAGTACCAATTGGGTTGCTAGAAGCATGATTAGTTAGTTTAATTTGATCAGAGTGTCAGTTGACATAGCTGTTAAATATTACTCGAGACTACCGCCATTTTGGGTTTCTGAAACGCTTGTCAAGCCGTGATCATAGATTAAAGGTTTGTCAAACGCTGTGTCAACTAATCGGTAGTTGTCGGCGAATTAACTTATGAATTCAATTGATTTTTTACCTGAATCTACATTTTCCTTTTGAATCTACGTTACTATAGGGTTTGTTAACATATTTATTATGAAGTTTTAATAAAACTTTGTAAATTGTAATAAATATGTTGATAGTGCAAAGAAACTGTTTTATTTACATCACTTGTTTTATTTGCAAAAAATGTATATTATAGTCAATAACATTTCTATAATGAAGAATAATTTAAGAATCGATACCGTCTAAAAAAATTAAACACTAAATTCTGACAAATGAACGAAAACAAACAAATCGCATGTCAAATCAAAATGATCACAGATTAGTTAATTTTCGTTTGATCAATGTTTTTGAAAGCATCAGATTTCACATTCCCAGAACATTTTTTAAAGCAATGACAGTCCGCAATCCCTTCTTTTGACATTTCATTGGCATTTTTGATAGATAATAATGAACTAATGAACGAAAATAAACAAATCGCTGTTCAAATTAAAAATGATCATAGATTAGTCAAATTTTGGCTGATCAATGTTTCAGAAACTCAAATTGATTTGACATCCATGTTAAATTAACAGCAGTGTTAGTTGATCATTGATTTGACAGACCTTTCAGAAACCGGGCGTTAGAATAGCTAATCAAACATGACATAAGCAAACGATATTACCATTCGACTCATAAAAATTCCATTCGATGCACTTTGATCGTTGATTCTATACAGAAGAAATAAAGATAAAAGTGCTGGATAAGTCCAGTGAAATCGACAAAAATCAGATTACAAAATAAAAAACAATACAAAAATAAATATTAAAAGTCAATAACATTGTTAATGTATTGAATATTTAGGAAAATGAGAATTATTTCGATGCAATCATTTAAAATGGCCAAAGCTAGAAACACTTGTCGATATCAAACTTTCGTAACAAAGACGATAGAAACTTTTTACCTTACTAATAAAAGCAACAATATGAATATTATACAATACCTATTTTGTCTTTGACTGTCAAGCATCTTTTTTAGAGTATCAGACAGGGACAACTTGTAGTTTCCATATTTTACTTAGTGGTCTGTACCACTAAGTAAAATATTACTGTTAAATATTACTGTTAATAGAGTATGTTTTCATTGTTCGACAATGTATTCCTAGCTAGACGGCCAGAGATAATTAGAATTAGTCTATGGTACAGTCAAGTTCAATGGTCCGCCTCAGTTAAGACCGGCAAGGATGTTTTGGCACGTTGATGACATGGGGTATGTAAAACAGGTCAATCAAAATGTTGAATATACTTGGATCACATCGACAGAAGGCTATGAGTATGAAACGGCTGTCTATGAAAATAATTATGACAATTTGCAATATGGCCGCGCCAATACAGCCTTATAGGTCTATAGACACTAGAGTCTAGACAGTGGTTACACGAGAGATATGTGATGTATACTTCTTAGACTGAGAATACATACAAACGATTAAATTCAATGATGTGGGCGAGCCCGTTAAAATCGATATCACAACATTTTGTATATATTTTCGTATCTAAGAATAAATATGCCTACCCTAAAGCGTATAAGACGTAGCGTATTTAGGGGCCAAAACGTACGGTACCTTATTCTACTTGGTGCGACAGAGGAGGAAGATACGTCACCATAAAAATATCACTTTACCGCCATTTGTCACACGAGCACGATAAAAATAAAACACATTTACAACAGAAACAGAGAAGAATATAGTACGAGTTTAAAGTAAATAAATAAAAACTATATACAAAGAGTGCTCGTGTGACAAGGACGGGAACAATCCCGACCGTCAAATCCTTCAGCTCGCTTCTATCCTAACTCGGTAAATATCACGTGAACGAATACATAGTTACAATTCGTTAGTACAAAAAGTTACTGTTTCTATTCCTATAAAATTTTAAAGCGTGCCCCTAACATTACTGTATCAAATCCATCGTTCAGTAAAAAAGTACGAAACGTTCGCTTGTAGAAAAACGGTTGCCGATTTGACTTCAGCCCGGTACAGATGCTGATTTGACTTCAGCCCGATAGTTGCTGTTTTGACTTCAGCTCAGCTGTACAGTTGCTGTTTTAGCCCGCTAGGGGGCGTTGAATCGACTCATTGGCACGGCGAGTGGTCAAAACAGGCCGATGTCCTTCTTCAAGTTGGTTTGTTTCCATGCGGGCAGCCCCGCAAATTCCTCTTTGGTCATTCCGAACGCCTCCTGTAATTACATAACGGATATTTTTAGAACTCGTCAATACCATAACTGAATGAAATATTGTGTATTATAAACTAGATTATTTTTTATTTACAAATACTTTTATAATATTATATTGTTGAAGTCCAATAAATTATAACTACAACATAGAGTATAGACTATGGTCTCTATGTCAACTTTTCTATATAAGTTTATTAATATATTACTGATCAAAATGTACATCTATGAACAGTATCTTTATAAGCTGAAGTTATTATTTTAAAGTGCACTTGTACCATCAAAGAAATTGATTCCTAGGCAGTTGACGGACCTACGTCATGTAGTCGGCTTATGTCAATTCAATATTAGCTGTTTAGATCCTATGGGTTTGACGTAACGGGACCAAATTACTTAGGTCCGCTATCTGCCTAGGAATCAACTTCTCTGATAGTACTTCAACAGACATTTTTTTTGGAAACTAAGGTCGACGATACAGAAATAATATTGTAGAAGCAAATTATTCCTAATATTTTGTCACGTCCCAATCGACAGCATCGAATTTTGCAACACTTTGTACATTAACTATTATCCTAAAGAAGGCACAAACGGTAGGACAGTTAGTGTACAAAATGTTTTGAGAAAGTCAAGCATTTATTGTCTTTGGATCGATTTTGGACCACAACGCGACGCGTAGATGCATTGCGAGAGACGGCTTGCGAACCTGTCAAATCCATACAAATTTAGAAATGCATTAACGCGTCAAGTTGCGGTCAATCGGGCCCCTTTATCTACAAATTTTCATTGGCCCTAATCCCTATTATATACATCTGCAATACCTGGAAGTCGCCATCGGTGAGGTGTTTCTCCAGGTGCTGTGGGTCCACGTGGTCGGGCAGAGGGCGGCGCTGTAGCGCGGCTAGAGGCAGCAACGCGCCAGCACCGCTAAGCCGGGCCAGCTCCCGCGCGCCGTCGAGATACGAGCCAGCCTTCCACCCGTGCTGTACATTATACGTGCTCCCATACCAGTTGTATAAGCTTTTAGTGTGTGCTACAATAGCATAAAGTTAATATACCTAGCTGAATAGAGCAATAATATCGAGCTGTCAAACGAAACCGAAATTGATTACGTCTGTGTGCAAAAATATGTGTACACTGTGCTTATACACTTACACAAGCATCTTTCTAAGAGATTAAATTGTCAACGTGCGCGTGCCGATAAGTGCCGACTGGACGTCAAAAAAAGAGTTCTGCTATCATGTATCACACGTCTCTTTTTACCACGCAGTGTTACTGATAGTGACATCTCTCTTGCTCAGGCCTTTGTTTCTCTATTCCGCTAGGTATATTAACTTTACGTACAATAGCATGTCCAGCTGTAGCCATGAGGAGAGATATTCTTGTCGCCCAGGGTGCTTGTAGGGCTGAAAAAATTGGCGCCCCTTTTGTTTGCCTTCAGCTTCCTATTTTATCCGGCGCCCTGGGTGTGATAATAGTGTGTGCCATAATCGCGTGACCAGTAGTATAAAAGACTTGATGGACAGCTGTTTGCGATCAAAGTTTTGAATTGTAGCCTTAACTATAATTATTCTTAATAATTATTGTCAAAATAAGTATATTGATTTTTTTTACACTACACTAATTGCAAAAGCTGTCTTTCGCTGTTGTCGATTTATTTATGTGTTTTGTATAGCTATAACACTGTCTAATGAATGTCTATTTCAAGTTAGCGCGAGCCCTAAAAGTACTAGCAAATTAGAATAACTGGATATGGCCACGTTATTTGTGATTTTGGCCACGCGCTAAGCAACCTTGTAGAAATGTTACAGACGCACTAACAGTGTTGTAGAGCGTTTAACAGTATAAGCTTTTAGCTGTGCAGTATTATATAGTATAGATGCAAGCTTACAAAGTTAGCTGCAACTTCAAAAACGTCGACTAAAACGAAAAGTACAGTACAACCATGTTTCTAAAGGTTTTTGAGAGGCACAATTATTATTGGTTTGGTTGGCTTGATTTTTCTACGGTAATTGACATACCCTTCAATTAGTAAAAACATTTACACCGCGTAAATATTATGTTTACTTTGCTAAGAATTTCGAAGTTTCTTGCCCGTCATATATCTTTTCAAATGTGCCAAAGAGAAGCAGGCTTTACATAGTTACTTACTGTGTAAATACATACTTAATGAGGATATAAATAGTTTGTCAATAATACCATGAAAAAAACTTATACAATAGTATTATTGTACTTTCAAAGGTTTTAGTCAACGTTCCGAAGTTAACTCCAAATAGCAATATTCAATACTTACAGCGATATTCGCTTCGGCGGCCTCATCGTGTTCCGACCAAGTATCGAACAGGTTCGTGAACTGCTGCGGTTCTAAGCCAGCCGCGACGATCCGGATATCCGGCTTTTCGGCAATCCGGCTGTCCGGTTTATCGGTAGGCGGGGCAGTAGGCGAGACAGGGGGCGGGGCGTGCGAGCGAGATAGCCGCCAATACGCGTCCGCGGTCCGCAGTGCCGCGGTACGCATCGCCTGCCATCGCGACGCAAACGCTCCGACACCTGAAATATTTAATTTAAAATTATTTACTTGCATAAAACATAATGTAATTAGGTATTAGGTATTAATGTACAAATGAATAAGTAGATGTTTTGCCTAATAATGCAACCCATACTCTCTCACAGGCTCTGTGTGCCGAGTGTGAGTCACTTAAACATTTTGTATGGGATTTGTACAACGCCATCTAGCAATGCTCACGGGAGTGAGCCCAGCCCAGTGAGTAGGTAATCCCATACAAAATCTTAGTAAACGCCAAACGCGTTCATGATCGAATGTGAAACAAAAAAAAACTCACACTCGGCACACTGCACTTACACTATGACTCACATTTGCAATTTTTACACTTTCCTATTCCTGCTGTATATACGGTACTGTCCGCTCTTGGCATGGATTTGTCATCATCACATTCACATTTGATTGGAGTAGATAGATATTAAGGTTAACTTATCTAATAAATAATAAAAAATAAAATAATAAAAATTGTTTTATTTCTGAATAGATTTTAAAAAAATGCTTTCAGAACGTTGATACTACTGGTGCCTACCACCGGTTCGGGAACTAGCCCGGCGAGAAGAACCGGCGTAAGAAACTCGCACGGGGCCCACTTTTTTACCAAAAAAAGTGAGGAAAAATTAATCTTTTAAAATGAAATTTACAATGCTGTAAACTTAAAAATATACAATGTCAAGATACATACATAATAATAATTGTAAGTTAATACAATAGTGTAGAAGTAGCCTTGCAAGAAGCCATCCTACTCCCAAGATGTGCCATCGTTTATGAAATCATTGACCTTATAATAGGCTTTGGCACACAAACGTTCTTTGACTACTTTTTTAAATTTATTAATGGAAAGATTTTGAACGTTTTCTGGGATTTTATTGTATAGGCGTACACATTGACCTTTAAAGGATTTACTGACCTTACTAAGTCTGATCACCGGCATATCTAGCTTATGCTTATTTCTAGTATTTCTACAGTGAGTGTCACTTTTAACTTTAAATTTACTTATATTTTTTCTAACGTATATTACATTGTCTAAAATGTATTGAGAAGCAACAGTTAGAATACCAATTTCTTTAAATTTATCTCTCAGAGATTCTAAAGCAGACATTTTATAAATAGATCGTATGGCTCGCTTCTGCAGCACAAATATTGTATTAATGTCGGCAGCGTTTCCCCATAAAAGGATTCCATAGGACATCCTACTATGAAAATAACTAAAATATACTAATCGTGCCGTGTCTTCATCAGAAATTTCTCTAATTTTTCTGACTGCATATGCTGCAGAACTGAGCCTAGCTGCAAGATTAGCAATGTGAGGACCCCACTGTAATTTACTATCTAGGGTAATACCTAGGAATACAGTGTTATCTACCAAATCCATCTTCTCATCATTTAATAGTACATTGGTTTGGACTTGCCTAACATTGGGCAAAGTAAACTTTATACATTTAGTTTTACTAGAATTTAAAAGTAAGTTATTAACATTAAACCAATGTACTATTTTTGAGAGAGCACTGTTTACCTCGTCATAGTTCGACTGTTGTCGCTTCACCTTAAAAATAAGTGAAGTGTCATCAGCAAAAAGCACTATCTCATTATTATTATCCTTTACTAGATAAGGTAAGTCATTTATATAGATGAGAAAAAGAAATGGGCCTAATATAGATCCCTGTGGGACACCTAATTCTATTTTGGTTCCATTTGACCTTTTACCATTTACCTCAACCCTTTGAGTCCTATTTTTTAGGTAAGAAGTCAAAAGGCTGAGAGCAGAGTCCTTTATGCCGTAGTGGCGCAGTTTCCTGATCAATGTAGCATGCTCAACACAATCGAAGGCTTTGGAGAGATCGCAAAACACACCTAAGGCATCCCGCGACTCTTCCCAAGCTTCAAAAATACTACAAAGAAGTCCTATACCAGCATCCGTTGTGGATCGACCCTTAGTAAATCCGAATTGGTTATTATGTAGCAAATTATTTGAATTAAAATGTACTAGTAATTGTTTTAAAATAATTTTCTCAAATATTTTACTAAAGGTCGGTAGAATCGATATAGGCCTGAAATTCGTGGGATCCGATTTAGTTCCGGCTTTGAATAAAGGAACAATCTTGCTATGCTTCATCAAGTCAGGAAAAACACCATTTTTTATGCAGTCATTAAAAATCATTGCTAGATGAGGAGCTACGATGTCAATTATTGATTTAATAATTTTTGTAGACATGCCCAAGAGATCAGCAGTATTTTTAATATTCAGCAATTTAAAGGTATCAATAATATCTCTGGGGTTAATTTCTCTAAATTTGAAATTGACATCACACTCCTTTACATTGTCTCTGAGTAGCTTTTCGGCAGCTTCAGGTGAAGAATTTAAATTTTTAGTAGTTGAGACCGGAATGTCAGCAAAAAACTTTTCAAAAACCGTCGCAACTTCTTGATCATTAGTAATCTTTTTATTTTCGAAGTATAGTTCAAAATCAGAGCTGCGACAGGATACATTTCCAGTCTCACCAGCTATTACCTGCCATGTTGTTTTTATTTTATTTTTAGAGTTTTTAATTTTATTTTTTATGTACAGGGCTTTAGCAACTTTACAAACTTTTTTAAAGGTTTTTGAGTAGTTTTTAACATATGCTTTAAATAATTCACTATTGTTAATACACCTTTCATCATATAGTTCATATAATCTTTTCCTACTAATTTTAATTCCTTTTGTTGCCCATTCAATAAATTTAGTTTTTTTATTACTGTTTCTAACCATTTTAGAAGTAAATATTGAATTGAATTGAGTTTTTATCACCTTGAATAATTTATTAAAAGCTTCATCAGAGCTATGTGACTTATGCAATAAATGGATATTTGAATTTAATTTACTTCTAAATTGCTCAATACGTTTTGTGGTCACAGGAATAAACACAAGATTTTTATTCGCATCACTGTCACATTTCATATTAAAAGAAGCTATTTGTCCACAGTGATCAGAACTTAGCTTATTAATTATTTCTTTTGAATCAGGAGTAAGATTAGTAAATATATTGTCAATACAAGTGGCTGTAGTCTCACAGACTCTTGTAGGTTCCTGAAACAAACTGAAAAGGTTATACGATTGAAATAAAGATGTGAATCTAACAGTAGTGGAGGTTAAATCTAATAAATTAATGTTAAAATCACCACATATAATAACCTTTTTGTTAGATGCACATATTTTTGACAAAATTTGTTCCATTATTACTTCAAAAGAATCGTATAACCCCGATGGAGGCCTGTATACGCTCACAATTATTAGATGGCTCAGCTCTATGCAGGTCACTTCCATTATTCGTTCAGTAGAGAGACTCACAATATCCTTACGTTCCTTAAATTTCAAATTGTTTCTGATTAATATTAAAGAGCCGCCTCTAATGGCATTTTCTCTACTGAACGAACTTGCTATCTGGTGATCATTGAAATTGAAAATGAGTTCATGCGATCTGAACCAATGTTCAGATATACACATAATATCAATGTTATATTCCTTCAAAAATAACTCAATTTCAAGTTCTTTACCTACCATACCTTGCAAATTCTGATGCACCAGATTAATTAAATTACAGTTATTCTTACTTACAATATTTGAATCTATTAAGTCATTGGTAGGATTTTGACTATTTAAAGTTGATTTTTCTCTGCAAGAGATTTCCTCTATTGTCTTATTATCTAATTTAAAGAAATATTTGGAACATATTCCAAATCGTTAACACTATGACTAACATTCTGCTCAATAAAAGCAGTAGTCGAGGAAGCCAAAAACTTGGCTGGGTTTGTATATAAAAAGTTAAATAGCAACTTGGCTATACGTCGTTTATAAAAATTAGATAAGAAGAACTTATCTCGTTTCATTGTGGATACCTTAAAATCTAAATTATTGATATCTATAACCTGACATTCCTTATGTGAGTCATTCAAAATTATACAATTATTATTTACAGCAGTATACATAAGGCTGTTCAGCTGATATCTAGCAAAATTTTCTTTATTATCTCTCTTTGGCAACATTTGTATATAAGGAAGAGTAAACAAGATAACTTTTTTAAGGTTTTCAATACTAAATAACTGGTCCAAAAATTCAGTCATCTGTTTCCTGTTTACCTTTCCTTTCCTCCCAACTAAAAGTATTAATGTAGTATTCGGACAATAGTTCATAGTTAAGGCCCTTTTTAAAATTTCACCATATGTAGCTCCGGGCATACAAAAATTAGAGATAGATTGTCCGATACACATTCTATTCAAATATACACCCAAATCTTTACCTAACTCGTCACTGAACAAAGTAATGTGTGTTGGGCATTCAGTATGCACCTTCTGACTGGAACATATATCGGCTACTTTATTTAAAACAGAGAGATCCGTTTTATTTGAGAAACCGTTGGCCCTCAATAGAGAGTACACCCGCTCCTCATTGTAATGACTCATTTCGAGCAGATCATTCATAGCCGATATATGTCCCTGCATTTCTTGCTGTGACAATTCATATTTCTTTTTCAAATCATCCAACGAGTCGAGGAGTATTGAAATTTCGGCCTGAAGGTTGCATACATCGGCCTCATAGCTACACTTAATTTGCTCTAAGTCAATTTTACAATTTAGATAATTATTATTTAAATTTTTGTTTACTTTAACGAGTTTTGATAAGTTATTTATACATTTTTTATTTTTCAGTGACAGTTTACAGTATTTTTTGATGCACTTTCTGATTTTAATGTATTTCTTTAATTTTTTCTTACTATTCATTCTACACAGTGGTAATGTATCGTCACCGGTCAAATCAATAGTAGAAATGTCAATGTTACATGATTTACTGTTAGAATCAAACTTACTTTTGTTACAAATGAGTTCATCAAATAAAATTTGTGTTTGGGTGGCACTTTGAACATGGATTTGTTCTTCAAGCTTTAAAATATATTCCTCGGCATTATTCAGTTTGATTTTCAAGTTAGCCGAGTTCTTGAGAGTGTCTTCATACTCCTCCCTACAATGGTCGAAACCGTCGACGATGCTCTGTAATTCCATGTTTTGTTTTTGAATGTCATCAAAGTCCAAGCTTAACTTGTTAAGTTCTAATTTTAACTCCTTATTCTTTTGTAATACAGATAGCATTTCTTTCTCATTGTCGTCTCTTTCCCTTAACAGCATTTGGCACTGGTCCTTATATTGTTTTAGTTCTGCGAGGGCCACACGAAGTTGCTCCTCAGTACGGCGGGCCACGGCTGAGCGAGTCATCATTTTGCTGTCCATTCCCGAGCACTGAAATTTGTTTTGTTATGTTAGGCTTAAACGACTTGGATAATTATTGCAAGTCACCTTTTACTTTATGAGCAAAAAGCCAGCCTCAATATTTTAATGTAATTGATGTACAGTTACCAAGGAAATGGAAAAACTAAGCAAAATGATAAGAACAGAATAGAATTGAAATTAAGAATTACTTATAAACAAAGAAACAAAGAACAAAGTGTGGAAGACAGTTATATAGACAAGTTTGAATATGAATATAACTGTACAACTCAGAATTTGTGAACTTAAATTTTGAGTCTTTTTGAGGATGTCTCTTTGCTTGTCTAGTGTATGTAAAGTATTTGGGGTTTGTGTTTGTCTGGGCTTGTTGTTTTTATCTACAACTTCGCTTCCACGACTTGTCAAGCCAAGAGAGAAATGTACTTAGCCAAGTGTGATTGTGGACGTATCTCACTGATGTGAGAGGTGTGGAGTGGATTTATTGTTACAATTATTGTAAAAAGTGACTTATAGATTTAAAAATAAAAGCAATACTCCCCGGGATTTAGCAGTCCTTGAGAATAATCCAGCTCCAATTTGAATTCGTCCAGTCGTTGACAGGTGCACTTGACTTGAATTTTATATTGCAAAAATACACAGTTTTACACAAATACTGCTAAGGGTTGAAGAGTTACAATAGTTTTTAACACTGAGACTTTTGTTTTTAAGTATTTACAATGCAAATTAAAGCTTAAAACCTAATTAATTTGATTAAAACAGTCGGGAGGTGATAATTTTACATGTAGCCACAAATGTTGCCAGCACAAAAAAAAAAAAAATCTGTCTCTCTTACTCCCGCACATATCTCCCACGAGTGAAAGAGACAAAAAGAGTTTTTTGAAACATACCCGCGCTGCGCTCGGCGGGCTCTAGCTGTCCGTCCTCGCCACGCGGCCACCATCCCTGCCACACCCACAACGCGCACCCGTCGTCCGCCAGGAACAACGCTAAAATACATAAGACATTGGAAATTAAATAAATGCTTAATAATGAGGGGAAAATGGTCAGTAATAATTTTAATTCACCCAAAATGACCTAGATGTACCGCAAGTTTAAGTTGAAATACAGAGTTTTACAGACATTTAGCACATATCGAGAACGCAAAGAGCGTTTTAATTTATGTGCACGTGACGACTTCGTTACCCCAATATTCGTGAGTACCTAATTCGTGAAACTATAGCGAAATTTAGGCTTTACAGTATCAGTAACATGTCATTTACGTTTTGTTTTCGGGATAAAAAGTAATCTACGAGTTAATCTAAGACTTCAACTACTACTATGAAAAATTTGATCAAAATTGGTAAGTAGTTTTTGCGTAAAAGGTGACAAACATATGCACATCTCAACTGTAAAATGAGTAGTAATAATCAAAACTTACCAGGTTGCGATGAAGAATACAGCTCTTTTTGTTCAAATGGGAACGGTGTGACCAAACTTTCATGACGTAGAGGAGACAGCACTTCGTTAGCCTCGAACTGTCCACCCAGATCAGTAAAGTGGAACAGCCTAGGCGTCACATCAGCCGCCGGCTCCTTGCCTACACTCATCACGGAATTGTAGTACTGTTTGTTTGTCACGCCCAAGCCCTCTAGCACCGCCTTTGGCTCCTCCCCCTCTTTGACTTCTGTTATTTTCACGTTGGCAACATTGTTGCCGAAGAGATAGCTCGATTGGCGCGCTACCAGCTTGTTTGCCAATTCAATAGCTACTTGCTTGGTATGCTTGAGGCTTCGGGCGCCGTGCCAGATATACATGTTGGCAGTTTCTGTATCAACCAACAGCAATGAACCTCTGCTTCGGAGCTGTCTTACTGAGCAAGGGACCTGAAGGAAGTAGGCCTCATTTGTCACGTTACCGCGAGTTATGTACAAGCGATAACGGCTCTTATCAACGTTCATTTTCCCTTGATGCACGATCAGTTTCCCTTGGAAGAGATTCAGAAAGGCAGGCGGCTCGTTGCCTTGAGCTACTCTGACCTGCGGGCCCTTTTCCTTATCTAACTCCACAGTCAGCAGGGCTGCGGTACCTTTTTCGTTGGAAGACGCGTCTTTTCCCTGCCAATTGAAGTACGCACACCTGTCTCGACCAGTGACACTATGTTTTGACGGTTTTCCGTTCAGTTCCCGACCCGTCACAGTTATGATATACTCCCAGCGAATGATATAGCTGTCTCCGGAGAAGAATTCACCAATTTCTGCCTCATTTTCGACTTTCTGGTAATCGTTTTCGCGTATCACCCACTTGCAGACCGACTTGGTTTTGATGTCGTAGTGTCTCATATTTTCTTTGTCATAGTAATGGGTGCCGCGCCCAATGTGGGATCCTTCTAGAATGAGGTCAGGATCCTGGTACTCATTGGACCACATCTCTTCAGCATCACAGGGGGTTATTTCGACGCTGTTGGTCTTATTCTCCTGAGGTTTGACCTTGATGACGCGAGAATAATCGGGCCAGTCCAGGAATTTCTCCTTGAACAGAATAGTCTCCATGTGCTGCGTAATTTTGGACAGGATGGCCCATTCGGGACGAGTTTTGGCTGATTTCACGGACGAGTCAGCCCCCTGCCTGGTTCCTTGGGACGACGCCGCGAATATCGGATTGATATGACACTCCTCGTAATTGTATCCCTCATCAAACATTTCCTGGGCTAATTGCGCGGCTCTTCTTCGACTCTCTAGGGGCACATTCTTACCATACCAGATATACATTTCGGAGCCGAAGTCAAAAACAATGACCTTGGATTGGTTGAGCATAGCGATCTTTGGCATTTGGCCCCAATACTCCTGGATTGGGACGAGTTCATCATCTATGACTTCATAGCACATGTTGGTTTGGATGATGCAGGACTCAAATATCTCGTCCTCCTCCGAGGGACCAGTAGGAGCAGGTTCGTAGTTCTCTATACCCTCTGTGACTCCCAGCAAAGACCAGAACTGGTTCCAGTGTTTATTGGAGTAGTTCTTCATTTGCTCGTCGATTTTGATGATGCCGGTGGAGTTTTTGCAGCCGAGGTCTTTGGAATTGATGATGTGCTGCGCAATGTCGGTACTGCGGTTCCTGAAAAGAGGAACAAAGTTTTATTTGTATGATTATTATTTAAATAAAACGTACAGATATAAATATGTATATTCTGATAAATCTCGATGTTAAATGAGGCTGAATCGTGGACCATCAGAACTTTTAAAGTAATAATAGTTGTTAATATTGGCGTATTTAAGAGAGAATAAAGAAATGCAATTGTATTAACAGGCACACACGTAGACACTTAAAAATAACCAACAACACCTAAATCGTGCGTTGTGCGAACTGAAAAAGCTATGTTTCGATATAAACAAGGCATTATGCCACATAATATAATATGACATACAGACATACCTCTCAATGACGTTGGCATACAACCCGATGTATAGGTAGAGCTGGTCGGGCGTCACCAGTAGGTAGCAGTCACCGCGGTTCACGTTACTATGGATAGGTTCCACCAAACGAGTCTGTGAAGTAAAGATAAAAAGATTTGAGTAATCATAAGATATAAAATAGAAAAGCTCGGTATTGGACGAACTGATTTTTTGCAATAATATAGCAAAATGTGGTCAGAAATGGTAGTTGCAATACTCGAAAATAATATACAATACTTTCAGCAGCAGTTCAGCGGTTTAAGCGTGAAAAGGTAACAGACATACACACTTTTCGGATTTATAATATTAAGTGAAGAAGTATGGATAAGGATATTACCTGCACCCTCCGTCGTCCCTTCACTTGCAGAAGCATAAGGGCTCGAGTTCCCTGCGCGGGCGCCTGCGCCGCGCTGCGGAGCGCCACGCTAGAGAAGTCCTCCTTACTCGCGAGCGCCGCTAGGGCTTCGGCCGCCAGACCCACGTTGCCTGTTACTGTAACATAAACATAATAACTATAGGTGTTTCTAATTAAATCAAATGGCACGATGGATGATTTACATATTGCACACGATTATTCCGAGTCAAGACATCAGCTATAAGATATTGAAATCTTATAGATGTCCTTTATCGTGGATTTTATTAATTGCTTTTTAATTTTTAAAAGATTAAAAACACCTACGCAAACGCAGAGCACATTATCATCCAACTCTTTTTAGGACAACTATTTGTACATAATATAACAATTTATATATAACAATTTATACTAGTAGTAGAGTAAACTCGAGTTAACACATCAGCTACCTTACTCCCGACAGAATCAGAATCGAATCAGCTCAATCTCAATTATTCTTTTGCTACTTACGACATAATATACTAGCGCAAAATCGTGCTTCGGCTCAATTTGAAAAATATCAGACTCGTAATTCAAAATCGTATCAGTTTCAGGGGTAAGATTGCTGTACCGTCTATAATGTCTACAACATGACTGGTGAGACAATACCGATACTTAAGGAGAGTATTCAGTACTCGATTCTCATTATAATTATGTAATAAAATTAGGTCCTTATTTTTTTTCCGAATTTCCCAAAAATAAATGAATTATGGATACTAAGTAAATTACGCGGCTAGGCAAGTAGGCATACTATGCGGCCGGTGCAGAGGCGTGCGCTACCAAATAAACACCACACAACTACCCCTCCCGCTCGCAGTGTCCATGCGTTGGGTAAATAATTATTTAACTTTAAGCTACATTTACTCAGTGATCAATTGATATTATTTTTTTATATTATTTTTTTCCAACTAATATAATAGCCAAATATCACGTCCTCGAGTATTGAACATGTCTCACCAGTCACGAAGTATATGAACCCACCTTTCTCTCTATGTCCGTTCTCTTTCTGTCCGTTCTCCCTCTGGCTGTCAGGTGGCTGTGCGCGGTACCGGTCCCGTAGGTCGGTGCGCGCCGCCAACGCCCGCAGCGGGTTGCGCGACACGTGCCGCCGCTCGCGCTTGGCACGACGCGCCCACTCGCCCGCCAACCTGGACGAAAATGTTGCTATAATATAGTAAGCTGAGAGAGGAGATAAACATATTAATACTCAAATTTCGCTTCTCAAGTTTACTTCCACATCGCCTAGTTAGGGTTCCGTACCCAAATGGTAAAAACGGGACCCTATTACTAAGACTTCGATGTCTGTCCGTCTGTCTGTCTGTCTGTCTGTATGTCTTGAGGCTGTAACTCAAGAACCACTATAGCTAGAGTTCTATTTTACAAGGCCTGAAGTTTAAATAAGTTTTTACTTCTCTCATGTTGATAGTTGTTCGTTTATTTTATAAAGTAAAAAATTAAAAAAAAAAACTGACGCTATAGCGTACCTACAGTCCTTAAATAATGTTCAAAGGTAAACGCACACTCATCCCTATCCGCGCCGCATTTAGTAGGCAGGCACGAAAAAAGGCGCGTACGGTGCGGGTGAATGTGCGAGGTTTCATAATATAATTGCAAACAACAAATTTAAAAATACTGCGCGTACGGTGCAGATAATGTGAGATCAGCTTGAGTCATCTTGTAAACCGTAACTTGAGTGACAGCTGTTTCACTCAATGTCATCTAAGTATCAGTTTGCATACGACCAAATTCTTCATCGCTTATTATTTTAGGCGACGCGACAGCAACTCCCGTCTGTCTGTCCCCGCTGTCTATGGCCTCCAGGTCTACGTGCAGGTCTGGTGCGGCGGCGCGCTTGGGGAAGAACGACCTGTGTCACTTCTGTCACATTGAGTGACAGCTGTTACATCCTTGTAGCCCTGATTTCATCCTAGTATTCACATCTGTCTGTCTCCGCTGTCTATCGCATCCAGGTCTACGTCCAGGTCTGGTGCGGCGGCGCGCTCGTGGAAGAACGACCTGTATCGCTACTGTCACATTGAGTGACAGCTGTTACATCCTTGTAGCCCTGACTTCATCCTAGTACTCACATCTGTCTGTCCCCGCTGTCTATCGCGTCCAGGTCTACGTCCAGGTCTGGTGCGGCGTTGCGCTCGGGGAAGAACGCTCGGAAGGCCTCGTCGTCCGCGCGCGGCACTCGCACCTGCGAGCCGCTGCGTTCCGCGCATGACTCCTCGTCTGAAATATAATAGGAGACCATTAAATCAGGTTTTGGTAAGTCGGCAGGTTTAGGTAAGTTGGTAGGTTTTGGTTCGCTGGCAGGTTTTGGTAGGTTGGCAATCAACTTGGCTGAGCAGAGAGTTTTACCAATATCCTATCGCGAAAATTGATGTTAAACTGGAGTAAGCATCACTAGGTGAAATTGCTTATTCCAGTTGGCGATGCCCATGCCATATTTACGGAGATTCCTTCTTCATTGAAAGGTTCAAGTCTTCAATATACTCACTTTCATCCACCTTGCCGATGGTTTCACTGACACTGTGACTACGCTTGAAGCTCTCGCGGTCGTTGCGGTCATTACGGTCAGGCGTCTCCGCAACGACCGCACACGACGCCGATCGCAGCGGCCCTTGCGGCGACTGCGGGGCTTTGCGGGACCTGAAACGCAGTCCATGGAATCTTAAAAACCTTAAAAAATTCCTAGTAGTAAATTAACACAATGAGATAACTCTATAATTATGGGTACAATGTACATTACATACTCGTAAGATCAAGGTAGATATGTAGTAAGTTACCGTAACTTACTATCTGCATACATTAGTTACAATTATTATGTTTGACACTGCATTCAACGGGCACATAAGTATACCAAAGGGCCTGAAGGCCTACTACGAAATCGTTTTGAGACTCAAACAATCGAACGAGAATGCCGTGTCCTGCTCTAACAACGTCATTTCACGTTTGTTAGAGTAGAACGCGGCATTCTCGTTCAATTGTTTGAGTCTCAAAACAGTTTCGAGGTATGGCCCCAGATTCTTATGACTTGTCGCTTCGAATGCAGGCTTCGCACGTTACTGATGATAATATCGTAGCGATATTGTGTTTTAAAAATCGCCTTCCACGTTCGTTAAAGTTTTCATTTTATACGCAGTTTTCTAGGTAATATTTCTTAGGTAAAGGAATATAGAGCTGTGCGGCTATCAAGATAGAAACGTAGGCAAGTTCATGATAATGGCCGTCCCTATAGCCCTTAGGATATAAAACAATGACAACATTGACAATACATGTCTCATTAACGCAAGGGAATAGACCTCAATACAAAACCTTGAATTAAAACGACAAAATTAATTAAAAAGTCTTGTCAAACGTAGCGGCTATTTAGGCTTGAAATTTTAACAAGTCGAGTTACCTTAACCCATTTTATGTATGTAATGTAATTAAGCTCTTAATTAATTACAGTAAATTAGATCGATCTTATCTATATGCCTTTGATTTACATATAAGTAGAATAAAGGTGAACAAGTGTAGGTCAGACGTATTATGGATACGGGGACATAATATGTGTTACTTGTATAGTAGCCATAACAATCTTATACAGAAACAACAAAATAAAATTTACAATTTGAATATCCCTCTAAAACTCGAGAACGGCTGGAAAATTTTTCAACTTTAAAGTTTTTTCAAAAATTGTTTGCATAAACTGTCTGTCAAAAAAGATTAGACGCTGAATCAACTTTCTGAACGTAAGATTCGCGATCTTCTCGATTCGCGAACTTAAAAAAAAATGGAATAAAACATGATCATTGGATAAATTTATACAATTGCATGTTTCACACAGAATCAGCCGCTGTAAGGAAAAAAAAGGATCAAAAATTTTGATCCTTTTTTGAAAATAATCAAGAAAATTGATCATGGATATTTATTGAAAATCTGCCGTCAAAATTTGCCATCAGATTCTGGTAGACCTATACTTTGGTTTTGATACTTTTTATGTGATTTAAAAAGATTTTCGGTGACTTCTGTTTTTTGCCAAGCTGTACGCTAAATTAACGCTTAGGTTATGTTCAACACCCGTCACATTTCGTCATATCGGACGTGGTGAGGTGGCCCAACACCGCGTCTACGAACTCCAGAACGCAGTAATTAATTCGCTGCGTTTGAACCAATTAACGAAGATTGGACGCACAGATTGTGACGGTATGAATTGTTATGGTCTGATATAGATAAGACTTATGAGTTATGAGTATTTTATGCAGTTCACAGCGATACTAGAAAAGACATGGCGCTGGACTCTATTTTAAATTGAATATTGACGATAAGACAATTACGATAGATTTTTTTTTATAAAATAAAAACGAGCAAACGGGTCACCAGATGGAAAGCAACTACCGTCGCCCATGGACACTCGCAACATAAGAAGAGCTGCAGTTGCCTTGCGAGGGAATACTCAATACGCTCTCTTCTTGAAAGATGAACTTTGGGCTATTATAGACAACCCCAGCAAGTATAATAGGTAAAATCAATAAAAAAGTAATCCGCTTCCGCTTACCTGAAGCGGTTTTGCTGCGGCACGGCAGGCGTGACGGGCGTGACGGGCGTGACGGGCGTGGCGGGCGGCGTGGCGGAGAGCGGGGCGAGCGGCGTCAGCGGCGGCGACACCTTGTCGCGCTCCAGTCGCCCCGCGACAGTGAACTGTGTCGCGTCGCTCGCCGGCACCCGCTTGCGCCATCCCTATGGACATGGCCTTAATTAGTACACTGAGTCAAAACATTTTATAGCACTTTATTATACTCTGGCTTAGAAGCATAGCTTTCTTTAGCGGGGCCCCATATAAAATTTGTTTGGGGGCCCTTAGGAAAGGTTGCCTTTTTTACGTTTCACATATTTTGTGAATTTAATAAAAGTTTCTAATAATTTTCCCTAACGCACATTGGGGGCCCTTATGGCCCGGGGGCCCTGCATAATTGATACGGCTAACGGCATACACGGCGGTAGTTACGCCCCTGTCTGGCTTAGTGGTTGCATTTGTATGTATTCCTATAATATAGTCCCGTTACTGCCAATAGTATGAATTTTGCACCTATAACCTATCTACTCTATATTATAACTATGTAGACCCCTACATCTATATATATAAAGCTCAAAGGTGACTGACTGACATGGTGATCTATCAACGCACAGCCCAAACCACTGGACGGATCGGGCTGAAATTTGGCATGCAGGTAGATGTTATGACGTAGGCATCCGCTAAGAAAGGAAATTGATAAATTCCAACCCCAAGTGGTTAAAATAGAGGTGAAAGTTTTCATATAGTAATACTTCTTAACGCGAGCGAAGCCGCGGGTAAAAGCTCGTCTTCCTATAAATGAATCATAATATATAATATTATGATTCATTTTAAACGGACATAGAGAAATATCTAACGACATCAATAAATAAAAACAATAACAAAATGCTTGTACATTTTTCCACGATAAAATGCGGTCTGTGATTCACTGAAGGTCTGTAGACTGTATGTTACTCATTCCTGATGCCAAGTGTCTGTGGTCAGATACCTTTCTATAACTGTCCAGTGTACTTAGTCACTAAAAATGTTAATATTTTCAAAGCAAATTGCTCACTATCCGGTATCCATACTAATATTAATTGGAAGCGAAGTGTGTCTGAATGTCTTTATTTCTGTTACTGATTGACGCTCAAACGCTGTACCAATTTTGTTGAATTTATGGAACTACTCTCAGTAAAGAACACAAATCGGTTACCGCGCAATACACCAACTTCTAACAAAACTTATTAAGCGAGGAACAACTAATAACTAATCTATAACCAATAATTATAAACCGTAGTAAATATTTAAAATAATTAACAATTAAACCCTAATATTTCAGGAAACCCTTTCACAATAAATAACGGGCGTTATTGGTGAAGGCAATGATTTGGAAAGCCGGAAACGCCGAAGGATCGGGCTGGGTCGAAGTCGGAGCAATTATGAAACGCCTTGATATTTTGTTGCGTCCTGCGTGAGGTTGTACTGTTTAGCAGAGTGCGAAATTCTTAAGAGCGTAGTTTTTTACTACATAACTTAGTTTAGTAGACAAAGTCGCCTATTTTGCATGTCCCTGTGTATGCTGCAGTCAGTAAAACTCCATAACGGATTTTGATATGGTTATTGGTTACCTTTATAAAGTCAATCAACCGGAAGAACAAAAGCTACTTTTTAATTCGAAAAGAGGGTTGTAAGTCAGAAAGGGAGGGGCGTACCATGATCACACGAGCCTTATTGGGTTATTTAGCTTTACAAAGATTCCCCTGTTCACTACTAACTTAGAAAACAAAATACAACAATTAATTTAGTAAACAAAGGTGTTTATTCAACTCGGTCACAATCAAGATAGAGTCAAACAGTAGCCGCCAACGATGAGCAACTTATATGGCGGATTAAACGTTTTGATATGCTAAACTACGACGTATATCTCTGCATATAATATGTCTGTAGTGATGTTATGAAGTGGTTAGGTGTACAAAACAGACGTCTATTTGGAAGATACAGCTTTTTGAATTATTAAATTGGCTTCTGCAAGCACTGCAACTGCATCTGCAACTGGCATAATAGCTACGATCTATTCTCTAGTCTCGATTTTCACTCTGTTATAAATGCAAACAATCCTGGATTATGTGACTTCAGCGAATATAGGTACCTATAGTCTAAATACTAAGAACGTAGATTAGATTCCTAACAAAACTCTAATTTCGGCAATATAAGAATATGCGCATTTGCTGAGAAAAATATTATTTGCGTTTCTAGCTCTGAAAGCAACTGGACTTTCAACTCTTATATCAACGTTACTTTCATTTGCAACTTTCTGCCGTATTATTTCAAACCCTTATCTATATAATATTTGACACGACCCAGCAAATTCACACACAAAAGGCCATTTAGCATTCATCACAGGCGATAGAATCACAATACCCCAGTACAGTCTGGACGCCTGCGCCTGCGCAGATATCATCAGGTTTCCAGTACGATTGCACTGCTTAGTTTTTACATTGTTCCCACGTAAAAAGTATTGTAAGCATAATATATTTTATATTAGTTAGAAGACAGTAGTAGGTAATATAACCCCTTAGGCCCACTTGGGCAGATATGGGTTAAAGTTAACCCCGGATTAAAAATTATCTCTTTCGTAAAATAGGTATAATATAAAGAATTTAAGAAATAACACACTATTTAACCCGGTATTAACTTTAACCTGGATCTGCGCAAGTGGACCTTAGCAATAAAAATATATAATATTATGTTACCGTTAGAATGCAGAATACGTTAGCGTGCACATTACCTAGGTAATCTGCAGATTCCTTGATACCATCCGTTAAAGTTTGAAGTTTTTAAATAAAAAATATTTGTACTTTACCTAGTTAGTTTGCATTATCTTTCTTCGTAAAAGTCCTAAAAACTTTGACCTAAGCTGTCAACCTAAGTCTGTTGTTGTTTTAATTGCTTTTTTTCTAGTTGATACGATTTGTTATGTTTTATTAGTGGGGCATCATTTTACTTTAAAAATTAATAATTAATTCCTTTGTTTATGTCCAAAAATTATAATAAATGATTCTCTACAACTAAATAATATGCTAAATTCAAGCAAGAACCCGTTTTATGTAATTTAATGAGAATAGAACAAACTTTTTGCACTTTAACTGACTCACCCAGGTAATCTGCAGAATACCTTGTTAATCTGCAGTCTAACTGGTTTACGCACATTAGTGGTAACATATACACTAAAGGGTGCACTTGTCTGTCTGTCGCAATTTAAAAGTCTCTTGACTGACAAAGACCTGAATTAATTATTCCTGAATGATTTTTTTTTCAATTTTATCAAAATCGACCCAATAGGATGTGTTAAATCTTTGTAAGTATATCCTAACGAAGGCTTTTGATTTAAGAGCAGGTAATTTTCCAAGACTACCGAATGTTATTATTTTTTTGCACGTCGCGTCTGACAATCTATCATTTTATAACCGTGTGGGAGTTTTCTATAAATATGTATACGGTCAGCTATTATGTTGCGCGTAAATCGCAAAACCTTGATTTTATAATATAACATTACATAAACCGTATATTTACAACTTAATATCATAAATATGTAATAGAGGTACGTGCCAAGCTGCATGCTCAATGCTCATAGTTGTTCCATTTTTTTATTTGAGCTTTTGAGGGCAACAATGTTTAGGTATAGGTTTCTATAATGATATCACCTTAACTAATGAGATACCCTGCCAAGATCTTTTTTAACGTATTAACGTATTACCTCCTCCTTTTTGACCGACTTCCAAAAAGGAGGAGGTAATACGTTCGGCTCTATGTATTTTTTTTATTGCATATTATAATAGACAGCCTAACATAGCAAATCTTAAAATAAACTTCCAGATGACTATTTTATTCAAAATTTAAATAGTATATTGAATATTACTTAAAATAATATCATCATAATATAAATTAAAAGGCATTGGCCTCATTTAAGGCCTAGCCAAATATTAATATCAATCGTCAATACATCAGCTGACAAGCCAAAACATCAATATAATGCTCAAACCATGGACAAATACCACACTTGTTTTGGTATGAGATGTTATTGACCTAATATATTATAAATAATTTGGCTAACATCCAGAAAATATTGCCAAAAATGCTGGATTGTGTTTTGTAGAGTCAAGAGAGGAATTAATTTCTCTCCTGAGCGAATGAAATCGTGATTAAAGAAACAGAAACACTATAACTACAATTTACAGTAACTATTAGCAGCACTTTCAACAAAACTATGGTTGAAAATGCTGCTAGTAAATCACAATTCACAATTACTTCTCTTGCGCAGCGGGATAACATTACTTAAAATACTTATCATGGCTTCTATTTAATAGAACAAGAGAGTTGATAAAAATGGTATAGACCAGTGTTTCTCAAAGTGGGGTACGCGAACCCCTAGGGGTTCGCCATTCGACGGCAGGGGGTTCGCGACAAGATTTACGTAATGGTGGCTAGATAACTGGCAGGCACACTCGGTACTCTATTGGCACTTTATGTGTTTTCATTAGTTAGTATAAGGGGTTCGCTGACACCTGGAAATTCTAACAGTGGTTCGTGGAGCCGAAAGTTTGAGAAACCCTGGTATAGACCTTTAGTCGAAACAGACTACTGTTACACTTAATATCATAATTTTTTCACACACCAACGATAGAGATCAGAGAGAAAGGCCTATATCATAGAGGTAGAAATATAGAAAGGTACATAAAGCTAAAGCTATAGATCACCTGTGCAGCTGTCTCTAGCTTGTTCCGTCTTTCGGCAAGGATGTTGGACCCTAGCTCGTTCTCCTCAATATGGACCTTCTTCTTCTCATCCACACTCGCGTTCAACGACTCCTGTAACAAAGGTCATTGTTCATTTATAATCATTCACTTTTTAACCGATTTCCAAAAAGGAGGAGATTATATGTTTGGCAATGGATATTTTACTGCTCATATTTATGAAATTGTCAGATATTAAAACACTGTCCCGAACCCACGTTTTACAAAACCATCAAAACTAACACTTTTAGTTACACAGCACAATCACAAAGTCTGCGCATCTTGCAAGAACAAAACTGACTTCTTGGTGATTTCTTTATTGGGTACTACAAACTGGAATACTTTTCGTTCGTTTTACAATCCTGCGAAAATCTTTGTTAAAAAATGTGGACGTCACAGGTTTCTTTTCAGGGTTTTTTTTTTAATTTTAAATAATATATCTTACTTTCTGTCCCATCACTTGTTTATAAATTATAACTAATACGCACTTTTACTTATAATTGCTACCTTTATCTATCTTTATAATGTCTATAATATAGAAGGAGATAAGATTATTTTCTTTAATGATAGCCGATACAACAACAAGCCAAGACTTATTAATTAATTGCATTGCCATCGACTGGCGTCGATACCAATAGATAAATAATAGTAAAGTTTTTTTTATATCACTTTATTAGCGCCAAGAAATTAGTGAATCACAAATATTGCGTCAAAATCTCAAAATTGACTAACGCGTTAGCAGTGTTTAATTAACCAATCAAAATATATTCTGATAAGATCAGATAGATCATAGAGATCATAGAGATCTGATAAGATCACAGTCTTTAACTAGACAACAGCATATAATTTTATCCATCATTTTCCACCAAATATCACATTCAACTCGCAAACAAAATGCTAAGCCGTAAATAACAACAAAGGAACTAACACACTCATCATTTGGCACTTCTTCCAAAATCCTTATTTACGTAGCATTATAATACAAAATATATTTAGAAACTGCGTCTCATAAACTCAACAAGTATTTCTTGGATCTTGCATCTGGCATCAGATTGTTGCCAAAAAAATTAAAAAGCCGGATCTCATAAATTCGGAAAATCGGAAAACAGATGCAATGAATCACTAATAAAAATATCATTGACGCGCTAAATGATGCCATACATTTTCCGGAAAATGCTGGAATATTAGCACTGATTAATTGCAACATTAATGTGGATTTTGTGCCAAGTCCTAAATTCCAACTTCTTCATCGGAAAATAAGAATTTCCGAATTCTTCATCCGCAAAATCTTTTCGAATGTTTAAAACATCATTTATCATTTAGAAATGTGACTGAAATTATTATTATTAGTTTGTTTAATGTTTACTTTATGCAAAAAAAATAACTACTTTATAATGTAGACATCTCGTCATCTGCAAGTTTGTTTTCTATCACATTATGAACTTTCATATCGGGGCTATTATAAGTTCATCTTAGGTTGAATACCAGCGAAGTTATTTATTCAATGAGCATATTGAATTATCCAGAACTATCTTTATGTTGTTACAAGAAGTAAGAAGCGGAAACTCAATTAACAAAAAACAAAAGTGGTATCTTTCGGTAAAGTTACGGGGCAGTCAGTTTATTTATATTATGATTTTACAGTGAATCATCAATAAAAATAAAAATTTCGACGCTGTTAGTTCATAGTATTGTGGTCATTTTGGGAAACTGTGTGTGTTAGTATTTACCAAATAATGTAAGAGTGAGTTGCACCAACCTACTTTAACTATAACTTTAACTTTAACCATAACAAAAAGTCAAATGAACTGTCGAATCCCTAGTAAAAGTCCATTATGGACGCCATATTTGACGATAACCTTAACTTTAACTACGCCTCTGGTGCAATCCACCCTAAGTGTTTAAATCATACACACGTATGTAGAGGTATGATCTGGAAACTACTACAAATACTGTGGGTAAGTAAATTATAAAAAATAATAAACATGCCTGAACATCGTCAACAGCATCAGTAGCGTCGGTTTCGAATTTCCTGAACACTGGTTTCAGTCCGTTAGCATTTTTGGTCTTCAACTTTAGCTCCCCTATGACGGATCCAAAATTAAGACCAGGCGGAAGACCAGACTGCTTCTGAAGACGTCTTGCTAGTAATGACTTTTCTTCTGTAGTTGATACATTTTCTTTATCCTCCACCTCACTTTCTTTCACTTCTTTTCCATTAAAAGACTCTGTTACATTGAGTTTTGATGCAGCAAAACATTCTTCTACTGGTTTAGATTTTAATTCTGAGCCTGGTAACTTCTCGCAGTCTTTATCCAATGATAGATTTTGGAAAATAGATTGCAATTTTTCGTCGTTTAACACTGTTTTCTCTAAGAAATTAGCAAGTCTTTCTTTTGGAGGACTTTCACGTTTCGTATAGTTATTTTCGTTAAAATCTTTCCAATTTTCACTTACAGGCGCGATTTTATTTATTTCGAATTCTTCTTCTTTTGGTGCTCCATTGCTAAAACAATTTTCTATTATTGTTTTATTTCCAACGTCGCTTTTTATCGTATTATCACTTATTGAATCAATATCATCAACATTGCACTTTTCATTAACATCGTTAGGTGCATCTTCTTGTAATTCTTTTGTTATTGAATTTAAATTACTTCTTAAATCATCAATACAGTCTTCTGCGATCACATTTTCCTTTTTGACCTCTTTGTTTTCCTTTACGATCTTACTTTCCTTGAAGCTCAGAGGCGACTCGATTGATTTTACATTTTTACGAACAACATACTTCCAGACTAACAAGAATATTGCACAGATCCCGATTATCACGCCGTAAAACATTTTGTTTTGTTGCAGCACACTTCAAATAACTTGTATCATACTTCCATATCTTTTACATTCACAATTTAACACCAATTAATGTCACCAGCTAACCACAATATGACAGTGCTGTAATATTCCAGAATTTAAACATAAGTAAATTGTACGTGAAACTCTGATTGAGAGGAAAACGAGTGCGCGGGGACATCAACAAACATGGACTGATCATTGAGCGCGGAATGGACGCAAATTATCACAGTCCGAGAGCCATGAGTCAGGACATAGAAAAACACTATCAGTGACGCATCACACGTGAGGACTGGCTGTAGGTGCGCCAAACCAGTATGTTGTCTTGACCTTCGACAGAGAAAACGCCGACGTGCCTTCGTGTAACTGACCCTCACTGACACAAAGAGATAACTTCTTATACACAAAGAGATATTCTAAAATATAAAGAGATAACTTTTTATTCATAAAGAGATAATTTTTATTAAATGAAGTTATCACAGAATCCTCCGGAAATAGAGACAGTCCTCACGACAGCGATATGCTACGTTTCCTGTCCAATTTCGTAACAAAATTCAGAGCAACAATATGCTCTATAAAGACGTAATAATTGGACGTAGGAAGTACAAGGAACACAGCCTCAATAACGTTATTAATTAACAAAGGTACGAAAAATATTGTCAGAACAAATAGAATTTAGAAATAATTAGTATTAGAAACTAGCATTTGTTTATACACAGTTTAAATGCATTTTTTCCAAGATTTGTTTCCATTAAATATGTCCAAAACAACTTGAATAATAATTTTGATCATACTTAGCGAAAATGAAGAGTAGACCAAGGCGATAAGGATGTTATAATAAGATAATAAGGATATTTTCTTTTTGTGCACACAGTCGCAAACATCTAGTAAATAATAAATTGTGTCCTAGACCAGAGACGGACGTTGTACAAACAGTGATGAGTAGCATAACAATAAGGAAGCAAGCGACTGATTGAGGACTATAACTGTGATTTGATAATTCAAATCCTTGTTTGATTGGAGTAACGACGACGTAACATAACTTTTTAGACGATTTATACTAGACTTATTGAATGCATGAAACTAGACCATACATGATACAATTATATAAAAAAATCCAAATTTTTGAAACAATGCAAATTATTAATGATAAAGATTGGAATTGTAAGGGTTATAGACAAAATAAACCTTTTAAAATCTCGCTAAATAAGACGAAACAGAAAAGTAAAAAGGTTAATCATAACAAGAACAACCTTTATAGCAATGTTACGAAAGTATACATTTAAAGGAAAATTGACAGTAAATAAGGGCAATGAAATCAATTTCCTCATCACAAGCTACCTAGTCCTTTAATTAGGTAATGCTATAAGGAAAACAAGCACAATTTACCGACTTCCCAATATGAAAACTTGAACCTACCAAAAACGACAACCAAAAAAATTGAATAAGATTAAATCGAGATGTATTGCGTCTTAGGTTAGGTTTTATGAACACTTTTATGGCTACTAAACGTTGTTTATTTAAGTTAAACCTAACATCATCATCATCATCAGGCTAGCCTATTGCGCTTAGTTAAAAACTAAAAATATTGTTACTTTTATTACTTTACTACTTCCGTTATAACTACTTTTATTAAAAACTGGCATAATAGAGCTCTGACCAAAATCTACTACAGAATCTCATGTGCTATATTTAGTCACTGGATATCGGGAATAATAATAATAATCCTTGTTAATCCAAATTCCAAAGACTAAACTACAACTTTGTACTCTTTGATGTAAATTCGTACTTAAGCTTTTATGTAACAATTATCAATTTATCAACAATGACTATACATTTATACAATATACATTTTTGCCTTCCTAATATTATTTTATTATTATTGCTATATCTATTATTTTAACAAGTTAATAAGGTAATAATATCCAATTATTATATAGTTTTAAATATATAAACAATTATATTAATATAGGGAACATGACTGTAATTAAATTATTAAGGATTATTACTTATTAGTTATTACTATAAGCAGCACAATAATAACACGTCTTAACAAGTACAATCTTCTTATAATAGGAGAAAACCTAATTGTTAAATAATATAATTATCAGATTCTACGAATCAAATCGTTTTAATTCCTTTACTCTCATTTGAAATTAATGGTTTCGTTTATTAAACGAATTAATGTAATTCGTTTACCCGAATTCGCCGATAAAATAAGCAACGCAAAAAAACAATATTATGCTATTTAAAATATAATATTAGTTGGAAATAAATGTACACATATACAAAAGAAAATGACCTACATATAATAAAATAGGACCACACGTAAGGAATCGAGTAGAAAGTGTGTCTATATTTGACTAGGGACAATCTGGTACACATGTGCCAAATGTAGTTCATGCCGATCGTGCACGCAAATGTTCGCATTATCAACAATTATTATTTGACATGGAAGGGAAAGGAAATGGAATAAGCATATTATATTCACATTTCACTGTCAGCACTGTGCAGTGGAATCCAGTGACGAAGACTGGACCTTTTCAGAGGAAGGCTTCGCGACTATAACAGGTACGAATAAGTAAAATTATGAGGCGAGGAATGAGTATTCATAGGGAAGCACCAGACTGTAATAGGAAGTGTGTTCAAAGTGTTGAGTAAGAGAAGAGGATATAGGAATAGTGTTATAAGAACGCAAATGGTAGAATATCAGATAATATTACCAAATTACTTGGTAAGAGAAGCCAATAGAAATGTAGTTATAACAACGCCACTGGGAGAATCAGATTTTACTAAAGGAATGATTTCAAAAGACAGAAACGACCACATCTACTAAAAATAATTACTATAGAAAAAGAAAATAATAATTATTGTAGACATTAGAAAACATAATATTCTATGGTGGAAGAAAAATCACGTAAATCTAGAGAAACATTGACAAAAACCTTGCTGAAACGAATTGTAAACTTCCTATTTAAGACCCGTATAGGTATAACCCTGACCATGACATTTTGGTTTAATCGCAGTGTCACAAAACTACTGGAAACATTATTTACGACAAACTTTCAGCTTAAATTTTTAAGGAAAGGTCATGAAAAAAATATAATACAGTATAGCAATTATTTCGCTTAGCAATCTTACAGAGGACGGCGCAGTGGGTCAAAGAATCCTAGAACAAAGAACTCTACACATCTTGCTCTTCTATATCATATTAAAAACAGAGCAAAAATACCATATTATATTAAAAATACATTGAACTATATTAATAGTTCAATGTAAAAATATAGCAATTTTCAAGATCGTTGTAATGAATCGGAAACAGCAAACTGCATCAAAATCCATTCGTAGAACTAATCTGAAACTTGTTTACATGTTTCCGTGACACGATAAGACGGAGATAACACTTTATGTAACTGATAAGAAGAAAATTCAGAAATCCCAAATAATATCACTAGAATATCAATTTTCATCCCATCGAATTTATCAAACCTTTCCTTGAGTCTAATAAATACTTGGCCGACTAAATTCCCTCTTTACGGCAGCAATAAATCAGCATACTCATAATAATTGTGTACAAAAACGTCAAGTTTAGTTTTTCTACAGAGAAGTGAAGGATTTTTAAACCATACAACATCCCCGACCATACCAAGTCAACCCACAACAATATATTTTGCAAAATATTGTAACAATAGCACAAGCTAAACCAAACTCCGATAATTTCTAAACCAGGTTCACAGAGCTAGAAGTACAAAAGTACCAGTTACATGATTTTCGATAACCAAATCAACCGTGCAATATATACGAGTTTCACTGTTCAATTTACTTTGATTACTTCACACTTTTCGATTTCGATTCGCGATCAGTGAAAGCGAATTTTGGATGCGCGCGCGCAGCTCAGAGCCGTCAAAATAACTGAGCGGTGCCGGACTGTCTGCACATGTGTGTGAGTATACATTATGTATATTATGTTATAGTATGTTTATGTATAATATGGTACAGGTTATTGTGCGAGCAGCGTCTGGACTCTGGAGTCATTTTATAGAAGAACCTAGCGACTAGCGAGCAGAAAAATGTGCAGATGGTAATATTATAATGCATTTATCGTAAGGACGGCAGATTAGATTCCAAGATATTATGTACATAATTTTTTAAGGTTTAAGTACTATCAGAGAAGTTGATTCCTATGCAGATGGCGGACCTACGTGTACGTACGTCATGTGGTCGACTTATGTCAATTTAATGTCAGCTGTGATCTCTCGGCTGGGTTTGACGTAATGCGACCAAATTACTTAGGTCCGTCATCTGCATAGGAATCAATTTCCTCGATGGTACATTTCATTTGGAGTCATTTTATGGAAGAAACAAGCAGAATTTTCTATTTATACATTCCATAGTAATTATGCTCTTATTTTTATCACCTTTCCCAATCTGTATCTCCTTTCTCTGATTAATGTTAATTTACTGAAGATGTTAAGATGAAGTCCTCCAATACCTTTAATGCTAAGCATCTTGTACTTAGGGTCAGTTTACAATAAAACGAAACGAGACCCCTATGGGCTATGCATAAAAAATAAAGCATTATAAAATTTAAACGTCTAATAACGCGACACAGCTTTTCACTATAGTATTTGTATTGATTTTGCTGCAATTTGGTATAAAGATACTTTGAGTCCCGGGAAAGGACATGGGATACTTTTTATTCCGAAAAAATCTACGGTTCCCGCGCAATAAATAATTTTGGCGCAAAGAAGTATGCGGGCGTCATCTAGTAACATAAAGGCCTACCTTATAATACCTAGTATAAATGTACTGTGTAGCATGCCTGTTGCGCATGCTGGAGGGTTTGGGGACAACTCCCCCGGGTATGTAGGACTCGCTGCGGCCGTAAAGATGGTGAATTGACCGCAGCCCTACCCACTTAAAACCCGTCTATACCCTTCCACTCATCGCACGCAGGATTGCGAGAACGCGTGAGCTTTCTTTCCGCGGCTCTGCGTTCGCGTGCCTGCTTGTCACCAGCAGGCCCTCCTCGAGCCCATGCGGGCTCCGTGGCCAGACAGAGGCCCTTCCAGGGCTTGTGTAGGCCTGACACTTTGGTGTCGCGATGCGCGAAGGGTACCCAGCGCATCGCGACCCTCACTGTGTAGCATGCCTAGGCATAACATATATAGCCTAGATATTATAGTCTAGTAAGCAATGTTAACCGCAAGTGGACAAGGGACAAGACATGCTGACCACGATGTTGTGTATAATATTAACGTAACAATAAACTTTAATATCATATTAATTACAATATAATATCTACCTGGCTTAGACAAGCCAACCGGCTACTAGTTATGTAGAGGGAGCCCTCTGTGAATGTAGAGATTTAAATATGACATTGTTCAGAATGTAAGGAATTAGTTGATAAGAATCCATACTAATATTGTATATGCGAAAGTGTGTCTGTCTGTCTGTCTATCTGTTACCTCTTCACCGCTGATCCGATTTTGCTGAAATTCGGTATGGAGGACTTTGAGTCCCTGGAGCGGGAAGACACTTTTTATCCCGAAATATTTACTGTTCCCGTTCGATAAACGAATTTTGTCGCAGCGGAGTTGCGGGCCTCGCCTATTTATTAGTCTATAGCTGATATTTTCTACCGTATTCTTTTATGTTTGTAAATTGTAGAAGTCTCATGGACAGAGAGCCTTCCCATTTAAGATTCAATATAATAGAAGGCTCATGCTAGGTAATTCGTAAGCATAATACAGAAAAGGTTTAAGGTAAATAAGGTACTTAGTGAGCGATTACTTAAGTCCACTAATGGATTCGAAAAGGTCACTATAGTTAGAGGCAAGAGACGAGCCACAAAAGTCCACATACATTTTATGTAAGTTCTGTGTCTTGCCTCGTGGTTTGTACTATTACCCAGTAATACCAATTAAGGTAACCTTTGACGTTATTTGGTCACGATTTGTCTCAAGTTCTTTTAAAGTAGGTTTTTCCCTTTCCCTTTGTGAGATCTTTATTTCAATATACCTTTTGGGTTTTAAACTACAAAACAAGATTATGTTTAACTTAAATCGTGGCTCAACGTAGTTAAGAATACGACAAGATTATATTATGTATTTTTATATATTTTTATGAACTCTATGTGTACGAACCATTACTTCCCTTTATTAGTATTTATTATAATAATAATATTATGTTCATACATCTTAAAAATTATGCTACGGTTTTAGATGTGTTTTTATTGATTCTATAGGAAGGTTTGTGAGCATAATAATTGCAAAATATAGTAGAGAAACACTCTAATTTTTCAACCGTACGCTGTTACAAAATATAATTCCAAAAGGAAATAACACTACTACAAAATGATTAAAAAGAATTCATAATTGAAATCTTTATTATATTTTTATCTTCGTGTAATATAATCGTACGAGTAAAGTGTAACCATTATAGTATCAAGTTATCTTATCCTGACTCCGATTACTGAGTTATGGTTCATTTAGACTCAATCGTTGTGCAGACTGCAGTTCTTGTAGAGTTCATGCGTCATTTGCACTCAAACAGTATGCAGGTTCAAAGTTACTGATCTTCATTTTCTTAATAATAATAATGCTTCGTTCAAACCTACGCGACCACGCGACTGCGAAGCGGGAGCGTCAAGTTGTCAAAAGTTGTCAAATGTTTTTTGAATACAAAACACGCATTTGACAACATTTGACAACTTGGCGCTCCGCTTCGCTTTCGCGTTGGTCGCGTAAGTTTGAACGAATTTGAAAACGGTTTGCGCTTAGTTCAAATAAAATTTACATACAAACAGTATATAGTAGTATCGTAATACTCAATATTATATTCGAATACATAATACATAATTCAAGTAGTAAGTTAAATACTTCAAAAATAATACCGTTTCATTAAAATCGGTTTAGTAGTTTTTGAGAAAGGAAATTTTGAAGTCGGTTTTATTTTTTATATAATTTTTTGGTTTCTATTACATAGTTATGTAGAATTTTCAATTCAAATTTTCCTAATATTGAGATATACTTAGGAAAAGTTTCCCAAGTACAGGAGATGATATTTTATTTCATAACTATAGTCTATATCTACATTAGCGATCACGTAAGACAATATATCGCATGTTATTTATTGCTTCAGTTAAATTTATATGACCTCAGTTGCCACTTGGCCAAACAGTCTGCCACTTGCCAAACGTCTGTCACTTTATTGCCTTGATTATTTTATTTTGTCTTCATATTATGCCCACATAAATAATAAGTGGAACCATCTTGATAGCCGGTCCGAAGTCCGGGAAACTGCCGCGCAAGGACACATCAGAAAATAGCAAAGCAATTCTACATAATACTGCGTGACTGGTGAGACATTTTCAATACTCGAGGACGTGATATTTGGCTATTATATTAGTTGGAAAAAAATAATTAAAAAAAATAATATCAATTGATCACTGAGTAAATGTAGCTTAAAGTTAAATAATTATTTACCCAACCTATGGACACCGCGAGCGGGAGGGGTAGTTGTGTGGTGTTTCTTTGGTAGCGCACGCCTCTGCACCGGCCGCATAGTATGCCTACTTGCCTAGCCGCGTAATTTACTTAGTATCCATGATTCATTTATTTTTGGGAAAACCGGAAAAAAATTAAGAACCTAATTTTATTACATAATTATAATGAGAATCGAGTACTGAATACTCTCCTTAATTATCGGTATTGTCTCACCAGTCATGTTGTATATCACGTCGCTCAGTACTAAAGTGGGTTGCACCAGAGGCGTTGTAATAGTTAAGGTTAAGGTTATCGTCGAATATGGCGTCCATAATGGACTTTTACTAGACATGTACTGTCAAATCTACATTGCATCGTGTGTAGATTTGACAGTTCATTTGACATTTTGTTATGGTTAAAGTCAAAGTTACAATTAAAGTAAGTTGGTGCAACCTGCCCTGAGACTTCTGTTTGTCCGGCTAACGTAGCAGCTATACAGAGTTCGAATTTCGTCAGAATTTATAAAAGCCCTCTACATGTTGGGCCATGTTGGTAGCCATGATTGCGAAGTTGCTTACCTACACAACTCACATCGATCATGAGCAATCAGAGATGAATATTACCTATACACGATCGTAATCGCTTATATTGGTCAATAGAAACCAACATAGACACCGCTTTACAATCGAGTCTTACGTCAAAAGCCTGGAGCCCTCAGCCCAGCAAACTGGTCTATAGGATATGCAACAAAATGCACACTCAGTGCACCTACCTAAGGGCTAAGGTATAGTTAGGTGACCAAACCCGTTCTGCGAGCTAAGGGCGACCGGCCCTTTGAGATTCAACTGACATGACCCTAAAACTTACTATTCAATATTCACGAGCATTGGTCAGTACGTGTGTTGCATACAATAGTACAATCTATACTAGTAAGGCTGCATAAAGGTTTTAACGAAGAAAGATAAAATCTTTTTGTACAGTCAAAGTTTACAACTTTGGAATTTATATTAAAATCATAAGTTTTTATACGCTTTTTATTAGCTTCACCTGTATATTTGTTTGGAAGTTGTAACCGACTTCTTTGGGCGCGATTTTCACCCACTTTAAACAGCCAGATTTCGTTCAAACTTTGTAGATTTATCGAGGACCGATGACAATACACTAATTTGATATAATTATTCCATTTTTCAATTTCTATGTTTGTATGTTTGTTTGTAACCGAAGCTTTATATAAAAAGCGTGTTTTTAGTTTTTTTAACTATTACTTATTAGGTTTTACATTCTGACTGCTTCCACTATTCAAAATTTTCTCTAGAAAGGAAAATGAACAGGTATAAATAAATAGCTGAAATACCAAAGATTCTTAGCACTCCAAGCGTAGTCAATAACTAGAATCGACCAAGGGGCGACCTCTGTAATTTGCCATTTGCGTCAACTCCATACTTGGCCACGCTCAGAGCACTACCTTATCCGTCAGAACGTTAGGTATGATGCACCATCGAGGAAATTGATTCCTAGACAGTTGACGGACCTATGTCGTTTGGTCGTCTTATGTCAATTCAAGGTTAGCTGTGATCGGTCGGATGGGTTTGACTTAACGCGACCAAACTACGTAGGTCCCCCATCTGCGTAGCAATCAACTTCTCTGATATTACGTAGAATATAATATAACCTACATCGTATAGAGATAATTTTGCATGTGTTATTAAATTATCCTCCATTTGACAATTTGGGAATGGATTGTTCACACTTTAAAGCCTTCCCAGTCTGCGTTTATATAGTTTATCATAAAATTTCATATTATGAGCTTGAAATTAGTAATAATAATTTAAACATCCAACTTTATTATATTCTAGACTACCATCATTATCAGGCCCTGCAAAAGAAAGCTGCAAAAGAGGCATAATAAGTACTTATAAGTATTTATTATGCCTCTTTTGCAGCAATGGTCCTATACCCTACAATCTGAAATTTTATTCTGTGAGTACAACAAATAAGTTAAGATTTCAATAAATACACTCTTTTGAGTCACCACTTTTAAATCATAATAATTATTAATTACTATTTGAGTTTTCCTCACCATATAATATAACAGTAATTTTCAACGGCTCTAAGGCCCGTATAAATAGTCAGTACTTAAAATGTGACCCGGTATCAAGACGCGGTTTGGCTCTGTGATTGGTCCAAATTTTGACAGCCAACCAATCACAGAGCCTGAACCGTGTCTTGAGACCGAAATGCATTTTGAATACTGACTACTGACTATTTTATACCGGCCTAAATAATCTATCAAAAGGTCATTAAAGAAAAGGTTAGGAAAAGGACACGAGACCCTGCCTCTATTGATCGCCAATAAAATATAGGCCCATGTCAACTCCAGCGATCCCACAAACATGGACGTCACACATCGCCCAAGGGCACAGTATAAAATATATACAGTCGACTATCTTCACGCTAGACCGCCTTGGTTAAAAAAAAGAAAATTCTCACTCTAAGAATTAATAATAAAATTTTATTTTGAATTTGAAATGTAATTAACAAATTTTAGTCAAAATAACTTGAATGTTTAAAGAGGGTTTTTTTGAGCCTGTAGTTGACGATTATAAAGCTCAACCACAAAAAATTACATAAACCATAAATTATTACAAAATTTATAAACAACTTGATCTTTGATTTACGGCTTCAATCTAAGTTTACGGCGCATCTGACATCACAATATGGCCATAAATATAACAGAATGGCGATAAAATAGGACATTATCATTTGGCACAAGTCACACATTTCGGCCATTTTATGAGATGGCGTTTACGACAAAATGGCGTCAACACCAATTAGATTTATCGCAACCTTAATGCAACCTTTGACGTGTCTTTGTATACCTATTGATCTAAATCTAAGACCTTAGTTGACTACATAAAAAGCGTTAAAAATACTGTCGCACTCAGAGACAAATATTAATTTACTTGACTGTAATTAAATGAAGTTTTTGACATAAACCCTTCAATGATTAATCTTCAATTTTAATGTAGAGTTTGGCAGCTGATAATGTACCTATGCATTATCTGTCAAACTCTTTATTATATTGAAGAAGAAGAAGCGTAGTTAAAGTTAAAGTTATCGTCAAACATGGCGTCCATAATGGACTTTTACTAGGGATTTGAGAGTTCATTTGACTTTTTTTATGGTTAAAGGTAAAGTAAGTTGGTGCAACTCACTTAAATATCTCTGTGCGGCCGTAAGCCTGTATCAAAATTAAATGCCTATTCGTTCTAGTACAATGAATGAAAGAACGTTTAACATTGAATCAGACATGCGCAAGTGGCCCTAAATACGGCAAATGGAGATATCTCCGGGCTGTACCACGTTGCCCTTTTTTTTTTTTTTTTTTAATAATTCCTCCCCCTAACATTATCAGGGCTGTTTTTTATCTTTTAATTACAATTTTTCGCTTTTATCTTTTCCTATTCTTTTTGTATAATTTTTCTTTTACTTACTACTTTCTTACATGGCTAATACATCACATTGTCTTTTATTTCTTATAATATAAACACTCTGTCCTTACAATATTTGCCACGTTGCCCTTGGGCCTTGATAATGGAGAATCGATTTATACAATAAAATATTATATGTATATTATGCCTTGCTAGTAAAAACTTCTTTACTGTGGGAATAGAGTGATTACAGAATACATATATGTTATAATAAGAGTGCGTTGCACCGGCTTACTTTAACTATAACTATAACTTTAACCATAACAAAATGATGAAATGAACTGTCGAATCCCTAGCAAAAGTCGCCACATTTGACGATAACCTTAACCTTAACTTTAACTACGCTTCTGGTGCAATTCACCCTTAGTCAATTTTCGATCTTTGTCAAGCAACTTTTCTAAGGTATCAGATAAAACGTGAGGTTACATTTTAACAGGCGTAGCGGACTTGCGGTGCATTTATGAAACCATTCAAATGTCAATTCAATATTGTATCTTTTTGTGTAGGAAATAAAGTTTAGATTTGAATAGAACATTAAAAAAGCGGCCAAGTGCGAGTTGGACTCGCCCATGGAGGGTTCCGCAGCAGCAATAAGGTTTATTTTTATGAAATTAAAATATTTTTGATTTATTTTTATATTTCAGTCGATTTAATGAAATTTAGATTAAGGCTTATGATTAAGATTTATGATTAGATTTTATTTATGACGTATAAAAAAAACTACTGGCTAGATCTCGTTCAAACCAATTTTCGTTGGTAGTTTTTATAGTAATCTACATCATATATTTTTTTTAGAATTATCATGCCTCTACTTTAGAAATTAGAGGGGGGGGGACACACATTTTTCCACTTTGGAAGAGTCTCTCTCGCAAACTATTCAGGTTAGAAAAAAATGATATGAGAAACCTCAATATGATTTTTGGAGACCTATCCATAGATACCCCACACGCATAGGTTAGATGAAAAAAAATTTTTTTTGTTTCAGTTGTACCTATGGGGACCCCTAAAATTTGTAATATTTTTTTCCATTTTTGCATCAAAATCTTAATGCGGTTCACAGACTACATCTACTTACCAAGTTTCAATAGTATAGCTCTAATAGTTTCGGAGAAAAGTGGCTGTGACATACGGACGGACGGACAGACAGACGGACAGACAGACAGACATGACGAATCTATAAGGGTTCCTTTTTTGCCATTTTGGCTACGGAACCCTAAAAATGCATCGGCGCTTCACGTTGCAATGTGAACAGAAAACGTTACAGACAATATCTCAAATCTCTTATCTCCCCTTTCCAGAAAAATCTAGGTAAGTACCCCATATCAATGACCACATACCCTTTACTGCATGCACAACGTTTAGCAAGGGGTTAAAACAAGGGGTTAAAAATCCAGTAGCTGCAGTTTTCGGCACAATGCACGAGTGGCAAGGGACATTTCCCTTGTGCAAGGTACTGACAGCACTTTGCAACATAGTACCAGTAGGCAGTAGGTATCATTGTGGTATTTTATGAGTTATGAATGGAGGAACTGAAAAACGGTTTTTACTACTTTTCGTAGTTTTGGAGACAAGATTTCGCACTTTTTTTGCGAATTACTTTACTGTCCATTTCCCTCTGCTTTTTTGTATAAATAATTGTTTATAAAAATTTTTGGAATATATAAAATATACTTTCTTATGAAAATTGTTTAAAAAAATATAAAGAGCCTACAAGATTTAGTTCGACTTCGAGGAGCAAAATAATATTTCGCCTGAAAAATAAAAATAGCAACACCACATAAGCGAGTAAACTATTTCAAAACAGCTCGGTATTTTAAAACATTTCACATATTTCATTCGAAAATATTTACGTGCGAAATGCAACCTGCAGTATTTTAAGCGAGTTTTTAATATTCTCTCATTTCTATGCGGCATTTCTCCGCAGTGCTTTCCCGTCTATTCTATGATGTCGAGTTTTAAGGCCAAGGTCTTTCGTAATATATATTCTAGAGTGGATGTTTTTAATTAAGCTGTAGTCTATTAGAACGTAACGGGATTGCTTAGAAAACTAGGACTCAACGTGCAATTGCCATGTCTAACTCTTGTAATCGGAATTAGTTCTTATAATAATGTTTTATAATTAATTTTATCCATTAAATACCATTCCTACAACATGAAACAAGAGCTCGTTGATTGTAAAATACTATAAGTTTCTAAATTTCCCAGCCCTAACCGAAGATTCTCAGGATATGGCATTTTCACATTTTAAAAGCAAAACCCTAAAAACGGTCCCAAACAGCACTAAAATGCTCTAAATTGGCTAAGCTTTGCACTTCAACATGACGTCATGTCTAATACGTCTAATGGTAATAACTAAATATTCCATTTAACTCCTCAACTTTAGTACCTAGGACCTAGGTACTGCATGTTTGTTCTGTTCATACATCAATTGCTTTCAACAGGACCTTATGCTGTCGCCTTAAGGACCACTTTTATTAAACCCAGAGGTAGTAAAACTCTGAACAGACATGGGCGATATCGAACGCCGGAAGAGGCTTCAGACAGACATGACGTTTTCATTTCCAAGCTGCTAGTCAGCATATAGCTTCACCGCAAGCTATCTCAGCTATAGGCATATTCGAGCAGAAAGGAATATGTATTATTTCATTTTATTAAAAAAAAGAAAAAAATGTATCCGACCACTTATTTTCTTTTAAATGCCCAGAATATATTCTATGTCCGATTCTCATAAATAAAATGTAGCAACATTTTTATCAGAAATATTAACGTTAGCTCCGTCGGTGGCTTTCCAATAAGTCAACTACTGCTGTTTTCTTAGCTCTACGCCCCAAATAGCGAGCGAAACTGCCAATGTTCGCCAAAATAGCGCAACATTGCGCTAAAATGCGAATGTTCTAAGACCTCGCATCTTGAGACTGTCCCAAACTTAGCTTTAATAATTGTCAGTAAAGACCGAAAGTGCAAGAATTGGTTCCTTGTACTTTCAGAGAAGTTGATTCCTAGGCAGATGGCAGACTTAAGTAGTTTGGTCGCGTTAATTATAACACAGATCACAGCTAACATTAAATTGACATAAGCCGACCAAATGACGTAGGTCCGTCAACTGCCTAGGAATCAATTTCCCCGATGGTACAATCCGATTTTACGGATTCTCTCGATTCTAATTCTCGTTCTGGTGTCAAACAGGCTCTAACTTTTTAAATATACCTTTTATGGATTTTCTTGATTCTCGCGGAAAAATTGAAGCTGCCTTTACTTTTTAAATATCAACAATACTTACATTGATCTTATTCTTCGCCCGTTCTATCGCTTTGCTGTCCTCTCTGTCTGGGCTGAGCCGGCAGACTCGCGCGCGCCAGTCGTTAGCGCCAGCCGCTTGCAGAGCCGCTAGCCTGAAAGAGGGAAACGATGGCATTAATAACGTAAATAGGGAAAGGGGTAAGAGGGGGTATATCTATCTATTTAGTATTTGCATTCAGAAATCAGAAGTCAAAGTAATTGTCGACAGAGTGGGGATTAATTCAAAGGTTGAATGTCGTGGTTGTACTCGTATTCGGTTGCGTGCTGAAAGCTATATTTGAAGTATGAAAATCAGGCCCCCAGAGGCCGTAGACAAAGTCCTTTTCGTTAAAAACGATGACGAAATTCGTTTTCAAAATGTATGGGATTTGACATTACCTAGTCTTCGCAAGCGAAATGTCATTTAGCGATGACTTATATCAAACCGCATACATTTTAATAACGAATTTCGTCATCGTTTTTAACGAAAGATACTTTGTCTAAGGGGGCTGGTCATACTGCCTGCGACAGCAATACAACAGAAATTAACATCAGAAATTCTACCCATTCGATTGAATTGCTCACGTCTGTTGGTGAAAATAAAAAAAAAATAAGCAGCATTGAGCAGCAGCAGCAGCAGCATCAATGAAACTGTTGATTCGCTACATCTTAACATCTTAACTGTGTACATTTTTTTGCGCAGGGGAAACCCGTCATGGTTCCCTCAGTTCAGCAGAAGCACCCCGGGGGTATGTGGGACTCTTACCCACTAAAACCACCTGCGGTTCGCCTTCAGCCGTATAAAGGAGGGATGTCCCGGATCTAACAAACACAGGTCCCTCCACGATCGGCCGGTCTACCTCAGAAAGGGCCGGACTTCCATCAAAGTTAGGGAACGCTTCGGCAAACTGAAACGTTCCCCTCGGCGCTGGGACTGGCTAAGCCGGGTAGGTTCCCATCCTCTCCCGGAGCCCCGTTAAACGAGAGTTAGGAGGTTCGCATAGCGTACGTCGCCTCCGCACTCCCGTCCTACGCCGGCGGAGCGGCAGAGTCCAGAGAGGTTGGATCGTGCTCTCTGTCCCGCTCCGCGGATCTTATCTGTATACCAGATTATACCACAGTATTACAATATTTACCCTACTATACTATACCATACCATAGTGTATGCTGAGATTAGTAATCTCTATGCGACCAATCATTTTAAAGAATGCACCTAATGACCTAACTAACAGGTGTATAAAAACTAAATAGATAATGCACCAAGTTCTAAGAAACATACAAAAAGTTAGTCATTATAAATGATAAGATAATGCACAATTAGCGTTTGTTTTATTGTTACCCGACGTCTCAAAAAAGGTTAACAAGTAGGTACTTGGACTAAAGACAAAAGAAAGTCACTAGGAATTTTCTACCTGTCCTTTAAAGTTAGATAATTTAACAAGTAACCTGAATCTACCTACACCTACTTAGTTAAATACCGTCGACATAATAATTATCAATTATGTATTTAAGTACCTAGCAGGTAGATTTTTTACGTTATTAAAATATTTTAGGATAATGGGCTAACATTATAATGCATCATATCTAAACAATGATAGAGTATGCCTTTCTTAGTCACACTTGACCGTTTACTTTATTCCTAAAGTAATAAAAAGTTTGTTACTAAGGGCCTGTTTCACCACTCTGATAAAGTGCCGAATAGGCTATTCACAACTTTTTTGACTTCTCCATACTCGATCTGTCAAGTTAATTGGTGGATAGCCTATTCGGCACTTATCAGGAAGTGGTGAAATAGGCCCATAATATTTTAAAACCGAGATAGCCTGCACTCAATGATAATATTCAAAAAACCCCCTGCATTGCATTTAGTTAAACAGGCAGATAAGAAGCTTTTGATGTGGTAACTTTATTATTGGAAAGGTACGAAAGATAACAAAATGAATACATATTATCTTATCTTTGCGGCAGGTTAGTAATAATTGCACTACTGACTTAAAAAATATTCCTACGAGTGCCCGATTCTCGGGATACTAATCTCGGTCCGATTCTAACTCTTGAGTTTGAGTCGGATATAGATAAGTCAGCATAATATTAGAGATAGGTACCAAGTAAAAAATCACGCATTACCCGCGCACTAAAAATATACAATAATATTATTATAATTTTGTTTACATTTAGATTAAAATTAATACAAATTTTTATATTTATATTATTGTACATTTATTGTGAGGCAGGTTAGTTTAATGAAGTATAAATTATTATCAGTAATATTTATATTTACTAAATAAAAGTAAATAGAAGAGGTCAGTATATGTCGTCAGATAATTTTGTTTGTGTTTACTAGCGAGTCCTAGTGTAAAGTCCCTTGGAAACTTGGATTAAATGTAAACATGACAGAAACCCTACTTTGTGTATGACTAACGAACTTCTTTTGTCAATGCTGAATAGTGTCGGATTTGTTTATTCAAAATTAGAGTTTGTCAATATAAAAGGGTCTGCGAAACCAGCCAGTCTATCCATACTTCCATACTAATATTATAAATGTGAAAGTTTGTCTGTCTGTCTGTCCGTCTGTCTATCTGTTACCTCTTCACGCTCAAACCGTTGAACCGATTTTGCTGAAATTTGGCATGGAGATACTTTTAAGATACTTTTTATTCCGGAAAAATGTACAGTTTTCGCGCAATACGAGTTACGCAATACGCGCTCGCGAGTTTTTGCGCAACGATGTTGCGAGCGTCATCTAGTCCAATATATAAACACTACCGTGACTTGGTTCAGTCAGGTGTGGTCAATGACCTGCAATTGTTTGTTAATGTCCACCTTAACGTCCTTAACTGATGGTTACATTAACTGATAGTTACATTAACCGATCGTTACGTTAATAACGTATTAGTACTTTTCGATGGTCGAGCTAGTTTACGGGTTACGGCTTAACAAGCGTGCTTAACCACATAGTAATTACTAATTGCCTAATTGGTGACTATGACTATAGGATAATAATATATTGGTGCCGCAAATGGCAAAAGAAAATCATAATATTAGTTCGGCGTATTTCAAAATGTTGCTATTGGAAGTTATCAGGACAAGCAAGCCCTAGTGAGAGTTTATCTCACAAAATGAGCCCTTTAGTGGTACACTTTACGGAAAACTATCACGCCTAATGATTTATGCTTCAACATAGTAATTTTTATTTATATTATGTAGATGTGTTATCATCGGTCAGTCAAGGTTTGGTTACTATTAAAATATTAAAAAAAACTGCCTTAATTATCATTACGCAGAAAAACGACGCGAGCCCTCACAAAGCTCAGTTTTTAGCTAGTCTAAAAAATTATGCTGATGTGCCTTGTGGTCTTTTCAAGCTATCTACATACTATGAAGATATTCTACTGTTTATGTTTGGGTATATGTTTGGGTTAACCTCTAAGCGTTTAGTGATTAGTAATTTATGTTTCCTCTGTCTTGTGGACGATACGCGGTCGATGACATTGTACAGGGTCACTTATCTGCGTGTAAGTGTAATTAAAGCTTTGAAGTGATTCATTGGTCTATAAATCGATGTCTAAGAATTGGGCCCCAGAGGTTATGCTTTAAAAAATTAACGTAGAAAATACGTCATGGGAATTCTCCTAATTGTTAAGAGGATAACGATTAGGATAATGAGTGGGTTGCACCAACTTACTTTAACTATAACTTTAACCATAACATAAAGTCAAATGAACTGTCAAATCCCTAGTAAAAGTCCATTATGGACGCCATATTTGACGATAACCTTAACTTTAACTTTAACTACGCCTCTGATGCAACCCACCCTTAGGATGCCTAAAGAGGTATCCTAAATTATGATGATATTTAAGTACCTACTTAGCGGAACGACGAAGACCTATCTTTAATTTGGAATTTGAGTATCAACGACTATTCCAGACAGTCTTTTGAAAATCGCACTTTAAACTAGTTGCAATTTTCCCACAAAAGTTTGCGTCTAGCTGTATAGTGTAGAGATATTATGTCTTTTAGTCAGCACAGGGTTACTTCCTTCTTCTAAAGAGTACCCCTTAAAAGTTTATTTTACTTGTGCGTATAATACAGCTCCTCCTCTGTATTACACGGATACGTAGGTCATGGAATCATGATGAACATACCTTTCGGCGATGGTGCCCCCGCGATTCGGCATGTCGGAGTGCGTGGCGCTGCGCTGCACTCCCGCGCCGAATCTGAAACAACAAAAAGAAAAAAATAAACAACCATAAAAGATGACAACCTTTTTAACTTTTCCATCACAAAAAATAGCTAATATATATTATATCTATTTAAATGCTGATTTACTTTGATATAGTAGAAAGCAATGTGAGTATAAATCTGCCTTCAAACAGTTATGCAGTTAGGCAGAATTTACTTGAAAATTCACTGTATTTATTTAAAAATTTTCATTATTTATTAATATTGTCGTGTATTGAGTTACTGAATTTAATCATGTTCCAAGAGAATCCAGCATTCCGCATACTTGGCGCCTAATAATGTTTTTGTAAAAAACGTTGTATGTTTTCCTTGTTTTTGTGTAGAAACCTGGAAAAGCCTTTGCTAATTCTTGTAAACAAGCAAATCATTATGCTCCAATTTGCAACTTTTAAATCTCTACTTTTTTCGTTGTAAGTACCTTTAAATGTTTTAAGTATAATTAAACATAATAATTATATTACTATTGTACATTTAAATGCAAAGCCTTATATTTAAAATGAGTTCTTATAATACCTAGCGATGACGCATAATAACACAAGAACTACTAATATACTTACATAAATTACTTTAAAACAGATTAACATAATATTATGAAATAATTTATTGTAATTTGTAAGTCATATGTTTCACATAAACAGGGCATAATGTAAGGAACATTATGCTTTGTTTAAAATTTAAATAGATAAAAGTAGAGTGCACTGCGAAAGTAGCAGCGCTGAAACATCTTTTTTTTTACTATTGTATGGGGAAACTCGTGACGCTGCTGGGGCGCTTGCCCATACAAAAGTGAAAAAATAGGTCTTTTAGCGCTGCTACTTTCACAGTGAACTCTCTACGAGAAATGCGTACACACTCTAAAGTACTAACACGTCCAAAACTATTCGGCGGTTTCAACTAGAAGATTTTGGCTGCGTTTCCACCAAAGCTGAGCGGAGCTGTGCTAAGAGGAATGTGTTTTTGATAACCAATAGCATCGCCGCGCTGAGCGATGTCATGGCAAAGTCGTGTCAATGAAGCGATTCTATTGGTTTTCAAAAACACATCCCTCGCTACACAGCTCAGCTCTGGTGGAAAGGCTTAAGACAGTCAACTAGACTCAAGACTGTCTTTCGTATTAATATTATTAATATAGTTTCCACATCCAGACTTTTACCTGGGCTTCTCAAACTTTTCCTTGAGACTCTTGAAGCTGAAGAGCCTCTCACTGGCCTGGACCGACAGCATTTCAACAGAACTCACTTATCCAATATAGTCACTAAATAAACCTAGTAATAAATAGTTCTTAAACCACACTAAAACACTAACATTCACTGTACTGACAACATCTTTAAATTCACAGCAAAAGTTATAAACGTATTTTTTTATATCTGAGTTAAAATATATTCTTCTTATTTCTGAGCTTATTCCTCCTTTCCTCTATTCCTCGATACAAATATGGTCAAGCGTATTGACGTATGACATGGTTGACGCTAGCTCGACAACTGACAATACCGAGTCTGTGCGTTATCCTCATTACGATAAACACCCCGCACAGTCGTGCCCTATTTGAACATAAGTCATAAACTTTCCTTAGCAATGGTTAATATACTATGTGTGTTTATAACCGGCCTATATTACGGTATGACCATAATATATTATACGAAGTACATAATTTATATAATAAGGAATGCATAATTAAAGACGGCGAAATTCTGTCTACTCTGGCGAAAGGCAACATGTACAATAGCTATGTCCACACTGTGCCCTTTCATCTTCAATTTTCATAATCTTTTGACATTTCGAATGTCAAATGATTATGAAAATTGAAGATGAAAGGGCACAGTGTGGACATAGCTAATAGCCACTACTTGTCACTATCAGAGTGCGTAGTGCGAGTTTTATTCGATCACACTCATCGAGAACGTTAACGCGAATTTGTATGGGATCAAAGCGGTATCCACGTAAGCCAATAGGTGGCGCTGCTTTGATACCATACAAATTCGCGTTAACGTGTTCGATGCGTATGATCGAATAAAACTCGCACTACACCCCCTTTTTTTTCCCGGAGGGGGAAATGCATTACGCATACCACCCAGGCGCAGGGGGCGACCCGAGCGGTGATGTGGGACTCCCGTAGCTAATGAGACCACGGTATACCCACTAAACCCCCCCCCCCCCCCATCTTCCGCCACGCCGCCTTTTGACGGGGTCACGGGAACGATACACACATCCGCAACCCCGCCAGCGGTCCGAAGACTCCACGATGGGCGCACAACATTTTCGTGCGCCCTCCTCCTCGGCCCCCACCAGGGCTGTAGCAGACGCCCCCCGAGTCTGCTACTTGGAGGCCATGTGGCAGATCAGGTCTGTGGCTCTGCCACCGACCACACCTCGGCCGCAGAGGATAGGGCAAGCGGCGCACCGCAATACCTACTTGTCTCTTCCTCTGCGGCCCCACCAATGCCGTTCAAACGGAACGGCCAGCTCGCAGGGGGGGTAGGGAAAGCGGCAACCTACCACAATGCCTCTCCCCCCCGCGATCCGTCCTCGGCCGCAGAGGATAGGGCAAGCGGCGCACCGTAATACCTACTTGCCTCTTCCTCTGCGGCCCCACCTCGGTGCGCATCCGCAGCGGACTCCTCCAGTCCGCTGGGAGCGCCCTCCTCGGGCCAGGCGGCGACACCGGCCGGCCCTGGTTGCCTCTTCGCTTCACCGCGGTTGTCCAAGCCGCGGTTACTAGAGCCCCACCGCCACGACAAGGCGAGCAACCATCGGAGGGCGCACTACACCCCCTGATCAGTGATCGCTGATCACGATTAACCAATACCGACACTTCTGATCACTGATCTAGCAATAGCATTTGACGTGGAAGAGCCATGCTTCGACACGAATGGGCCGGCTCGACCGGAGAAATATCACGTCCTCACAGAAAACCGGCGTGAAACAGCGCTTGCGCTGTGTTTCGCCGAGTGAGTGAGTGAGTTTACCGGAGGCCCAATCCCCTACCCTATTCCCTTGCCTACCCTCCCTTATTCCCTTCCCTTCCCATCCCTACCCTCTCCTATTACCCTATTCCCTCTTAAAAGGCCGGCAACGCACCTGCAGCTCTTCTGATGCTGCGAGTGTCCACCTTTACCCCCTTATTTCATAAAAAAAAGCATGTTCCCATGCCCTTTTTGCTGAGCGATCTTATAGGTCTGTGCAGCCTATACCTACTTTGATTTCAAGACTGTACATGGAAATTGCTTTACGCTAAAACATCCTTATATAGAACTATGTGCAAAAGTTTACTAACATTCTGTAACATAATTATATTGCATTAAAAAGGTCTTGACGCTATATTACAATTTCAAAGTTACAACCGAAATAAGTATAATATACACGCGAAGGTGTGATTTGGTCCGTGCACGAAGGTTTCATGTTTAGGAACTCTTTGGTGGTGTTCCATTTAAGAAGTTTTTATTGTGTGAACATGCCAGTTTGTTATTTTATAAACACACGCTAATTTACCCGATTGCGCTAAGAGGAATTATGTTTTTTACTGGACTACAGCGAAGATAAAAAAATGAGTACTAATTTTTAGGGATCCGTACCCCAAAGGGTAAAATTAAGGGTCCGATTTTAGCAAATGGGGTATTAAATATGTAGATTAGTTAAAAAATATTGCATTTTTCCAAAATATTATTTTTACATAGTTGGGGATTATTTTTTTTAACTCATTACTTGTAATATAAAAGAAGATTTCGTACAATCACTTTGTTTCACCGGCAATACAAAGCTGATATTGTAAAATTTTTGCAAAGAGCGACTGATCCTAGGACAATGACCTCAGAAAAAATTCGTCAGAGTACTGACTATAAAACAATGGTTTACAATAAAATCCGGGAACTGATGATTCTGACCGACTTTCAAAAGGAGGATATCTAAAGGATGGTTCGACTGTATACATTTTTATCTCTTTCGTCTTTTGTTGCGCCAAAAATTAAATATCGCGCGGAAACTGTGTACTTTCCGAGGCGTCCTTAGCTCGGACTCAAAATTTTTGTCGCAAATCAGTTCAGCAGTTCGAGTATTTAGAAGTTAAAGACAGACAGACAGACACGCTTTTACATTTATATGAGTAGATATGGCTTAAATTGGGTTTTTTGTATCATTAGCTTCTTAACTTCCAATAATGGTTAGGAAGTAAAATTGTGTTTACAGTACAATAAAAGCTGATAAATCCCGTTCCTTGAATATGTTGAAACACTATTTTGCCTATTACAGGAGCTTATATTCCAAGGACATACGGATCATTATCATAGAACCTCGAGGTAAATAGACAATGAACGGCCTATAGCCGTAAACAGAAGTACAGGAAAAGTGTGGGCTTATAGATAAGCTGTACTATATATATCAACATCACTTTACTATTGTACTTACAAATTAATATTAACAATAGAATATATACTAATATAATAATTGCGAAAGTGTGTTGGTCTGTCTGTCTTTTACCTCTTTACCAAACGAGTATGGAGGTACTTTGAGCCCCGAGGAAGGACATACTCTTAATCCCGGAAACATGTTCGGTTCCCGGCCGATAACCAAATGTCGGGGCAAAGGAATTACGGGAGTCATAGACCATAGTAGTTTACGATAATAGTTTAAAGTAATTTCAGATAACTGAAGAGAGGAAAACATCGTAGTCTGCACTCTGCAGTATCAAGTCGAACTCGTAATTTTTTTTCCGATTATTTTTTTTTAGAAATTTTATAATCGTATTAAAAAAAAAATGAATCAAACTTGCTGAAATATGTGCAATAAAAACAGCTACAGTTTACTCTTGGACAATTTTTTTGTATGTAAAAGATAAATTGCAATTTATGACTATATTTATTAGTCTTAATAATTACTACAAAAAACGATAAATAATCGTAGCAACCTAAAATGTCACGTTTTTAAACAAAGGAAAGATATTATTATCCACCACAACACTTGTTTATTATCAACACACCACAATAATTATGTATTACTATGTATATTGTATAACCTACTTAACACATCAAATTACTATTTAAAATATAAAAACATACAAAAAACGGCAAAATTAAGAAGTTATAAATTATAATATTATGCAAATAATAAGCTACTGCATTCACTATGATATGCACAAAACATACCGTATGAGGCTTTTAAGCACGAAAAAGTAACACGCTGTACACGAAGCTTTTAAACGCGAATGTACTGTATGAGCTTTTAGTATGAAGCTTTCAGTGCGAGCGCGCCCAAGCGGCGTCAAAGCTCGACTGGGGGCGGGCGGATTTTCCAACCTGTACGTAGCCGGTATATTTTTGAGTTATACACCTTATTATCATGGTAATAAGATCGAGAATAACATTTCTATGATATACTGACTTGTCGGCGAACGCACCGGTAAAACCAACGCATGTAAATGTCTTTCAAGGCAGTTTATTTTACATCCCTTAGTATGCATCTTATTATTTTATCCTAAACTATCTGACGCGGCAAAGAGTTTGATTCGCTGACTCTTGAATCTTGAGTCTACTTTTGTCGACTCAGGGGTATCGTAGAGACTTCACTTACGATTAAAAATAACGACTAGTTTCATAAAATTTTACATTATCTGTCCATAAACTGTTTAAATAATAAATGCAAACACTGAAGGAAAGGCAATAAGATTAAAGAGAAGAATAATATAATAAATAATAACAAAGAATAATAGGAGCGAGAAAATAAAATTATGAGCCTGTCTCTACTCTCTTCAGCGAAGCTCCAAATGTTCGAGTGACAATTAATAACTTATATGTAAGTTTTGTCTCTGTTTCTCATTAGCAAACAAAAAAAATCTTTAAAAATCCGTCACCTACAAAACAATAAAATAAGCGAAAAACTTTATGCCTACACTGGAAAAATATTACAGAAGGTACATTTAACCCATGATTTAACTAAACCTAACTTTGCAATGACTGAAAACTACATTATATACAAGTTTGAAACGTTCTTCGTACTAAACTTTCATAATTTCCGCGTACAACTTCCATTCATCCAACATGGAAACACAAACTAGCATCCAGACTGTATTGTGTCCAAACAAAGAGACACACAAAACAGTGCAGCTAATTTCAGCTCCATCTGGCGGAATAATAGAGAAGTAATTTCGAGACATCTAGCGGTATAACAAAGAGGAAATCATTTATATTTTTGCTTCAATTAAAATATTTTCTGATACATAACATAATACTTAACTTCTTTCATTTTAGTCACGGGAATCACACAATTTTCGCGATATAAAAATAGGTACATATTATAATATTATGTACTTTTCTTGGTGGTCGGTATACCAAAATTCAAAATTGCTTAATCAGTTTAAGAGCGTTTACGTCGAACGCATAATGTCGAGTTTCATGTAATTCAGTGCAACTTTATTCACACAGAAGCAAGTGCGTCTGTGTGCGTGAGTTGGTTCATTATAGTCAAATCAAAAGATTTTGATCCGTGCGGAATGCGGATGCAATGTCGATGCGAGTCGGTTTATTATTATTGATTTACCACTACATTTTAGCATACTATTACTATTAATCCTAAATCCACTAATGCATTATGTTGAATGTTTTATGTTACTTTATAAAACATAAAATGAGTAATATGAAATTTTGGGCAAAGTTGTAATTTTATGTAGGTACAATAAGGTGATTGTCATAGTGAGACACAATTATTATCAAATGTTTATCATTGTATTAAAATAAAAAAATCGGATTTATGTTATTTATTCAAGTGTAACCCTATTAATATTATGTACGCAAAAGCTTGTATGCATGGACATATTTTGTTACTCTTTCACGCAAAAACCACTGAATGGATTTTAATGGAACTTTACAACAATATAGCTTTAAATACATCAGAATAACACGCAACAATTTATAAACCACTGATCTCTACTATACAAGTACGCTGGATAACTGATATCCTTTGAAATGACAGCTATTCCTTGTGCCTATTTGAAGCTGAATCAGCGCCCCCATTATTCGGGTAGAGAACTAAATCTGACGTAAAAATGACATTTGAAAGCCGCCATATTGGCGCTGATAGCAGTAATGAGAGTACTTGGAACTAATACTAGTGATTGTTGTAGTAGTTGTTATTGGTTGTGGTTACGTCAAATTTAGTTCTCTACCCGAATAATGAGGGCGCTGATTCCGCTTCAAATGGGCACAAAAAGCAGGTGTGTATCAGCTATCCAGCGTACTTGTATAATAGAGATCAGTGTTATAAGCACATCGTGAAAATCCAAGATGGCCGCCGCCGTAGCCGGCCGGTAGTTGTAAGAAAAATTGCAGATTACACATATTTCTTATTACTACCTCAATATGGATATCAAATGAAAGGACTTGATTGGTAGAGAGGTAAAAAGCGGCCAAGTGCGAGTTGGACTCGCCCATGAAGGGTTCAGCAGTAGCAATAAGGTTTATTTTTATGAAATTAATAGGTGTTTGATTTATTTTTATATTTCAGTCGATTTTATGAATTTTATTAGATTAAGGTTTACCATTTATGACGTATAAACAAAAGCTACTGGCTAGATCTCGTTCAAACCAATTTTCGTTGGTAGTTTTTATAGTAATCTACATCATATATATTTTTTAGAATTATCATGCCCCTACTTTAGAAATTAGAGGGGGGGGGGGACACACATTTTACCAATTTGGAAGTCTCTCTCGCAAACTATGCAGGTTAGAAAAAAAAATGATATGAGAAACCTCAATATTATTTTTGGAGACTTATCCATAGATACCCCACACGCATAGGTTAGATGAAAAAAATTTTTTTTTGTTTCAGTTGTACTTATGGGGACCCCTAAAATTTTTAATAATTTTTCCATTTTTGCATCAAAATCTTAATGCGGCTCACAGACTACATCTACTTAACAAGTTTGAATAGTATAGCTCTAATAGTTTCGGAGAAAAGTGGCTGTGACATACGGACGGACAGACGGACAGACAGACAGACAGACACATGACGAATCTATAATGATTCCGTTTTTTTGCCATTTTGGCTATGGAACCCTAAAAAAATGATAATATATTTTATTATTTCGCAACATAACTGAACGAAATGCAGGCAGAAATGAGTGTAACTGAAATGGTATAGAATAATTATTTAAAAATCAAAAGCACAACAGCTTTTCAATAGGTAAACTTTTTTATTTATGTTATCAGCTACATATTCCTTTTTTTCTTTTCAATTTTCATCCACTATTACGGAAATCGGAGGTTTGCATGATTTTTACGCTCTAGGCATTCCACTATAAGCCCAATAAAGAATTCTGAAAAAAAAGGGAATTTATTTGATATATTTTATTATGATTTATGACGGCATAGCAAAGAAAAAACTGCCATTAAAATTTAAAATACGTTCAATTCAAGGTACCTTTTCTTAGTGTTGGTTTTCACATTCATCTAATATTCTTATTGTTTTTACCTTGGAAATCGGTTTAAATTTTTTGTTAAAAAAAAATGATTTCACCCTTTTTAGTTTTATAAATATTAAATAACATAAATGTCAGTTGCAGATAGATATAATTTAGGCATGAAACTAGCACCTATTAACTGTACTTAATTTCGGAAGTCGGAAGTCGGTCAAAAAAAAAAATACTGCTATTCAAATACAATTCAAGGCATCTTTTCTTCGTGTTGGTTTTCACATTCATCTTTTTCCGTTGTTGTTTCTTCAGTTGATTTACTTTTATATTGCCTGAAATAAAAACACAAATAGAAAGCACACAAAACACGTTATTTCTAAGTAATTAAATGAAAAAATAAGTTGAAGTAAGGATAACAGTGATAATAGCAACCTTTTAGCCATTCTTGCCTTTTCCAAGCTTTCCAAATTTTCTACATTTTTGCGCTTTCCTTTTTCTCTTAAAAATATATTCGTTTTGTTTCCCATTAGTTCTGTAATGTAATGTGTTTTAATAGTAAAATTATTTTCCGCCATAAAAATACATACATAAAATGTATTATATTACTTACTAACAAAATAAAATATTTACTTACCAAACAATCAAGATTTTTCGATCACGCTATAAATGTTCACTACTCTAGTATGCGCGACAAAAGTCAACAGAGTTCATGCGCAGCAGGGAGCGATACGTCCACCCTCCAGCAAGCCTCGCGGCGGTCTGATTTCAATTGCTTTGCGCGCAGCGATTTATAGTAAGTTTTAAAATATTTGTAGAAAAAAAATAACAAAGTATTTGTTGATATTTAAAAAGTATATTTTTAATTAAAGTGTTCTTCTATCATATGAAGCTATTATTATATTGAAATAAGTAAGATAAATAGGTAAAAATAAGGTTTTAAATCCTTGATATTTCTCATTCTTTGAATTTAAATTACTTATAGTTAAATACCTAAATTAAATATTTTTTTCTGATAACTATTTGCTTAAGGATCTTGTCAATAGGTTATTATTTTTTTCTAATTAGATCTGTCGCTGGTTTCGTAAATTTGAGGCTTCGAAACTGATACTATAACGGAATTTAAGAAAACCTCTGTTATTGTATCGAGATTTAATGTACAAATAGACTATAAATCGTATTTTTTTCTCTGATAACTATATAGACAGTGAAATTTCCTATAAAATAAGTTACCAACATTTTTATAAAGATAAGTGGTTAATGATTTTTTCAAGTTTGAAATGTACAGTTTTAAGCCAAATTGAGCGTGAAAGGTGTAAACGCTCTTAAGCGTGAAGACACGACAGACAGACAGCGAGATTCTCATTTAATGTGCCAAGGTACATCACTTCTTAGCAGTCGAGTAAAAACCATATTTTAGTACTTTTCTAGCATCCAACCGAAGCAAGCAAAGGTTAATGAAACTTTAAAAACCCAACGTAAAAAAATTCACAACTTGAAAATCAATCCTTCAACATGCACGGGCGGCATATTAAAATTTAAAAAGAGCTTTAATTAACGTATGCACAATGCATTGGCGCATGTGATGGGTTCGGGGGGGTGGGATATCCCCGGGTAGCCCCCGAACTCCGGGGGAACCCCCCGTAACCACGGCAACTGAACACAAATGCCTACGGTTGCGGTTGGTCGGTATTTGACTTCACTACGATGGACCATTTATATTCGACTATAATTGAAAATGCCTCAAGCTAAGCGTTTCAAGAATTTAGATATTTATTTCGTTAATATATATGTTTTTATGTCGTTAAAAGTACGCAGTTATAACGGTGAAGTTTCCCAGAGGTATTATGCATTGTTTAGTGGTTAGCGTCACATAAACAACCAATCGACAACGCTCAAAAACTAAAAGTAACTGTACATTAAAGGTCTTAAAAATTTAACATACTATAAACTTATAAAGGCTTGTTTCACACTAGCACATCGAGAAGTTTCGTTACTGTTTATTTTTACTCTGAGCAACAGAAACAAAACCTCCAAATAAGAATGAGGTCACTTAAAATTTCTTACATTCACAATCTAACAAAAATTAATTATTTATTATTTTGATCACTAAAAGCCTATATAATATCCATAGGTATTGCACAAAATATGTACTTATAGATCAGACCCATTCTTAACACGACAAGAAGAATATGGGTAATACATTTAATTAAAAACAACGGAAGAAACAAAAGGAAAAACCACGCTTTGTCTTTACACTTTAAAACCACTGCATACACCACAATAAAAACAATACTGAATATCATATTATCTACTACCTTATCATTGATGCACAATAAATTAAAGAATTATATCGACTCGATCGAAGATAACGAATTTACTTTTTGATTAGTCGACGCGATGCCCGCAACTCCGTTGTCCTAAAATTAGTTTATCGCGCGGAAACCGTTCATTTTTCCAAAAATAAAAGTATCCTATTTCCTTTCCCGGGACTCGCAGTATCCTCATACCAAATTCCAGCAAAATCTATTCAGCGGTTTGGACGTGAAGAGGTTACAGACAGACAGACGCACTTTCACATTTATAATATTATTAGTATGGATGCACAATAAATTGAAGGAATATCGACTTGATCAAAGATAATATTATTTTGATAATTATATCGAACAAACTTTGATAAGCCGCACGCTATATCGTCATATAGAAATAATTGCTATAATTTAGCCTGTATAATTAACAAATAGGAAACACTTATAAAACCTCTAAAGGTTTTATAACTGTTTTATATTTGTTAATTAAATATAGATATTAGATAGTTTAATAATAACAAAACATATCAAACGCTTTACAACCTAAGCTAGAGTGCCACTTTTAATGGAATGACAAGGACAAATGTGAATTGAAAGCATAAATAAATTTGATTTATGCAAATATACACTGCTAACAAACTGTTATTATATCGCTATAAGTATTGCTTTACAAACAAAAATAAACAAAACTTGCCTGCACCAGAAAATTACTAAAGACGACAGAAGCGTAACTTTAGCAAGTACATATTTCACCAACTTTTTGTTACTTGTTTCAAATTATTGTTTCTCTCTCGATATTGTTACGAATACGTAGCTGTCAATTGTTCCTGCTACTATGTAAGACATGGGATACATTGTACAAGCTTCCCCAACTCATACAACAGTATTTCACGTCAAAATTTCCGCTTATCGTAAGATCAGTTGTGTTCAAAACATTGTGATGTAGGCACTAGGCACGGAAACATTCTGATCACAATATACGCACAAGGAAATATCACTCAGACAGTCAGCTAGGGCTGCCAAAAATATTGTGAATAGACTAAAATTGCTTTGAAAAATTACGATGCAACAAGTACGACAATATTTTCACATTTTGACAAGATAACTAGTAAGGAAAATAATAAATAATAATCATTGTCAAGTAATCGGCCTAGCACACATTACATCAACCTTAATAAATCAACATTGGTAATTTTGGATCAACATTGGTAACTAACTACAAAAATACATAGAAACGATTTCAGGAGCGCCCGAGATACAAGCTTAATTTGTAAGATCAAAATGAGATCAGTAACAAAACACACAATTAGTATGATAAGGGTAGAAAATTAAAATCATTGTCAGGTAAGAAGAAAAAGGCGGACAGCCTTAATAAAACAACAGCACACTAGTATAATATTAAACTGCAGTTTAATAATGACAAAAACACTATCAACATTGTAACAGCAAAATTAAAAGTTAAAAAAAGAGACCTCACAGTATAAAAGCTTATCTATAAACAAAAACACCCTATACTTTTGTCAAAAGCGACAACCCTAATGTAGATCCCTACTACATAGTCAAAGATACATAGTCAGCGCGTACCAAAACTCAAAAGGTCGTTCACAGCTACCCCTGCCGTGTTTTGTGCTTACCCCCACTTGACGTATGTATACTTGTCACTGTTAACACCCTAACTTTTATCTTCTACTTTTGTAATTTCTGAAATTGCCTTAGGGGTAAAAACTTAGCTGGTAATTTTCGCAATAGACACTTGTCACTTTATCCAAGGCTTTTTATGTTTTTGTAAAAAAAAACTTCAAAAACATACCTCGTAAGTATTACTAATAATATGTATACCATTTTGTACTTGTTTGAAATGAATTTTTATGCCCCCTAACAAACTCTAGTTATAATGACAATATTTTTATATGTAGATACCTTTTAGCCTTAACCGATAACCATACAAATATTGTTTCATTTAAGCTATATTTATTCAACTCTACGGTCACCGTTGCCTTCTTATAAATTCTCCTACTCTTTGTTGCCTAGCCTTTAACTTAAGAGGCCGTCATAGACAATTTATTAAACCCTATAAATAGCACATATCAAATGCCATTTGAATTCTAGCTTATAAGTAATTATAACTTATAATATAAGCGTGTCATAGACAATTTATCCAACCCCACAAATAGCACATAGACCATAGATTCCCAGTATGAAAGGGAATATCTATGGTTTCCACGTCATATACCATAGAACTGCACCCGTGACATTGATTTACCGACCAAAACAACGAGCGTTCGAATTTATTACGCCGGCGTTCCGGGGTTCGATTCTCAATAAATCATACGCAAAAACGAAGTATTGCACCTTGCAAATAGTGGGTATTGCAGAATATTGAAATTGTCATTTTGTTGCGGATTAAAAGGAACTTTGAAATAAAGTCTCTCTCGGACTGGTATAGAATCACCAAGAAAATATAATAGAGCCATCAAGAAATAGCTTTTTAGCGAATTCGATTCAGGTTTAGATAATACTGGACCGATTTTGATTGTCACTATACTAATTTGTAACATGGGGGAGGTTACTTTGTGCGGGAACATAATACGGTCTCCGTGAGATTTAATGAAAAGAGCCTCGCATCTTTGTCATGTCACATGTGGTTTTAAACACATGTAACATGACAAAGATGCAAGGATAGAAGAGGTGGAAATAATATAGCGAACGTTCCGTGGTTTAGTCCTAGGGGGTTTGATTCCCACATCAATGGATTCTCAGTATTATTTTCTGGTTCCCTTATTTTCATAACTTTCGTTAAATAATATAGATTAAAGATTTTAGAGTCTATGTAGATTTTGTTGTTAACAAGGCCCAGAAACTTCCGCGTACGCCAGTGTCCGCGATATAACTAGGAAACAGCTCATGTGCGCGTATCTCGTAAACGTTTATCAACCATCGCGTTTCTGAAATATGCGGATACTGAGAGCGTATAGTTAGTTATATTATATAACACATGTTGTATAATACGAGGGTGTTAACTGCACTCAAAATATGTGCATGCACTTATTTTTAAAATCAATTGCGAAAAACTAGCGTTTCACGGAAGAATCAAGATCTCATATTATATAAGATTATCCAGTAATAAGTACTTTTTTGAAGCTTAGATTTGCAACCCCTATTCTTGTTACTTAGGGAAGGCCAGGGCTCAAGAGTAAATGTTTTGAGTGAGATGATATACACATTAGGTACCTATACAATATGTAGACTCTACTCTTTGAGACATGCATCTCTACTTAGTAGATCTACTTAGTAGAGATGCATGTCTTTTCTATGATTACAAAGGTCCACATTTCTTCTTGGCGAAAAGTTTCTAACATGTTGAAGAAGTAGGCGGGTATGTCAACCAATTTTGAATTTACCTTACTGTAGAGTGTGTGTTCCAAATATATTGAAATGAAACTAAAATCTAGATATTCCTCAACTGGCAACAACCTGTTTACTTCAACAATAACTGGAATATGGAATACTCCAGGGATTTTAACCGGAAAATATATCCTGGAATATGGAACACTCCAGGGAAATGGAATACTCCCGCATATTTCCTGACCGACTTAGCTTATCGCTCCAGGATATACGGAAACCTGACAACAGGAAGGGAAAGTGGATCTAACCAGGTACTGTAACTTTACTCTCATTTTTGGACAGTGGGCAGGATTCGAAAGTGTAGTCCTGTAACCTGTTTTAGTAACTAGACCACAGGGTGAACAGAAAACCTACAACATTATTATGTAGGAATTAGGAAGTTGCAATTCTTCAGTTCACAGTGTGGTCTAGTTATAGTCTGTGGACAGGAAAAAGGTTGTCCTGTAACATGTTATGAACAGTAACTGGACTACAGATTGAACAGAAAAACTACAACATCACTATGTATAATTTTCTGCTAAAATTGTTTGCACTACTACAAGTATTGTCTACATTACACAAATAGTCAACAATTTGCCACAAATTTTAGGGAAGAAAATATGATTTAGCAAGGTCCACAATAAGCCCTGGAAAACCGCACTGTCTATTAGAATACATAAAACAAACTTAATCAATAACATTATTATCACAACACGTGTGCAAAACTAAGAAAAAGTTAAATTCAACTTAGCTTTCTCAAACGGCTAATTAAAAACGCTGACACTTGTACGGAAGAAAAACAAAAAAAAAAGGAAACAAAACAGCAAAGTTTTGTAAAGACTTGGCGAGAGTACCTTCACCCCGTCTAGACGCCTTTACTCTTACACTGATATTTACATTACAATGGGGTAACGTAAAAAGTGCATAGTACAAACCCGACTATGCTAGGGCAAAGAAGGGTTATTTCTTATAGTATATGTTTAGTTTTCGACTCTCTCTAGACTCTAGTCTAGGGTTGAATGATGTGTCGTATTTGAGCTTTAGGGCCTAGAGGTATCATTAGATTCGTCTTGATCGTGAGATTGGTACAGGGTTATTTTCTTACAAAATCGTTTATTATAATAAGGACTACATCCGTACTAAAATAAAGAACGAGTTAGCTAATAAAACCTCAAAAATATTAGTGTGATACTATGAATGAGGCAGAGGTCCGATTCACATACTTACATCGAATTTCGATTTGATCTTATGATGACATCTCAGATATAATAATATCTCAATTCTTTCGACTGATATCTGCGCAGGCATACCTGCACAAGCGGCCTCTCCAGTAAACCGTAGGGCAGCCATAACTTAACATAAATGAGTCAGAGAGCTTTAAAATTTTTCACCAACTTTCAGTTTGGCACGTACGCCATGTTGAAAAACTGTCGCGACGCCATTTTTAATCTAATATGCGCTCGCCTTAATCAAGGACCTCTCTCCCGTCTCAAGACCTCCACCTGAGATTGTGCATTTTATAGCCTAACTCCTTACCAATAAAAAGAGTATACTTCTAATTATTATAGTTCCAAAACCTTACCTACTAACCTTACCTGGGACACATTTTGACCGAGAATCTGTCTGACAATGAGGACATTGTTCGTGAGAGACGGGCAATGGCCGTTCGGTGTAACATGCTCGCGCGCCGTTTTGCACGTTGCAGCGTTGAGGCAAGGCTGACACTGTTTAGGGCATACTGTCAATGCTTTTATACGTGTCAGCTTTGGGTCAACTGCTCTAAAACTGTAAGGAGCAACATCAGAGTGCAGTATAATAACGCATACCGCATTCTGATGAGACTGCCAAAATACTGCAGCGCTTCGGGCATGTTTGCCGACGCCAGAGTTCCCGATTACTTCGCCGTCGTAAGGGCACGAGTTGCGGAATTCTGGGCCCGCGTGCGTTCCTCTAGTAACGAAATCCTCGGTGTGTGTGCCGGGTGTCCGGAGAATTCGTTTCCAGCCTACTGGTTATCGGTGCATCGCGACAGTAACCGTAAATGATTTTTAGAATTATTATTTTTAAACGTATTTTTGTACCATTTTGTAGCATTTTATTTTGTATCTTTTATTATGTAAATTTGTTTCACAATGTATAATGTACTATTTAATTCTAACTTTTAATTTTAATTTAATTTTATATATTTTATATGGGTTTATTGCCTGCAATAAATGATGATTATTATTATTATTATTAAAACGTTTTGTACTTATATGTTTTGAAAACATGTTGACAGATATAGCAGATATATATCGTTTAAAGGGGCTTTCTTTAGTTTAGAATTTACCCAATATGATTGAAGCTGGTGCCAGGTGCGGTTTAGTGAAATGTAGCAGAAAAAGAATTAGGTTTCAACGGGAGTAATTGATACAATGGCGTAAAGAAATAAAATATTCAGAGGTAAGCCTCACTGATCTTTTTTGACAGTGGCGAATTGTTGCAAATTGCAATACGCAGTAGCCTCATAGTCATTCCCTAAATTTTCTCTAATACTTAAAGACACATCTAGGGAGATACGATATATTCTGCTAGCATATTTGGCGTGGAATTTAATTTGTATCGAGTGCGTGACGGACGTCGAGGAGTGACGAAATAACGCATAGCTAAGCTCGACATTTTCCTGTAAAACGTTCGCGTTTATTGATTTGAAGCTTTGAGCTACATAATATATTTACTAATTTACTAGTTTTACTGATATTATAAATGCAAAAATGTATTTGTCTGTCTGCAACCTCTTCTCGCTTAAATCACGGAACTGATTTAGATGACATGTGTTATGGAGATAGTTTAAAACTCGGAGAAGGACATCGGATAGTTTTGATAACGGCAAAATGCACGGTTCGTGCTCGATAAACGAATTTTTACGCAAGGACCTTGCAGGTATAACCTAGTAACTTTATAATATTATAAGACTCTACATAACAATCGTCATGACGTCATTTTAGCGTTTACATCAATGCCTATATTAACACCTGAACTAATATTTAATCAATAGGTACGGTCACGTTTTGATACTGCACGGTTTAAATCCATCCATACTAATATTATAATTATTGCGAAAGTCTGTCTATTCGTAACCTCTTCACGCTTAAAATACCGAAAATATTACAAGTTTTTTTTAATGAAAAAAGGGGGCAAACGAGCAAACAGGTCACCTGATGGAAAGCAACTTCCGTCGCCCATGGACACTCGCACGGCAGCATCAGAATATATAGAATATATAGGCTACTAGATGACGCCCGCAACTCCGTAGCGCCAAAATTCGTTTATCGCGTGGGAACCGTACATTTTTCCGAGATGAAAAGTATCCTATGTCCTTTCCCGGGTCTTAAACTATCTCCATGCCAAATTTCAGCACAATCGGTTCAGCGGTTTGAGCGTGAAGAGGTAACAGACAGACAGACAGACAGACAGACAGACTGACAGACAGACACACTTTCGCATTTATAATATCAGTATGGATTTTTATGCAGAAATATAATATTATAGTCCTTGACTTCTGCGCGAATAAAGTTATAGTCAACGTTTAGATTTAAAATATTATAGGCTGATGTAAACAAACAAAATATCTAGAACTTTAGTAAAAAAAAATTGTTAATTACCATCCGCCACAAATCATTACCAGCCACTGCTTTTTATTTGCTAACAAGCTGTAAACGAGCTATAAAAAATACATCCGCCATTTTAATTTGGCGTAGGCGGTAAGTTAGTTTCCCGAGCCGGAAGCGCGCGCCCGGACGCTCTGATGCAATTTGTGATGCCTGCGTGTATACCGTGTTTATGTACTAAACCTTCATAATCATCAGCCAATGACTAATACCGGCCATCACGACCATCGTCTTACAGACAGGTTTATCTACAGACATAGATCATGTTTACCCATTAGTAATATAATAAATGCGAAAGGGTCTGTCTGTCTGTTACCTCTTCACACTTAAACCGCTGAACCGATTTTGTTGTTTGGTACGGAGATGCTTTGAGTCCCGGGAAAGACAATGGATTCCTTTTATGGCGCAAAATGTACGGTTTCCGCACGATAAACAAAATTTCGCGCAACGGAGTTGCGGTCGTCATATAGTGTACTAACTACTAATACATGTATAATATTATACAACCTGACATCATCGACTACCACTAATAGACCATACCTTGTACTATTATCTATTCTGTGACCATACATTATAATATTATATATACATATCATCTACTATGAATTATAATCATCTTTGTTTCAATTTGACATAGGAAATTACAAAAAGGTAGCTTTCATGGCCACGCGCTTAAACAGTTTGTATCCAGTTTCAACTACTGCAGTAGCTCTACCATGAGTTTACAGCTATAGTATTTATTAGAGATGCGCCGAATATTCGTTTCGTATTCGGTATTCGGCGTATTCGGCATGTTTTTCACTATTCGTATTCGGCCGAATTATTCGGCTCAGTTACCGAATATATTCGGTTTTATTTTTTTCAAAATATTAAAAACTAGACCCGCCCCGGCTTCGCTCGTGGGACATACATAGCCTATGTCACTCAGGGCTCAGCTCCTAAGTATCATGTAACACAACATTAGGCACTAGGCAGCAAAATTAAAGTCCAATAATATTGATGAATATTACACATTACATTTTAATATTTACAATATTGCTATTTAAGGCGGCTGAGAAGCCGCCCTGGTCTTCCGGTGTCTGTGGATGGTACGAGTGACCAGAAAGAGATAGCTGACAGGTAAACGTTAGGGCTTCTGATGTAGTGAGGGCAATCAAATCAATATCCAAGGGAAAATCCCCCGGACACGATGGATTAAGCATTGAACACCTACAATATGCTGGCCCTCATATATCGCGAGTTTTGGCCTTGCTGTATAATCTCTGTATATCGCATTCTTACTTGCCTCACGATATGATGAAAACTGTTGTGGTCCCAGTAACGAAAAATAAAACGAAAAGCCTATCAGATATTTCTAATTACAGGCCCATCTCGCTAGCAACTATCATTGCAAAAGTAAGTATTTGACAGCATTCTTAATACACATTTAAACAGATATATTAGATGTCATGATGCGCAGTTCGGCTTTCGTTCTGGCCTTCCCACCGAGTCCGCAATATTGTGTCTTAAGAGTGCTGTCAAGTATTATAATACAAGAAAAACGCCCGTCTACGCCTGCTTCCTCGACCTTTCGAAGGCTTTTGACCTCGTGTCATATGACATTCTTTGGAAGAAGATGAGGAAGTCGAATATACCTCATGAATTGGTTAATACTTTTAAATATTGGTATGATAATCAAATAAATATTGTTAGATGGGCTGGTGCGGTGTCAGATCCCTACAAGCTGGAATGTGGCATGAGACAGGGGGGGTTAAGCTCACCTGTCCTATTTAACCTTTATATAAATGGACTGATTGAGGAGCTCAGCATGAAGCATATCGGTTGTTATATAGATGGAGTATGTTTCAATAACATAAACTATGCGATGCGGATGACATGGTCTTGCTGAGTGCCTCGGTCTGTGGTCTCAAAAAGCTACTTGACATTTGTGAGCGTTACGCAGCGGAGCATGGGCTGATATACAATAGTAAAAAGAGTCAGTACATGGTCTTTCACGGTGGTACCAGAAAGGTGGATACAGTGCCGACTCTTTTACTCAATGGTGTTCCTTTAGCTAGAGTCGAGGAGTTCAAATACCTAGGACACATTGTGACGTCCACTTTGAAAGACGATACTGATATCGAAAGGGAGCGAAGGGCACTGTCGGTTAGGGCGAATATGGTTGTTAGGAGGTTTGCGAGATGCTCGTTAGAGGTAAAAATGACGTTGTTTAGAGCTTTTTGTACATCCTTCTACACTTGCAGCCTCTGGGCAGCATATACGCAAAGGGCCTACAGTGCCCTTCGCGTCCAATATAATAACGCGTTCAGGATGCTGGTGGGGCTCCCCCGCTGGTGCAGCGCTTCGGCGATGTTCGCGTGCGCACGAGTGGACTGTTTCTTTGCCACAATGCGCAGGCGAACATCGTCGCTGGTGCAGCGCATGCGGGGGAGCTCCAACGGCATGCTGGCCGCGCTCTGTGAACGCCCTGATAACCTGTATATCAGTCACTGCTGTCATATGCATGCAGAATACAGGCTAAAATAATAACTGTTATACAGCATGACTGGTGAGACATGTTCAATATTCGAGGACGTGATATTTGGCTATTATATTAGTTGAAAAAAAATAATATAAAAAAATAATATCAATTGATCACTGAGTAAATGTAGCTTAAAGTTAAATAATTATTTACCCAACGCATGGACACCGCGCGCGGGAGTAGCGCGCGGCCGCATAGTAATTTACTAAGTGTCCATGATTCATTTATTTAAAGGTAAATTTGGTCAAAAATTAAGTACCTAATTTTATTACATAATTATAATGAGAATCGAGTACTGAACACTTTCCTTAATTATCGGTATTGACTCACCAGTCATGCTGTATTATGTAAGTAATGTGTGTTTTTCTTTAAACAACAAATTCATAAAACAAAATAAAAAACAGAAAAAAGACAATAATGTTTTAAATAAACAAAGCATTTAGAGATAAATTGGTAGGTAGTGCAATGCTCAAACCGTCGAAAAGGAATCCACTCAGACTTTTATTAATGTAATTTGATCTGTACCTATTTATATGAGTCTTGGATACTTGCAATAAATGATTATTATTATTATTATAAAACATCGCGATGAAAAACTAATAAAGAAATTAATATTATGCATAAGAGGTTTGAGCTCTCCATTGTGGGTGTCGCAAACGCCACACACAATAGATTTTCAATTGTTATGCGGCAGCCGCCTGCCGCTGGAGGATTGATGGGTTTTAAGCAGTATTCTGACTTTAATAAATCTTTTTAACATTGGTTTTAATATATTTCTGTTATTATTAAATAATACATGAAATCTTTTATTTATTGTTGCACAGTTCATTATATTGGAGATTATGCATAAAATCATTAGTCATTTAAAGAAAATGTTTTACTACTTAAAATAAACCTTGCTTCTTATGTATTTTAGTATTAAAGGTATGTATTCCATTTAATTCTACTTACATGAAGACAAATAACAATAACTTAATAGTTAATAGTAATCTACATGCAAATGAAACAAATAACACTGTTTTACTGCTTTATTTTTCACTTCATTAATGTTGTAATAGAAATTTGAACCTTAGCTTATTGCTTTTTCACATAAAAAAGAAACATTTTTAGTCTATGACCACAGACAAGTCAATTTCCATATCCGGACTCCATATTGTCTTGAGACTTCCATTTGTAAAAATCTCTCGAAATGAACTGCGCTCTGTTATATTTACAAAACTTAGTTTTATTTAAAACTACAATAAAGATCACAACCTCTGCAAGTTCTTTGCGGTCTGCCACTCACTAAAACCTGGTTCTCACTTTTTCTGAGATACACACACATCCTGAAATGGCTAAAGTGTGGTTCTAAACTTGTTGAAGCACTTGGAAATCGTCGTTACTGGCAGGCGATTGTTGTTGCAAATGTTTCGCAACACTGCACAGATGTTAATCATTGTTTTTCTTGTCAATGTGTTAAACTCCTCACAGACAGTCAGACAGTTCCAGTGCCTGGGCTCGGTTGCGATTGCGAGGTCTTATTTAACTGTATTTCTGGCTTTCTTCTTCAGGAATGGCTTCTAATACGAGCACTGTGTGCACCAATGTTATAAAAATACGTTTTATAGTTTAAAAATTTTACGTAAAACACCACTAACCACTCAGCGACAAACAAGCAATCGGAAAAAATCACTTTTGTTGTGATCACTGATCGCTATAATTTAACAGTTCAAATTGCTCGCCGATTGCCATCGCATTGCTGTCAAAAGCTTAGGTGATACGAAATAAATGCAACAGTATAGCAAATAGTGATAGCAAAAATATAAATTTCTTCAAAACCCGTGGATGAATATGACACAAAACTTTAACAGTAACAGACATCAATAAAATAAACCATATTACATTATTTACACCATTTTTACAAACTCTAATATTTTTTCGACGCAATTAGGCGACGTTTCTAATATTTGCTAAATTACTGGGAAACTCGTGGATGAATCTGACACAAAACGTGTCTGCATATATTTTGTTACTGCCCGAGAGTTTAAAATTTAGCTTTTGTGATATTGCTAATATCACAAAAGCTAAATTTTAAACTTTAATATTTTTTTCGGCCTATAGCGACCAAAAAGCAAAATACCTAAATATCTCTGGAAGCTGTCGACCAAAATGACACAAAATCATTTTTTAGGTTTACCTAGTGGTCCCAAACCTATACGCAAAAAATCAGAAACTTTAGAATTTTGAAACCAAAAAACCTAGAGCTATCGGTCTAAGTATGGAGATTTAGCGATTTAAATGTAATTATAGTTCCTTGATTATTCAGCAGAGGGAGTACTGTCGCTCGTTGCTATCGTATTTTTTTGGCTGGTATGTGATACGAAACTGCGATTTTGGAGCAATTATTGCGCAATAATTGCGATTGCATTGCGCTCGCGAGAGAAGGCTCGCTCCGAGCTAGCCAGCAGCGGCACGTAGAGTACACGATAGAACCTGTTTACGCGGCAAAATAAAATAATGGTAAACCGAATAATTCGGCCGAATATTCGGCTCGGTAAAGGCCGAATATTCGGTATTCGGTTATTCGGCCAAATCACTATTCGGCGCATCACTAGTATTTATCGATACTCGATACCGACTACGTAAATTTTTAGTTACATGGCCAATTTTGCAGCGCCTCTAAGCGGTCACTTGTGGAACTAAAATCGCCATACTAAAAATGTACGTAGTCGGTATCGAGTATCGATAAATACTATAGCTTTAAACTCATGGTAGAGCTACTGTTCCTTACGACATATTATTGGACAAAAGTCGTAACTCGTATCTCACTTATGTTAATTACAGTGGGTCTATGACCTCACTCGTAAACACACGTAACTACGTGAACACACCTACTGGGTCGACACTCGACACACAATGCCACTTACATACGGCGATATGAAAAACCTGACAAACTTATTTTCCAACTTAAAAATATACGGCTACTCATTAGTCATTCATTACCAAAAACCTACTTTGCATGAAAACATAATATTTACCAAATGGTGTCGACCTCAACTTTGTATAGAAGAGAAATACTGGTTGTTGATACATACCTGAAACAAGGAAACAATTCATAAATATTCAATACACAAACCATCGATCTAATTATATGAGTCTTGTTATTAGTCTAAGAACTTCAAGAACTTTTGGGCCTTAGTAAGTCAAAATGATCTAGATTTTAGGTCTTAATCAATTACTGTAACAATCTAATAAAGTCATGAACATAATTCATAAAATATTAATTTATCAAACTGCATGCCCATATAAAGGCATGTCGCAAGTGCGCGGTCGTGCGCACGCGCACGCTAGTACGCCGAACCGGTATAAACTGGGTTAATGTATACAGGTGCATTGTGCAGCCTAAAACTGTCGTTAAGTTATACGTATACTGTATACAAACAATTATATGGATTTACAAATTGTCCATGGGCCATGAGAGTAGCTTTCCATCAGGTAACCCGTTTGCTCCCTCATTCTATAAAAATGTCAAAAAATGTAGTCAAGTTGAGCATACAGTACTAATTACTATACTATAAAATTATAAAGCTAAAGAGAGTTTAAACGCGCTAATCTTATAAACTGCAGGACCGATTTTCATGTAATTTCGCACAGATGTAGAGCAGAACTCGTTGAAGAAAAAAGGTTATTTATTTGCTTTAAAATGTACCCGGGTTCTCGCGGAATTTCTTATGTACGCAAGCGAAGCTGTAGTAAAAATAAAGATAGACGGCACAGGCAACAGAAAATATTTTTTTTGGTCAAACTCAAGACTCATGGCACCTAATATCTTGCTATGTTATAATATTGATTGCCTCAGGCCTTCTTATCTTAGACACATAAAATAAATACAAAAACATCCTTTACGTGTATCAAGTATCAGGATCCCAGTAATTGATACGCCATGAGAAAGTATTCTTACGTTTTTTGGCTTCAATTAGGAGGGGTGGCCAAATGTCGCCTGTTTCCATTACAAGATGCGTCATAATTATTATCGAGTGGTTTGAGAATAGAGGCCTCTAGTACCCTCTACCTACTTTATTAGGCACAAATTTTAGGTCATTTTCAAGCTAATTTCCGAAAGGCTGGCTAAAATATCATACAGTCTAAAAATAAGATAGTTATTACAATTTATAATGAACCGGAATATAGTCACGGTACTAGATGACGCCCGCAACTCCGTTGCGCCACAGAATATAATATATTAGTAATACCAAGTTGCGCCCAATACTTTCCCGGGACTCAAACAATATCCATACCAAATTTCCGTAATATTAGTTTAAGAATGCTCCAACTTTTTAATTAGCAGGTCGGATGTCTGTCAGTACGAATATCGACGTTAATAATATTAAAATAAGATTCATATTAGCGCGCCTTGTACAGTGGCGGTTACGACGCTCGCCGCGTTTTTGATGTGGCGAAAATGTATGAAAAAATTTGAGAAATTTTCTTATTTTTCTTATAACCGGAAAAGTTGTTTATTTTTATATAAAATTTTTAGCGGACTTTATAGAGGACTAAATAAGCAACAATTTTTTTGTATATTTATTTTCCTCAGTTCAGTGTATTTAGATATTAAGGTACCTAATCAGACCCCATTTTTTTCATATTTTGCGATTATTGTGATGGTTAAAACGTATTTATGTGAAAATTTTGTATGCGGCTATAGAATTTTTATGGTACAGTCGTGGAGATGAATATATTATCTTTCATTTGAAACCAAAATATCCTCGCAGTTTGACTCCTAATTCCTTAATAGGGTACCGGTAAAATCGCTGATATTTGTAATAGCGTCCTTAAGCGTAAAGAAGTAACTGACAGACTTTTACGTTTATGATATTAGTTTGGATATGGATTATGATAGATAGAAAATGAATTAAAACCCTCTATAAGGCTATGTTTCCACCGAAGCTAAGCTGAGCTGTATTGCGAGGAATGTGTTTTACAAGAACCAATAGAATCGTTGCGCTGAACGTGGTCAGGCAAATGAAGCGTTTCTATTGGTTCTTAAAAATACATTCCTCGCAACACACCTCAGCTCATCTCCGGTGGAAACGCAGCCTAAATGTCAATAAACCTTACTCTACTATACCTACATCTCATACGTTCCAGGAGAGGAAGTAACACGGTATATACTACAGTAACAGTAAGCTGTAAGGTTCACGTGTAAACCAGTTTGTCAATGAGTTATCACGTAACGGGAACACGCTAACTGGGAGACTAACTGGACGGTCCAACACAGAAGTACCATGGTTAGAACTTTGAAGTTTCTTCGTAGAGTAAGGGAATGTATGATGTTTATTCATCCATACTAACATTTTAAACACGAAAGTGTCTCTGTCTGTCTGTTACCTCTTCACGCCCAAAACACTGAACCGATTTTGCTAAAATTTTGTATGGAGATACTTTGAGTCCCGGGAATGGACTTACGATAATTTATATCTTGGTAAAATTTCTAAATAATATTTTTTTTCTAAATAAATCTTGGGAAAATGTACGGTTCCCACGGAATAATCGAATTTTGGCGCAACGCAGTCACTTTTACCAAGCGTATAACGTATTTGAGGGATTGAACTATTATAATTTATAAATATTAAGAGCCATTATTATTTGATTGCGTGTGTAAATTTGCGTAGATTATACCAACATTTCGGCGATCGTAAATTAAATAAAGCAATTTGTGTCGCAATTTCACAGCAATTTTCACACGAAAATCAAAATGAGATCTTGATGCGAGCAAAATCGCCTTGCCGCTTCAGTTGCCGCGGTACTGTTTAGAAAGTTTTTTGTTATTTAGTTAAAGAAAGCGAAACATAATCAATATTCTCTCTCCTTGTTACGGTGACCATCTTTATTTTAATGAGGCGTGATGTTTCTACCAGATTATGGCGAGAAAACGCTTAAATATCTTTCGGGGGATTCTACCAATGCTGCGCCTCTTTTTCATCTTTATGATATTGTCACGTGTAAATTCATCGCTATAAAACTAACTTTTCTTGTAGAAACCAGATAGCGGAAGTTATATTGTGCGGAAGTAAAAAAAATACTATTAGCGACAGGATAATGGCCGAGTCTCTACGCGTTCGTTGACTGAGCTGAAAAGCGTAAAGTGTGTGTACCTGTCTGATTTATACTTCATCCGCTTCTAACAGATACAATTTCGTTTGGCGATACATTAAATTCTAAGCCCTAGAAAAAGCTAAGGCATAGTTTATCAGGGAAAAAATTACAGTGTAATAAACCTTTTTTGACCAACTAGCCCAGGATTTTTTCCGATTGCTGCAAGCAAAGTTGCTAACTACATCTAGTGTTACCAACAGCCTTCAAGATGACTTAGCAACACTGAGTCATAGAAGTCACAGTAGCTCAGTAACCTACACTACACACTACACACTACACAGTGAGTCACAACGAAAGTAATCGGTTACACCTTCAGATTGACCCCGTTTGGTTTACCCTAATAAGGTTAATTGTGGATTAACTTCTATCTTTTACAAAATCAGACCCACTACCAGTCTATGTTAAGTTAATAATCATGAAAAGTTATAATGTTGATATTTACGTTATCACGTCAGTCCTTGTCAAGTTAATCATGACAAGACATATTATTTTTTGTGAAAGAAATGCAACATCCAAACAGCTTTAAAACTAGCGCAAACTCAAAAGCCAGAAGACAATTTATTCATTGAGGTTCCTTCTCTTACCATGCTTAGCATTTATTTAGCTTCCGAGCAAAGGCTCAAAGATAATGGATGGATCATGGAAGTAAGTGTCTAAGTAAGAGAACGAGTAAGGCAAGAGAAGCAGTATGAACCGAAACTACGTCATATCAACCAAAGGAGTTACAATTATTGCGTTTCCAATGAGTTGCTTCCAGAAAAGAAAACGCATTTGGGTCTTATCATCTCGTGTTTTCTATTAAGCAGCTTTCATTTAACAAAACTTCCATGGTATGCGATATATTGCCGACAAATACCTTAGAAAGTAGATCTAACATGCACTAATGGCGTCCTGTACTAACATGGTATAGTTAATTAGTGAACTAACTAGATTCTAATATTAGAAAATGTAAGCAAAATGTCCAGATTTCTAATTGAAAGTAAATGATGGCTTGTACAGACTACAGAACTATGCGGCCAAATAATGCCTGATTGCTGTTAGGAAGACACCAATAGACAGATCCTATGCCTGGCGCCCCAAAGGAAGGTCTTTTTGATCGGGCGAGATTTTTGGTGTTGCATAAATTTATGCGACATCGGTATGTAAAAATTTACATACCGATCGAAAAAGCTTCGACAGCGCGATGCAAGATTGATATGGTAGCTTGTTATATCTTCTTATTTATCTCTTCATTTCTGCTAAATATCCTCGAATCAAAATCACCTTTCGTATCGGAATTACAGTTATCGACAGCTTAATAATCCTTAAATTTTTCAACTTAGAAGATTTGGAACCTACATAGTACAAAAATACCACTGAGCAAGTCTCACATAAATCAGTACCCAATCACCAGCATCATAGCACACCTGTACTAAATACCAGTCTGTCGAAATGAGTGCTGAATCCCACGCGGGTGTCGCAAGCTGCAGCAGGTCGACACCTTTCAACTATTAGCTATTCACCCACGTGACTTTGATTTGCAATTTAATTATGACTAGCCCTTATATTAGTATTCATTATAGTGTAGGCTCAGACAGAGCAGTATACTGTATGGTGTGTAGGCAGAGTTATATAAACCAAATGAAGCCAAGGACCTTCCTCCCGAAACTGCTGCCTTAGACAATGTGGGTCTTACCACAAAAGATTTAAACACCCGTTGAACAGTTGATTAGAGAAAAATTCAGTACAAAAATGTCACAAAACAACTGTTCAACAGATGTTTAGTTTTTTGTGGTAAGACCGTAAATCTTTAGTTAAAAACGATGACGAAATTCGTTATCAAAATGTATGCGATTTGACATAAGTCATCGCTAAATGACATTTCGCTTGCGAAGACTAATGTCAAATCCCATACATTTTGATAACGAATTTCGTCATCGTTTTTAACGAAACGGACTTTGTCTACGGCCTCAGATACGATTTGGATTTACGAGTGATTCGATGTCGACTTTGATTCAGCTTCGTTCTGAAAACCGCAAATCAAAGTTGGCATTAATCCTGCTAAGCCCATTAGTATCGCTATCATGATAATATTTTGCTTTAGCTTTATATTTTTGAAAAACAGAACATTAGTTTTATCAAGAAATCAAGTGCACGTGGCAAGCCCACACAGTAGCGCTGCTTTTGAACTAAAATATAACGACGTAAACAATAACCTCCTTCTTTTGGAGCTTGGGTAAAAAGGCCACATCCGTTTCTAAATCCTCCATGGACGTGGAAATGGCAGTTCATATTTTCACTTAAACTTTTATTAATTATTAGACTTTAAAACTGTTGTTCGTCTATTCGTCTGTTTTCCAGCCAAAGAACTCTGACTGGTATACAATATACATATATGGTTTTTTTACAGTACTGTATCCATTCAACAGCGTTGTTCATTGGTTATTATTCTGACGTTAGCCAATCAAAAGCGTTAGTGAACAGATACTCACTTGACAAAATAACTAAAATAATCGGAAATACTATACGTTGACGTCTTCTCATGACTGCTTTCATAACATTTATACCTCTGGGATTCTATTAAGGTCACTATTATCTCCTTGGCATAAAGATCCTCTCAGAAGTACTCAGACAAACTATTTATTGCATTGCAATGTTTTATTAACTTTAATTGCGCACACCAGTGCAGTATAATATTGTCATGGTCAACACTTTATAGATATATGTAGTATGTAATTGTGTGACATACAGTATTATATATTAGTATCGTACGTGAGTAGAAACTAGAAATAGATGAACTCATTACCAATGAGATAAATCATAAAATTAAATTAAGAAATTTAAAAAAACCCCCGCCAAAAAACTTTAAAAAGTAATGAAATAACATTTCCTGACTTTAAGTTTAAATCATTCCTAAGAGTAAAGTAATATTTTAGTCCATAATTGTTGCCAAGGTGTGTCGGGGGACCGCTAAGTAAATTACCACAACAGCGACTTTTGCATTTTGTATCGCCATAATAGTCGCTGATTCTCTCGATTCGGGTCGCTGTGAACAGACCCTTAATTTATATTGTTATGTGAAATCAAACATCTACATTAGCGGTCCCCCGACACACCTTGACAACAATTATGGACTAAAATATTACTTTACTCTTAGGAATGATTTAAACTTAAAGTCAGGAAATGTTATTTCATTACTTTTTAAAGTTTTTTGGCGGGGGTTTTTTTAAATTTCTTAATTTAATTTTATTTTATGCTTTTTAAACTTGTGCAGAATAATTCTATAAAATATGTCCTCTTGGATGAGGCCATCAATATGAGCCCAAACATGAAACCTCCACTTTAGGTTCATACGGAGCTTGGCTCCTATAGAATCCAGGTGATGCTGCAGCAGCAGCATGCAAATATTTACTGTTTATCTACGTCTTACTGGTTGTCGCAATTAAAATGAGCTCAAACACGAAACCTCTGCTCTAAGTTGGTGAGGAGTAGGAGGGTATCTTATTGATTACCAGGTGATGCTGCACCACCAGGTCAACTTTCCAATAATGTGTATATATTCATAAGTGTCTCGAACCAGGATGCAAAATATAAAACCCATCAAACGACTGCAAGTTGCTAATCGTCCTATCACGAACCAGATATACCGTGATATTTCAGCAATGAGCAGGCTGATGATGATGAACTATAGCTAAGAACACTCACCGTCATGTCAGCTTTCAAACAAAAAAAACTAGATCAAAATCGGTCCACCCGTTTGGATGCTACGATGCCACAGACAGACAGACAGACAGACAGACAGACAGACAGACACGTCAAACTTATAACACCCCTCTTTTTGGTCGGGGGTTAAAAACTGAAGGCCACACCCATTATAGTTCGACAGATTCTATCGTAGTTTCAACGTAGGTATGGGCAAAGACACGGGTCTATCTAAGAAATTAATTTGTAGTTAACTGGAATAAATGATTATTTTTAGTGCTTTGCGCAATTTCTTTATCCGCACCGTAATTTTTTCTGGGATAAAAACTAATTTAATATCCTCAATAATTTCATCAAAACAGGTTCAGCCGTAGAAGCGTGTAGACCAGTGTTTCCCAAACTTGTCGGGACCGCGACTCATCTACAAGAAAGTTCGCGGCCCACCTCGTGTCATGAAGACAAAAAAGCAGCGGTATGTTGCTGCCGAAGCACTTACCGTTAATTCTTATCATATTCACTACTACTGACCTACTGAGGTTCACTGCTGGACTTGGGCCTTTTCTAAAGCCCATCACTACAATCGAACGAGTACGACAATCGTCCTATAGAATGTTCATGGCCCACCCAAAATCTACCCGCGACCCACTGGTGGGTCGCGACCAACACTTTGGGAAATACTGGTGTAGACTATAGAGGTAGTAGACAGACAGATATACTCTCTAATTAAAATTAGTACAAACTTTCAGAATTGAGATGTTAAAAGCTCAATAGAGCTTTGGAACTAAACATTGCATCGTAGTCAAATAACAGCACACCATTATTTTCACGTGGTAAAAGAGTATTTCCGGAGATGTTATCCGCGGACCTACCTCAACATAATAATTTCGCTAATTAAAAGCTTACATGCTATTACCACATATCGCATTTCCTCGCGTATGTAAAAGCGTTACATTACTTCACGAGCAATAATAACCTTTAACACCACGCAACAAAGTTAAAAGTACACTGACAATTAAAACAACAATCAATAACAGCCTCTATCATGCAGAAATATGACTCATAATACGGTATACAAATATCATAGCTCTTATGCCTTTGGAATAAAGTTCAAAATGATAGTCTAGGAGCTAGATGCATTTTTCCCACGGAGATGGTACGCTTGATTAAGCATTGTGATCGTGTTTTTCCGCCAAGCGCCTCTATGTATACAGCTACATTTTATTGAAATGTAACAACGCGCCCGTTATGCTGATCAGAGTTGACCCTTGGCACCGTTAGGGCTTGTTTTTCTTTCAGGAACTAGTATTAGGCTGGTTTTATCGTTAAGCGTTTCGGCAGCGCCCTCGGAGGCAGTAGCGGCGTTAGGGGGGGGGGGGAGTGCCCAGGGCGCCGTATAAGAAGGGGCGCTGAAGGCAAACAAAACGGACGCCAAATTTTTCAGCACTATCAACACATTGGGCGCCGAAAAAATCTCGCCCAGGGCGCTGGAAGTGCTAAATCCGGCCCTGTATGGAGGTACCGCGAATCCCGGGAAAGGACATAGAATACTTTTTATCCCGGAAAAATGTCAAGTCCCCGTGATAAAAGAATTTTAGCACAACGGAGTTGCGGGTTTCTTCTAGTTTACTAGTAGTAGTAAGGATTTAATTTTGCAAGCCTTTCGATTAAATTTCACGCTACACGCCCCCTACACAAAACGAGTTATTTATGTAAAGTTATGTGCACGCCAACGGTATGTAAATTTAACCTTAATATGTAAATACATGAATAATCATCACTTATAAACAGGCGAATGTAAATATGAATGAAAGGACATTGTTGACACAGTTTACAAATATGAATATTCCTGAGCATAAAAACTTTTTTGCATTTCTACAAGGACTCAACTTCATTATAATGAAGCTTTGAATTGAATTAAAAATATTATATTCAGCATCGTCATATTTTACTCGGACAAGCAACAGACATTCATTTTGATGTAAAACAGAGGAATCATAATATTACATTACATATTTTAAATTATTAACACTAGTTTTTATCTGTATTTCCGATTGCATGAAATTTTTGATCCTTATTTGACCCTACTGGGGGCGGAATTCAAAAATTCTTTTTCAGACTCTTACGGCCGAACTCAGAGATGTAGGAGATGAGGAAAAGTTTCCGAGCTCAACTGCCAATTTTTGGTAATTGGAAAGGCATTAAAAAGAAAACATAAAATAAAATGATGCAAAGAAATATTGTTAACAACCCGTCAGGCGTGCTACCACAACTTAGGGTGGGTTGCACCAGAGGCGTAGTTAAAGTTAAAGTTACGGTTATCGTCAAATATGGCGTCCTGGACTTTTACTAGGAATTTGACAGTTCATTTGACTTTTTTTATGATTAAAGTTATAGTTAAAGTAAGTTGGTGCAACCCACTCTTAACTATCCCTCCAAGCATAACATATCAAACTAACCATCATATTACGTATAACTGTACTAGTCCTTCGTAAGTGCTCTATTTGCTGGAGAAAGCGGCTTTCACGACCCAATGTGTCGCCGTCAAAGCTCTATCTATATCTCTACATAGATACAGATAACTTTGATAAAGACATTATGTAGGTTTATATAATACCAAATTATTTATTTTATGTAGTATAAAAGTTAAGGTAGGTAAGAAACAGTCATACTAGAAGCCTATTTGCACTACAAGTTTAGGTCGCTAAATCGATTTAGAAAAAAAAATACATTTTAAGTCCCGGTAAAGGACGTAGGGTAGATTTAATCCCACCAAAAACATAAATGTAAATGGAGAGCCAAGTTCCATACAAACATTATTCTTGTCTATGGTCTTCGCCGTAAAAAGGATGGAGATCTAAATAAGTAAAAAAATTTGTTCAGGACCCTAGGTAATTACTATCTTAAGCTGAAAAATAACTCAAACATGTTAAATATTTTCGTATGAAAAAATGATTTTGGTATTAAGAATGTATGAAAATTTCGAGGGTAACCCGGGCCCTTAAATGTCTGTAGGCAGCCGTGAAGTATGTAGTCAAGTTCTGTAATATTATGCTCATTTACCTTCTTAAATCAAAGTAATAAGCGTCATAAAGAGACTAATATAATTGCCAATCAATATTGCCGTGTTGTGTACGGAGGGGTCACACTAATGACTTTCACTCGGCAGCCATCTTGATTAATGATGTGCCAAACGATTTTGGTCGCTGATGGAACAGTAGCACAAAAGGTATACAGTAGAATAACTCGGCCAATTCTTGAAATCTTGGACAAAATGGGATAGTTTAAGAGTGATCTTGGTCTTCTACGACATGCTTCTACTATAGTGGTAATCGAAGGAACGGCGCTATTGTTGGCACAAGATATATTCAGAAATACTGGAAAGCGTTATTGAATAACGCCTAGCGCTATGCGATGATATTTCTTTACGTTTCGGTGTCGACGCCGACGGTCAATGGTCAGTCAGCTCGACTTCAACAAACACCCTTAGTCCTTACGCATGCAACATCAAACTGCAAGATTCTGCTGTCTAAAGTCATTTGAAATCACGCTTATATTGTGTGCGTGCGGCTGATACCGGTGGTCTATTATGAATGGTCTACTGTATACCGTTATACTGTGACGGTAGTCCTACTAAAGTGAAAGTGTTTATTGTTAAAGGTTCTTTATGGTCGTCCGATATTGAAAGAGGCAATTAAAATAAGTTTGGATAGTCTTATTGCTTATTAGTTTCTGACGTACGTGCTTGAAAAAATAATTCTCCGTACTATTTCTACGATATAAATATAATATTAAGGGCCTGTTTCACCACTTCCTAATAAGTGCAGCCGGATAGGCTATCCACCACTTAACTTGACAGATAGAGTATGGAAGATCTGTCAGAAAAGTTGGGGATAGCCTATCCGGCACTTTATCAAGAAGTGGTGAAGCAGGCCCTTAATCTTTCTCAGTAGTTTACAAGCCTACAGACAAAATATTATCATCTATAGTCTATACCTTCAAACCCTACTATCCAAATACTTCCCTTACTAATGCACGAATGCTATAAACTAGTTAATTGTATCCGAAACAACGAAGAAACTTTAAAAAAAATTGTTATTACCATAAAGATAGTGTTAGAAGTTTTAGGGCCTGTTTCACTGCTTTCTGATAAAGTGCCGAATAATAACAGTGATTTGTGATTTGTCCATCTACGATAAACTGTATATAAATAGCTTTATAACTGAAAACTGGGATTTATGCTGTATCTAGAATCAACCCTGCCTTTTGGTTTTTAGTGGTCTTATTTACAGTACTTCTTAGTTTAGCAGTATTTTCTAAAGCTATACTTCTTTACACTTACATATACTTCTACAGTGCTTTACAAAACTCTACTTCTTATATATGCACGTGTGTTTGCCTATAACATCTTTACGGATTAACCGCTAACTAATTTGATAAATGTAGATGTACGTCCCGAAATTATCCTATAGTTTCGGTCCCAAAAATTGAACGGCCATCGCCATGAACGAATTTCAGCTACATCTACTTACATGTAACTGCTCATTGACATCGATACAGTACCTGGTACCTACTCTACAGCTAATACCCTCAGCTAAATGTGCAAACTGCAAATGCAACATTTCCGTCAATTGAGTGGAACAATAATTAACGCAGTCCGCATTGACGCCGTTGCGCGCGCAGCGGGCGTGGTTAGTCCCATGTGCTCTAGGCTCTAGCAGCTAAGCAGACGAATGGACTAATTATACGTATGTATAAGTTCACCAAAGATTAGTCAGCAGGTATCGAAGGTGGTTGCAGTGGCTGGATCTTCTTTAATGGAGGTCCTATCATGTCTTATACGTAGGGACTTGGACGAAGGTCGAAGATGAAAATGTAAGAGATAAGTAGAGCTAATAAGAATGTAAGAATAATTAAGGGACGCCGTTCAGGTAACAAAGGGCACATAATATCTTAGTTTTCCATAAATGTTAGAAACTATCGGTGAAGTTCATAATATTATCACTCCCGTCCTAAATCCTAACATAAAACCTTCCATGAACTTTAAATATTACAAGATTAAAATTAAGAATTTTCTAGTTTTAGGGAGACTAACAACATTTTAAATTCATTTTTATTTATACAGGGACACAGGGTGTAACTAAACTAAGTGACAATACTTAAGGGTGTGTATGAGTCCCGTATATATAGAGTTCACTGTAAAAGTAACAGCGCTGAAAGAGCAATTTTTTTTCACTTTTGTATGGGGAAACTCGTGACGCTGGGGTGCTTGCACAATACCCATACAAATCACAAAAAAATGGTCTTTCAGCGCTGTCTTAATGCTTGCTGGTAACTTGTCTATGGCAGAAACTGCATCTTTAGGACCATAATAGGGACTGTGAAGGACAAAAATGCCTCTCGGCGCAATTCTGCCTCAATCTTGATACTTGAGTATTGAATTGGAACTCGCAGGGAAACGGGTTTGTAAAAAAAATATAAATACTACCTCGAGCAATAAATGGTAGATAACTTAACCGGTGAGGGAAGTGGGTATAAAACTTAGCTCATAAAATATACAAGTTTCCTCAACAAAATATAAAAAAATATATTTTTAATATGTAGTGTGTCAGTGACTTAAAAGCAAAATAGGGTTTCAAATTATATCTGCTGAACACTGATTTTTTTTTTCATAAATTAGTCCCCAATTAGAATGTCACTAGATTTTATACTTGGCACAAGTCAAAACTGTACATTTTAGACTAATAGCACAGCTGTTAAGCAACTCTTAAGTAACAGATTAACAAATACTTAAGGTAGTACACCGCGTGTGCTCTGTTGTCGACTCTACATTTTGACTCTATAAACATTTTTATTACTTTTATGCTTCTACAAACTTAGTTTTTTTTTCCAGCCTCCTCTGCCCAAAACTAATTATTATCCGAAACAAGGGTTCCGTCTATTTTCTCTATTCTCCCTATTCCTGGCTTATCGAGTGGCTAAGTGTTACCAAAATTAGCTATTCCGGTACATCCAATCCTACACATGTGGAGTGTTTTAAAATTCTTATTTTTAAACAACGGCTCTTAACAGACATCTATCACAAGAGGAGTTACTTTTTAAAGTCTGTTTGGTTTTTGTCACGAGTTTATTTTGGTTTTAGAGTTTATTTTAAAAACGTTGGTTAGGAACTTTGATTTTATACAATAATTGTGGTATTCTTGGGAATTGTAAAGGTAAATACCACCAATAATAATTATATATGTCTAAACTTAGCAGTTATCTCTAGATCTGATAAGAAATATATTGGCAGTCTTCTTACCCCGACTAACTCTACGTACTATAACGATAAGTCTATAAAATTGGGTCCCATAAGACCAAAATTAGGTCCTGCACTACCAAAATCGGGCATTGAAATTGAAAATCAAAACTGGCTATTGCTATTATTGCAATAATTAAATTGAAAATTGTGTAGCAAATCAAATCATACCATTCAATGAAAATGATCACAAAAACTAGAGGCGAAGTGCGATTATAATCAAGGTCAAATGTAATATGAGGTTGCGAAATGTACGAGACTAGCTGACTACTGTCTGCATAAAAACTATGATCAAGGGGCGCAAAACTTACTTGTAATTTTATTGATTAGATAAAATATATTTTTTTATAATAACAAAACGCGTAGCAACCTTTGTGTACTATTTTTAGGCAACTTAGCGATTCCGTTCGCAAAAATGATACTCTAAACTCTAAAGTCTAAAATAAAAGTTTATTTGCATCAGGCTCCAAAATTACTAGGTCGATTACATGAAACTTTGTACAGATATAGCGTAGAAAACGAGAAAGAATAGGATATTTTATTACTGGAAAAAGTACAAATTCCGCGGGAGTCATATTTAATTCTAGTTGTATAACACAACTAGAATAGGCATAGAATATAACTTGTTAAATTAACAAACATTTCCGTTATTATGAATAATACATACTTAAATAACAATTGGCAGTACAGTTAAAAAGGCAACATGGAGGTAATTTAAAGTATTCTTCCACTCAAGAGTTGCCAAAAATTTGTACACTTTTGACCATGAACAGCGTATAAAGGCTTACTATGTCCCTTTTAGGCATTTAGATATTTTCTTATGTGTTTTAAGAAGACCAATATGGCGTTAGTCCTAACTCCGAACTCGAAATAAATTGTAAAAATTTTTGGAACTTTGGAAGAGAAGAAACAGCCTAAGAATTCTTTAAGTTTGTATTTTATCTATCTTCTATCTTATGTCTACCAGCTGTGATAATTTATGAACAGTGGTATGAGTAACAAATAAAAAATATTGCATTCCCAGCGTTTATTCCCAAGAATACAAGTTTATTAATGTCTACGAAACCCGACATTATTCCTGTGTGTAGCACTTTGTATTACTTATCTTAGAACTCTTAGAATTAATAACCAACATACACATACGTTTATATCACTTTTTTATAATCCTACCTACTGATGAGTAGACTGTAGAGCCATCTACTGATCAGTACAATTCCTTAGACTACATACAAAACAAAAGAGTAAAGAATATTTAAAGAGTTGTAAAAATAAACACAATATATTCAGTCTTAAGTCACGCTTCAGAGCCGCATAAAATATGTGTTCTTCAATTGAAAAAGAAAATGACTCGACGTGGGAACACCGCAGAAAATATATGGGAAAAACCGACAGACATAAAGTATAAATATGAATAAATTTGCCGACGCAAAAAAAGTAACGTTATACATAGTAATAAGTTAACGTTATAAAAGTAACGTTATACAAAGTTATTTTGTAAAGATATCGTAATACTATCAATACCGTATGGAATTTTGACAGCTCTACAAAATTCCAGGAAATTTATTTTGTTTTAACGTGAGAGGAATATGTCATTATATATATTTATTTAATAAGTAGTAACTAATAGGTTAAATGTAAATTACTAGATGGCGCCCGCAACTCCGTTGCGCCAAGATTCGTTTATCGCGCGGAACCGTACATTTTTACGGGATAAAAACTATCCTATGTCCTTTCCCGGGACTTAAAGTATCTCCGTGCCAAATTTCAGCAAAATCGGTTCAGTGGTTTGAGCGTGAAGAGGTAACAGACAGACAGACAGACGGACAAACAGGCAGACACACCTTCGCATTTATAATATTAGTATGGATATTTAAAAAACTACTATTATTCCAACAACTTTCAATACATGCAAGGCGAAATTTGTTTAAGAAAGGAGAGATCTAACCTTCTTAAAGATCCGCTACTACGTACAGAATAATAATCGCGGAGTTTGTTTGGTCATATGATTTTGTGGCCCATTTATTTTTGACCTATTGGCTTTATCTAATTGCAAACTTCTACTGGACTAGAATAATATAACATAGGACGATCAAGAGCGTACATTTGGTCTGATTTCAGATAACTTTAAGTAGCAAAACAACACTGAACACAGTATTACACGCGCGCAAGTCAGGCTTCTATTAATACTGTTATGTTATAGTCCTCAATCAATACTAATATTATAAATGCGAAAGTGTGTCTGTCTGTTCCTCCTTCTTCCTCTTAAACCACTGAACCGATTTTGATGTAATTTGGTATGGAGATTCTTAGAGTCCCCGGAAAGGACCTAGGATACTTTATATCCCCGAAAAATGTACGGTCCCCACTGAATAACGAATTTTGGCGCAACGCAGTTGCGAGCGTCACCTACTAAGTCCATATTTCGTCATCGAGGACAATTACTAGAAGCATTTTTTCCGGTAGAGTTATGACTTATGAGTTTATGAGTTATGAAACATACTTAAAAAATGGTTGGCGTCTCGGATTGTTATAATTGTTGTTAAACATCAACCAATTAAGATAGTGATCGAGTAGTTGTTTATTATTATTTATCAATCAATGATGACGAATGATGCCGGTATCTCTATCCGACTGCGCCAGAAGGAGTATTATGGTATTCAAGTATGTATGCAGTATGTATGAAACAGAAGCGTAGCATGTCATAAAATTTGTTTGGGGGCCCTAAGGAAGGATTGCCTTTTTGGTTTTGTCATATTTCTGGAAATAAAAGAAAAGAATTTTTTATAAATTTTTGCTTACGAATATCGGGGGTCCCTGTGAAACGGGAGTCCCGTTTAATTGATATAATATGTACTGTAGTAGTAACTACCCACCTGGTATGCAATATACACAATACAGTGTGAAATTTTAATGGTTGTTTTCCCGCAGTAAAATGATTCTATCTTAGTAGTACAATAGATTTGTAAAGTCTTTTTGTTCAAATCAAAAAAAAAATCGGTCAGGTTCATAGTAACTCGCGCCTATCGGCATAAAGTTTTCATAGTACGTCATACAAAATATTTTTTATTTTCAAAAAATAACATGCATGGTTCGATAGAGTTAAGTTTGACAGGCCATAAAGGCTAGTTAGTTTTGAGCTTGACAGGCTACATAATACATACTTAGTCTTGCTCGTAAAAGCAAGTTTCCTAGATTACAGTCGTGCATTTCCTTTTAAGTAAAAAGCTAATAAAGTATTTTATAGCAATACAAATAATAACGTAAAAGGTGCCCAAAACAGGTTCAAAGTTAATATTTCTAATGGTTAAATGTTATTACTTAATATGTTCATTACTTATGATTCACCTTGACTTCAGTTAAATGACAGGTGTGTAAAACAAAACCCATGTGAAAAGTAATAATAATAAACATTTTGTAGAGTTCGTTAGTTAATGAAATTTCATACTCTATGTTAGTAAAACTAACATAGAGTATGAATTTAGGGGTTGGATATTGTGACAAAAAATTGTTATCCAGGCCCGGCGAAACAAAAAAAAGTGATTTAGTAGTCGGTTTGGTTTACGGTAGCATTTAAACTACTGACTTCATTTAGTAGAGGGCTTAATTTATATAGACGACCTCTGTGGCTCAGTGGTGAGCGCATTGGTAGCTCAAGACGAGGGTCGCGGGTTCGAATCCCGCCGACGGAACAAAAAGTTTTCAAAGTTCCTGGGTCATGGATGTGTATTAAATTAATTAGTAGAAACAACCCGCGTAATATAGATGTTGGTTAAGATTATTTATTATATATAGGGCGCACAATAATATCAGTAGTCGGATTAAATAAAGTATACCAAACGAACTAAGTTAAATAATAACTGCTTATCACACCCAACCTATAATTTGGGAATCAAACAGTCTAAGTATATCCATCCAAAATATATCCAGACAAGTTCACGTTATGGATACGGCCATTTCTGAACTCTAACTAAAACACAAATATTTTATTAGCTCTTAAGTTCTTATCGTCACAAACTTTTTATATAAACTATCCATCAATAACAAACACGGAAAATCACCAACTCATCATAATTTAGGCATTTTAACATACTATTTTATAATTTACCGAAAATGCCGAAGACAAGTCTTGTTATTTGTCGATATTCGTGAGGGGACAGGGGTAACTCACCCCTCAGACAGGGTGCAGGGTCGCGGCAAGGCGTCGACCTTACACAGACTATCCACGAATCTCCATTCATTTCTACGAAGATTCCGAGTGATTCAAGCTAAATTGTATGCTATTGATTGTACGGTCTTGGTTTTTAGAGGATTTAAAAAATTATCGTCTTGTACTATTTAGACTTCGACAAGAATTTCAAGCTAAATAATAATTGTATGCTATTAATAATTGGACTGTAGGTTTGGAAAGTAATTTTTTAATAAAATTTGTATCAAATATTAGAAATAGCGCAAGAATACTTATTAATTAATTCTATAATTTTTTTTTTATAGAAGATAGTATTCTTGCGCTATTTCTAATATTTGATATAAATTTCAAGGTGATTATACTTACTAATGTCAATTGTCAATTTAAAATTGTACTGTTGGTTTTTTAATGTTAAACAGAAGAAACAGTGCAAGAGAAGCCTGTTTATTAATGGCAAAAATTCTTAAAATGAACATTGTTCTCCATTTCAATTTCAAGCTATCGTATATTGTTTCAATCTACAATTGATGAGGTAGATTGGTTGATAAGTAAACTATACTTTAATAGGTTGGTATGTATGACTAACTAGCACTTTCATAAACATAACATAATATACTAACGTAAAAGATAGTTCTAAAAACTACAGATATTCCAAAAACAAATAATGTGGAAGAATTTTTATGACTTAAACCTTCATTTATTTGGGGTTCTGCATCATAATATTATCGATTTCAATCTTAGTTAACCGGCAAAATATTCGATTGATTACATCTCGTAATGTTTAGTCAACAAACTCTATGACACAAACAATAACATACCTTATTAATCAATCACTAGTAATCCATTACACATACACACACACGTAAATTGTCACTATAATTTAACCCGGGTTTTTCTTGTAACCAGCTGTTTTTTTGGCGCAACCCGTGCGGTCGCAATAACGGCGCAGGACCGACTGATCACTGAGGTAGAGTCGGCTAAACGCCCGCTTCGTAAACAAACTATCGTACTATATTATACTGTTACACGGAAAACGTAATTACTTATTGTTATTGTTAAATTAATGAAAATAGTGAAAATTTTAAAATTAACGTTGCGATTAATATGCTATCAAAATTAAACCCGTGATGCACATCTTTTATGGCTTTTAGTGTTTTTGTATTCACATTTTAATTAATTAAAAAAAAAACAGGAAAGTCTGGTATTATATTTATAGCTCTATAAGTAGCTTTAAATAAAATGAATGTATGTCAAGGTTGCTAAGCGACTCTACATCTCTACCTACTTGTGATTTGTTTAAAGTAACCATCACAGGCTCTATTGTTCTTATTGTGTACTTAACAAATTACTAAAATACGTATTTTTAACAAGCTGTTCCTCGAGTCACTTCTTTGTTTTAGTTTCAAAGAATTTGTTAAATCTTTTAAACACTACCTAACCTAACCACGTTTTTGAATGTTTAGAATTGAGAAACTTTGAGTCATAGGCAGAGAGGTATTATGACGTACTAGGGTTGAAAACAACATATCACTGGTCATAGGTCAGGACATAAAACAGTTTAAGTCCTGGCAAAATGTACAGTTCCCTTTCTGCAACGAATTTTTCAAGCAGCGTCTAGTCCATGCAATGAACAAAAAGACGCGAACTCTATGTAGAGCGATATGAACATATTCATTGAATAGAACTGAATTAACAAAAGGTTCGTTTGAATGAATAAACAATGACAACCTGTGGGGTTATCTCCATTAAATTAGATCAGCTACCATATTACATTGTATGGTTCATTGATATAACCTAGATATAACAGTTTCGTTGTATTTCAAAGTTAATAAAATTAAAAATTCAAGAATTTGCGTGCGATGTCCAGTGTCACCAAGACGAATTATATAAAACTACATGATGCCGGCAACTCCGTTGCGCCAAAATTCGTTTATCACGCGGGAACCGTACATTTTCTGGGATAAAAAGTACCCTATGTCCTTTCCCGGGACTCAAAGTATCTCCATGGCAAATAGCAAAATTGGTTCAGTGGTTTAGGAGTAAAGAGGTAACAGGCAGACAGACGGACAAACAGACAGACTATCGCATTTATAATACATAGTATTACGGACTTACCAAGCTTTTAGCAACTAGCCATGTAGGTCCTAAAGCAATAAACTTAGTAATAGGGTCCCATTTTTACCCTTTGGGTACGGAACCCTAAAAACGTTTAAATATTATGCAAATTGGATTTTCTTCCTCTAACACACACGGGTATTAAAAAATTGGGAAGTAATATAGAAAATGTAGGTACAAACAATGCAATTTTAAGTTAGCTACACTTATGAAAATGTTCTGGAAACTATTTTAACAATTTGTGCATGATTAAAACATTAAAAGGAGTTATTAAATCCACGAAAATGCTTTATGTATCAAACAAACCGCGTACGTAATTCGTAAAAGTAAATATCACATTTACTAGAAGCCATACTATAACCTTTCATTGACTACTTGTTTACATTATCTTCAGTATGCTAAGTAGATGGTAATACGAGCATTAGCATAGAAGATAAGGTTCTGAGTGCTTAGTGCGAGTTCAACAATTCATGTCAAATTACTTCACGATTTCGTATAACGAATAAACTCTACTAGGAGTGTGCGCCACATTACAGCGAGTGTGAGTTGCAATCGAGTATGTCCATTCGATTGACGTTTCCTCATTGCAAATAGTGAGACACAGGCGATCAATTTTTACTGTAAGTTGGTAGTTCCGTAGCGTCCAATATTAACCGACCAAATTGATGTCCTTGGTAACAATCGCCTTTTCAGTGGATAGAGGTGTCTTCCAAATTTGAATGGATAATAAAGTGACGCCATTATTTTTTTTTTACATTTTCATTTAGAACTAAATATACTTTGACTTTTGCCGGAAATACAAAAGAGTGACGTTGTGTTTTTGTATCTTTTTCTTAATTAAAATTGTGTTATTTCGGTTTTGTGTAATGTTGGTAGAATATTAACCATTAAATAATCGATGTCATGCACAAGTGTGGGCTAATAGATACAACTTCAAGAAACGTGCTATATTTTGTGTTTCTTCCAAAACTCCACCGAAAGTTTTAGTAAAGGGTCTACCACTTTACTAAAACATCTGACTTCTTCTCTCTGAAATCCGGGGTTTTCACGCGTCTTGTCCTATTTTACAAATTTTAGAGATGGCAACCAGAAAAATTTTAGGGTTGCCATCTCTAAAATTTGGAAACTACGGTCATCTTGTACATCTTTCGCGAGCATGTTCCAAGCGAAAAAATAATATGCCGCCATCTGTGTTACTATAGAATGCTATTTTAGTCACCTATAATCTCAGATTAAGGTATATATTTAGATAGATATCTTTAAATTCAAAGATAAAACCCTTCTCTCACCATAAAATTTTAGGTGACAACTTTACTTTAGAATGCCGAGAAGTTTACGTAATGTTTGTCGTTGAACTGTCAAAAATGTGTCAAACAACAGTCTCGCACTCGCAAAATGGCGTTTACGTCCGAAAACGTGTAAACAAGTCGATCGCCGCCATTTTCAATACTACTCGATCGCATAAAAGTTAACTTTGTAAAACTCCCACTCACAAATTTTAGTATCCACATTAGCCAGTAGATGGCGCTGCTTTGATCCCATATAAATTCGCGTTTACGCTCTCGATGTGTATGATCGAATAAAACTCGCACTAAGCACTCAGGTCATAACGGTACCATATCTGATGGGTCCGTTTTGGTATTCGGTGGCTAAATTTGCATTTAGAAAACTGGGTTTTAGGCTTTTTTTTTTCACAAAATATTTGAACGAATTCTTAGTAAACAAAAATGTAGTGAAGCAAACATATTATAGGCGTCAAATTGATCTTACTGCTGTTCCCTATAGGAAAGCGTATATGACTCTGTATCATAAAAAAATACATACTTAGAACAATATTTGGGTTTATAGAGTATAGCTCTTACTCTATAAGCCCAAATATAGTTCTAAGTATGTATTTTTTTTATGGGGCAGCCAGCCTACCTCTGTAGAAGACATGTAGGAAAAAAACTTTTATAAAATGACAGAGGTCTGGCTGCCTCTGGCTCTTTTGCTATTATGGATGTAGACGATAATATACCAAATCCTAAGAGTAAAGTGAAAACTTAGGCATGTGTAAGGATTTTTAGTCTTATCTACCTACGTTTACGAGACCCGACATTTTACTCGACTGCGTCAGGAGGGTTATGCGTTTATTACAGTAATATCAACCTACATTATACAGCCTTGCCCCAGCCTAGAGAAGTAGAGCACGAAGACAATACGCTAATGAGATGAACACAATAACAGTACCTTATTGTAATGTCACTTATATGCAATAGCTTACTTTTCTTTATATCAACAGCTGTATCTGCTGCCCATAATAAATTATGTATGCAAAAGTGTATCGCTCGACTGCCTGTAACTCACTGATTACAAGTACGCTGGATTGCTGATAGCCTTTGAAATGACAGCTATTTTTGTGCCTATTTGAAGCGGAATCAGCGCCCCTATTATTCGGGTAGAGAACTAAATCTGACGTAAAAATGACGTTTGAAAGCCGCCATATTGGCGCTGATAGCAGTAGTGAGAGTATTTGGAACTAATACTAGTGATGACAACTGTTGTTATTGGTTGTGGTTACGTCAAATTTAGTTCTCTACCCGAATAATAGGGGCGCTGATTCCGCTTCAAATAGGCACAAAAAGCAGGTCTGTATCAGCAATCCAGCGTACTTGTATAATAGAGATCAGTGCTGTAACTGTATCATGCTCAAGTTGCCAAAGCGATTTGGATGAAAAACTGGCATAGAGTCCCAGAAAAGAGCATATTATATAGGATAGTTTTTAATCGCAAAAAAAAATTAAGAAATAAATTGCTGGCGACAATGTTGTTTAAAATAATTAAAAATATCCATAGCCTTTCTTATGGAAGTCGGTTGAAAAAATACCTAAGCCTACCTACCTACATTACAAACTTATTTGCAGTTAACCAAAATTCTAAAGAAATGAATTCATACCATAAATGCATTCTAATGTAGCCAATTTATTTTATATCCTGCAGCTTACCTTCGTTATAATTCTCAACGTCTTCATATCCTACTGCGTAGCATAATAATTCTTAGAGGGATAAAGAAAGATATAGTTAGAAAGGCAGATGATTGCACAACAAAGTACCAAGCAAGTATGAACTGGCGAGCATTGTATTTACATCTGCTCAGCCGACCTTTATGCTGGCTTTGTGCTGTGCGCCGGGCAGATACTATTGCCAATAACATCATCATCAATGCCCTTAGATATGCTTTCGTTATTATCATTGGTCGAAATTCGAAAAAAATTAGGAATTTGGCAGTTCTCATTATGATTGTGCCAAATCATAATGAGATTAACTCTGCCAAACACATTTTTGATCAACGAAGGTAAGGGCCCGAAACTCTCTTGAACCATGGAGCCGATATTTTTGGTGTCTCGAAAGCAAATCTCAAACGACGGCATAAAAATAACTTAACTTTAATTTAATTGAGAGTTTGACATACAATTTATGGAGTTTATTTTAAATGAGAGTAAGACTGTAAATTATATAAAAACACTTAGGGGCGAGCAAATCCGCATGTCACTTTAACTTAAGGTACTGTTCGATGTATAGATGCGCTTTATAACAAGTTCTAAGATCATAATATCTTCCGTCATACTTGTTCGGCTGTCGCTATACCTGTATATAATATACCCGTATACATTACATAACATTTATTGAGAGTATTATAAAAGAGATTACTGATGACATGATAAGTATAGAAGCTTAATAAGTGAATAACCGAAGACTCAAATTTTACTTAATTACTTGTAGAGCTGTTCAGAGTACTAGCCGATGTGATAAAAATTCGATATTCTTACCTAATATGAATTTAGTTCGTATTTTGTCTACAAATAACCTTGTAGAGAATCGCTAGATCACAGATTACTAAATGGTTACTACGTAAGATAGATTAAAAGTTCACTTTGATACACGACACTCAATGTCAGTGTGGTCAGATCAAGGCCAGGAACATGTAACTAGTATTGCCTTATGTATAATACCAATTATACAATACTTGCATCTGACCAATATAGGTATTAAAGTTCATTGCGTCCATATACGGATGCGAATGCGAATTTTTGTACTGTATTTATAAATATTTGTTCCAATTCGATTATGACAACAATAAGGCATCTCTGTATTCTACAAAATATATCGGTCTTACTACAAAAGATTTAAACACCTATTGAACAGTAGATTAGGAAAAAATCAGTACATAACGGTGTCAAAACAACTGGGGGGTGAGCCAAAATGTTTTCGTTTTCGCTTCGTTATAGAAACGCCGATGAAAATGTATGGAATTGACATAAGCGTTCGTTAATATGACGTTGACGTTCGACTCGTCTTATGTCAATTCCATACATTTTGATCGGCGATTCTATAACGAAGCGAAAACGAAAAAGTTTCGGCTATAGGCCATGTTCAACATAATATATTATGTTTAATTTTTTGTAGTAAGACCGTAAGTGTTTGTTTGCATGGAATATGCTACAAAACTAAGGCAAAGATTTTGATGAAGATTTAAAGAGTATGGGGAAGGATTTTGGCAACTTTTATGATGTACGGTTCCTATGTGACACTATTTTTTCGCGAACATCAGCTGTTCATTAATTAATTGATGCATTGAAAATTTTCTTCAATCTTTATATTAATATAAAGATTGGTTTGAACGAGATCTTCTTCATTACCTCTAATCAATATTAATATAAAGATTGGATTAGAGGTAAAGATGAGAGCGGCAGACAATACATAAAACTAGTTAATTTTCAAGGTTTGCAATTTAAAAAGAAACAATACAAGTCTTACAAGAAAATCTAGTTTGGCGTAGATTACGAAAAATAAGAACTGGTATAAGATTAGTGAGTGTGTCCAGTCTCCAGTGACTTAGAAATGAAAAGTAATCCACATACTATTATGTAGCCGAAATAATATGTATTACGTTAATAATAACCATTGTGCAAGACTGACGTGTTGTTTTCAATAAGAGTAACGTTTTTGGTGTAGCTTTCAATAACGCTACAACCACAATACAAACATGTATAGTATGGTAACTCAGCAATTTTCTTGAAAATGTTCATGCGTCACGATGACTTTACACAGTTATAAGGGCCTTACGTAGGCTTGAAACGATCAAACCGCGCCTCTAGGAGTAAAATAGTAACCAATTCGATGTCATACAAATTCTAATTCATAAAATATGACGTCTTCATGATAAAAAAGCACATTGAGCACCCTGCTCTCAAAAGTTAATTCAAGCAAGCTCAAAATAAATGTGTGTGAGTTCGGACAATCTGAAGACAAGATACTGTATGTGATTTATACCATGTCACAAGTTTTTAAACTTAAAAACCGGTTCCGGTTTTGAACGGTAATCCACTCTTTCTACTTTTTATTGATTCCCACGTTTTTTACTTCGACTGAGAAAAAAGTAAGGAACTTGTAAGACACGGTGCATATCTACGATCAGTTGGAGCTTGACAAAAACGCTTACAAAGTCAAGCGGGACACTGGATTTTTGTTATTCATCTTCAAGGAGGAACTTTTAATTGAAAGCCTAAAATTAGAATAATAATAATATGCAATTTACTTTAAAACTTTTTGTTCAAACCATTATGTTATTGCTAGAAATTACCCGTAACTTCGTTCCGCCAAATTCCAACCGTACGTTTACAGTCTTCCAGGATCAAAACTAACCTCAGTCCTTTGCCGGAACTCAATGTATCTCAATACCAAATGTTATTGAAATCCGCTCAGCGTGCAGCGGTTCAAGAATGAAGTGGTAACAATCACTTTCGTCTAAATACTAGCGTGATTAAATTAGATGCACTCAATAACTGCAATATATTAAAAAGCAATAGTCAAATTGACGTAACGCGAGTATTTACGGCAGTGCGCGTGCCACTAACCCACTATCACCACCGGAACGTATGTCGAAATCGAGAGTACTACGTCATGCGCGATTATTATGCGATCAAGTAGAGTACCTTGTAGTACAGATGTTATGAGAAGAACATTGGTTTGCACTCGAGTGCCGAAAGAACTTAAAAGGAAACAGCACAGGCATACGTTTTCGTAATGCTGTAGCATTACGAAAATGTATGCCTGCCGTTGCCGTGTGTGAAAGCTGTAGCCATTTATGTAGTGTGCAAGAGAGTCATTCTGCAAAGACTCGAGATAGAATATAATTATCCCAATATATTATCTACTTCTCTACTAATATTATAATTGCGAAAGTGTGTCTGTCTGTAACCTCTTCACGCTCAAACAGCTGAACCGACTTTGTTGAAATTTTGTATGTTTAATCCCCGAAAAGTATTTGGGACACTTTTTATATCTGAAAAATGTACAGTTTCTGCGCGATAAACGAATTTTTGCGCAACGGAGTTGCGGGCGTCATCTAGTAAAATATTATTTCAGCCATACAGTAAATTAGGAATACATACTTATAAGTTGTGACTTATGTCTATTTATCATATCTATCTATCTATCATATTATCATATCATAATAATATGTATTATCTAACACACACGTAGAAAACCTAAAAGGTCAAAATCACGTCTCAAGTCTAGACTGAGTCTAGACGAGCAAGTTTATGACCCCGAGGGAATCGATACACGTGCCAGCCGAAACGCACTTGAAACTCCTCTGTGGTCGCACCCCGGATCTCTCATGTTTGATATTCAAAAGAATTGGCTGTAAACTATTATTATCAAAATTACGACGCATAAATTTCCATACAAATTTTGATATTAAGTTATTTTTAGAAATATTCCGGAATATTGCTAAAAATAATAACAAACTAAATTTTAAGCTATGGATTTCCGCAAAGTAACGCCTGATTCTATTAACTGTTTAAGGGAAGTTTAGTCAAGACTAACTGACGCCAAATAGATGGCTAAAAAGTGCATAATAAAAAAATGTTCAGTCCCATCAATCCGTGGGTTAGACGTTCAGTTTCGCGTCAATCTTTATCAGATTGATGAGAAAAACGTGTAACCTCCGACTTAGAGCCAGTTCACAAAGAAACATAGAGTCACTTGACGAGACCTAGAAAAGTTACCAAATGACATCGCTGGAAAATTCAATTTAACATAGCCATAGGACATAATATTCTATTCTTCAGTTTAGTAAGATACAGTCTATCAATTTAACGGCTTGTCATTAACTTCAAACAGTTAACCTATAAACGACGCAATAAAAAATAAACTTTGGCCAGAAAACTTCAAAAACTGGGCACAAGTGAAAAGGCACTTGCAATGCGTATATTAGATCAGTGCATATCTCACAAGACAAGGTGAAATCAACGGAAACAGTTACATAACGCGATTACTGATCACTTCCTAGAGTGTTATGGGCATGTAGGAAGACTGGGCAGCTAATGATTATATTTACTGCATTTTCTGCTGTCAGCGGTAATGAGGATTTACACGGACATGTTTATAAAGGCTCCCATATGGGCAATCGGTTCGAACTGATGACAGGCCGACCTGAGCGGAGTGAGGATACGCACGTGAATGTAGGTACCCAGTACCATCCAAGAAATTGATTCAAATTCTGGTGAGCGTACATTTTTTGGTCGGGTTATGTTATGTCAAATCAAAGTTAGTCGTGGTCTGTTATTTAGGCTTGACATAATCCGATCAAAACGTACACGTTTCAGTCTGCCATCGGTCCACCATCAGTTTCAACTAGATCGATCAATCGCTTCATGTATAGGCCTATAGGGGATTTAATGGTTTTCAACTGGTTTCCTTAGATCGTCTGTTTCATACATAGTAATGAAAATAAAGCCATGATGATAGCGTTAATATTAACAGGATAGAATGGTGATAGGATTTCATTTCATTGGTGTTATTGTGGTGATAAAGCTAGTTAACGTGGGGCGATCCGGGGTCACGAGTCACGACATACAATTAGTGGTGGCAGGGCTGTCAACACAACTACATCTAATCATAGTTTAGAATGAAAGCCCATCTACAGCTAGAACTCAAGCTCAAAATATTATTGCTGACTTTAGACTACCTACATAACGTGGCAGTCTTTTCTTCTTGTGTTTTTTTTTATATAGTGGAATATTTGTGATTTGTAATGATTTTAAAAAATCTATTTACTTACCGAATTAAGATTCGATCTAAACAGAAACTTACGGAAGCTGAACTAACTAAAAGAAATAGTTAATTCCTTACCACATTTAACCATACCATACCACATAATATTTGCCTCCCTATTTTTTTTTTGGCGAAGTGCTCCCTTATTTTGGCGAAAAAAGAAATAGTACTTCTGACAATATTTTCACGTTCGGATTGGCGTTAGAGTTAGAGTTTCAGGTTCGGATTGGAGTTAAACAAGAGTTGGAAAACGGAAATTTCATTTTCACGTTTAAGTTGACAAGTGACAACCCTACTAGAGGTTATTGTCACATTATCCTGTCTGGCAGTGCAGTTAGTGAAATTAACACCGGGCACCGTCATCATGCGCATTGTGCTGTACTTTTGCTGGCAAAAGGTAAAATCGGTATGAGTTTATAATTAGTGATAATACTTTAGGGTGTGTATGTGTTCCTTGTAGAGAGTTCACTGTGAAAGTAGCAGGCAGCAGCGCTGAAAGACCAATTTTTTTTTACTTTTGTATGGGCAAGGGCCCGAGCGTCACGAGTTTCCTCATAAAAAAGTAATTAAAAAAAATTTGGTCTTTCAGCGCAGCTACTTTCACAGTGAACTCTCAACAAGGAACACGTACACACCCTAAAGTATTATCAGTTTATCACTTAGTTTTTTTACACATTGTATAATATTCGTGTAACATAGTTTTAAGAGTATCATGCTAGACCTAGGAAACAATAAGTCTAGATTTGACCATATCAAATTGAGACTTAACAATGTGCGTTCCGCCAGGTGTTGCACAATCGCTCCACAAACCCACTAGCTGATTGCAATCCATACTAATATTATAAACGCGAAAGTGTGTCTGTCTGTTACACCTTCACGCTCAAACCCCTGAACTGATTTTGCTGAAATTTGGTACTTATATTAGATACTTTGAGTCCCGGGCTCAGAAACTCAGAATACAGAACAAAGTTGTAGTACACAGTTTGTTCTGTATTCTGAGGTCCCGGGAAGGGACATGGATAGTTCCCGGAAAAATGTACGGTGCCGGCACGATTATTCGTACACTCTAGTATTAGCACGTATTAGTATAAACCTCTGAAGCGATAACGATATTAAAATTGTTATTTAAGTCGATGAGTCAGGGTAGGCGTCACCTCTCGGCTCTCGTCACGCGGAATACCCATTACCCAGTGAAAGTTTAGCTGTGACGTCATTCATGTTATCTATCAAGCGGGTCTTTATGGTTTTATATTATGGTTTTATAATATTGCCGTAAATTGGACAAATAAGCTTTTAGAGGTAGAATTAGTATTAACTTTGCCTTATCCCTTAAAATATTGTAAATGCGAAAGTATATAATATCAAATATGTCTGTCTGTTACTTCTTCAAACCGCTGAACCGATTTTGGTGTTTGGTGTCGAGATACTTTGAGTCCCAGGGAAACGACATATTGTATGGGATACTTTTTATCCCGGAAAAACGTACGGTTCCCGCGCGATAAACGAATTTTGAGTTGCGGGCGTCATCTAATTATAAATAATTATATTATTATGCTGCAGTTTATGGCAATTATTATTTCGTTTATACTTACTACATTTTTTCATCTGATAGGCACAACGGTAAGGGTCTATACAGACAGACCGCATTTCAAGTGCAATCCAACCGCAAATTGAAGCGCAACCAAACGCGCAGTCGAATTGCAGTTCAGTTGCAGTTGGCGTGCAGTCGTGTGAACACGGTTGGTTTGCAGTTCTATTGCAATCGTGTCAACTGCATTCAAACTGCACTTGACTGCAATTTGCGGTTGGATTGCAGTTGAAATGCGGTCCGTCTGTATAGACCCTAAGGGACGATCTTAATTCTCATTATCTATTGTTACTTAGCAAAAAGCGTACTTCACACACTGTTTGTTGTTCAAGTGGCCTACTTGTTACTGTTAGTAACACGGCTTAGCTAATGTGTTACTGATCATGACACTGTTACGAGAATTTTCTGATGGATGCTTCAGGATAATAAGTATGTATAATATTTACTGGGATGGCTTTACCTCACGGCAAGACTTGTCGAAAAGTGACCGTCTGAAGGCGTCATACGATCTAACAGCAAACTTTTTATTAACCCCCGACCAAAAAGAGGGGTGTTATAAGTTTGACGTGTCTGTCTGTCTGTCTGTCTGTCTGTCTGTCTGTCTGTCTGTCTGTGGCATCGTAGCATCCAAACGGGTGGACCGATTTTGATCTAGTTTTTTTTGTTTGAAAGCTGACATGACGGTGAGTGTTCTTAGCTATAGTTCATCATCATCAGCCTGCTCATTGCTGAAATATCACGGTATATCTGGTTCGTGATAGGACGATTAGCAACTTGCAGTCGTTTGATGGGTTTTATATTTTGCATCCTGGTTCGAGACACTTATGAATATATACACATTATTGGAAAGTTGACCTGGTGGTGCAGCATCACCTGGTAATCAATAGGATACCCAACTCCTCACCAACTTAGAGCAGAGGTTTCGTGTTTGGGCTCATTTTAATTGCGACAACCAGTAAGACGTAGATAAACAGTAAATATTTGCATGCTGCTGCTGCAGCATCACCTGGATTCTATAGGAGCCAAGCTCCGTATGAACCTAAAGTGGAGGTTTCATGTTTGGGCTCATATTGATGGCCTCATCCAAGAGGACATATTTTATAGATGCTATTCATTGGGATATGATCCAGTTGATAGGAATTATTCTGCACAAGTTTAAAAAGCATAAAATAAAATTAAATTAAGAAATTTAAAAAAACCCCCGCCAAAAAACTTTAAAAAGTAATGAAATAACATTTCCTGACTTTAAGTTTAAATCATTCCTAAGAGTAAAGTAATATTTTAGTCCATAATTGTTGTCAAGGTGTGTCGGGGGACCGCTAATGTAGATGTTTGATTTCACATAACAATATAAATTAAGGGTCTGTTTACAGCGACCCGAGTCGAGAGAATCAGCGACTATTATGGCGATACAAAATGCAAAAGTCGCTGTTGTGGCAGTTTACTTAGCGGTCCCCCGACACACCTTGACAACAATTATGGACTAAAATATTACTTTACTCTTAGGAATGATTTAAACTTAAAGTCAGGAAATGTTATTTCATTACTTTTTAAAGTTTTTTGGCGAGGGTTTTTTTAAATTTCTTAATTTAATTTCAGACTATTTCGTGACTATGTGGCTTACTAGGTTGACTCAGTTGATCATATTTAATGTGTACTAAAATAAAAATTCAATAATGACGATCTTATTAGTTGTGTAAATTGTAATCAGCACTTCTATAATCACTTTCTCTTTAATCGAAGAAAAGTAATTAACTTTTTGCTTCACTACATCACCTTTTTGCGGAGATTTAGGGTTTTTGTAGACAAAATTACCCAATTATTATCTCGTTACAAGCACGATTACTGCAATGTTACATAAGACTTATCTTTTACTGCTTAGGCTGTTTACACAAACGACACAAACCGCGAAAAAACGCCTTTCACAGTACTTCCAAAAAAGGAGGTGGGTATACAATATACATTCGGCTGTGGATATTTTTATTCGCCATTTCCCTTTATACTTTCAAATAATTTTGATCATCGTCATTTTCCTTTAGGTCCTGTTTCCCCACTTTCTTATAATGTGCCGGATAGAGGCTATCCACAACTTATTTGACAGATTTTCGATACTTTATCTGTCAAGTTAAGTTGTGGATAGACTATCCGGTACTTATCAGGAAGTGGTGAAACAGGCCCTAAGACTTTCAAAAATAATTTTAATCACTGAATAGCGAGCCAACATGAAACTTAAGGTATTCTACAAAATACAAATTATTATTGGACACCTCCTAAAGTTCCTGAATTTAAATTTCATGACTCATGACACATGAGTCATGAATCATGATACTGTAAGCTGATTTTTATAGTTTTGACTAATCAGCAGCACGCGTTTGAAACGACGAACGCGACCAAGATTCCTTCAGGGAAGTAAAGATCTACTATCTCGCACATAAAGGTAATAAGTTATTTTGTATCTCGCTCTATCAATTTTTCGTCCGATTACTGCGATTTGCGGCATCAGTGTGAAAACAGCATGGTGAAAATGTTGGCGACTTCTGAACGCACCGTTGCATACCATTGCCTTTGGACTCCGCTGTTACGAACGTTTTTGTTGACTCGTCGACTGTGACGTTCTTTTATGATGATTTCTAAGGATTTTGTCACCAGCTGTTATGCCTAGAAAGTTGCTTTTTTAACGCAGATCCCGCTGTTTGTTATGGAACATCATATTTTTTAACATCTTTTATATTTGCCAAATGCCAGAGATGGATGTAAGCCGAAACAGTTTTAAATTTCAATTTTCAAGTGACAACATAATATTTTGAACCCACTAGTTTTATCGCTCAATAATAATAATAAATCATAATATGATGCACGGTTTAACTGAAGTAAAATAGTCACAGATAGCGCTTCTGATTGGCTGACGGAAAACGCGTAAACCAATTCGAAGCTCTACAACAATATGCTACCATTTTACCATTAAGGATAATGGCCACAAAAAAAATGCACAGAAAAAACGCGCCATGCACAATCGTTTGCGGTACTCTGTCTATAATCTATATTGTATTCATCATAACCACAGAATACATAATATAACAATCATAACTAGCTATGGTTTTGGCTCGTGTTTACAGTGCATGGTTAGGTCTATTGCCTTTTTTGTTTTCGTTTCCATATTGGCAGCTCTGAATTTATGTCATATTGTATAGGCAGTATTATAGGCCATGGCCTATGGGCGGCAGCGTCCTGTGGCGACAAAATTAAAGTGGCGACAAAATAAAGAATATAAATCCGGCCTTGAGTATTGGTAATATAAAATGACTGACCTCTGTCGGCGCGTGTTGATGTGTCGCACCTCCCGCCCGCCGCTGCTCTCGCCGTCGCTGCCCGACCCGCCCTCCATCGCGGCGACCGACAGGGACTTGCTCACCTGAGATAAGAGATGATAATATTATATTAGTTCTTATACTTAGGTCAAAACACACAATTATTAGCACTTCAAGATGTCATACTACACTTAGGCTCACTTGGGCCAATCTGGGTTAAAGTTAACTCTGAGTTAAACATCATGTCATATCTGTCACTCCAACGAAGTCAGTGATAGAGATGACATGATGTTTAACTCAGAGTTAACTTTAACCCAGATTGGCGCAAGTGGGCCTTAGAGTATAAATTATAGAAAGTCATAATTATTGTTGGCTAACATTTGCAAACAAAAATATACGCTATAATTTGTTGATGGCGTACAACTGAGTGTCAGGGATATAAACTATCCCATAACACAATATTTTGTTATTATTAAAATAATTTCTCTTTTTCGAATTATTTTTGAAATATGTTGGCAAACTTGTGAGGCAGTAGTTCACTAAAGTAACTCAGAGATGGCGTTGCACATACAAAAGCAACGTAAAAGGTGTTTAGAGGACATTTCTTTACGAAACTATTTTGTTTTTAATTAATGATAACATAACTTAGCATGCCGATAGTATTTTGGTACTAAATAATGTAACCAGTAATCACTGTATAGCACTTTACGCCTTCATTTTGATCTAAATGAAGGTTTCATTGATAGGAGTTAAATATTGACTAATCAAAAACACTGTTGAATACTAAATTCAACAGTGTTTTTGATTAGTTAATATGTTTGACCTTACAATTGAAACAATAGAATTGAATAAAGAAAATCCTTTCAATAACCCTTAGAAACCGGGCACTAGGCTACCAATTAAAGTTTGACCAATCCAATATATTTGTTTGGAAATTTTAGTTTACATTTACATCAAAATAAATTAAAACAGATTATAAAACATTATTCTAATATAACTTACCGGTTGTATATACTTTCTTACTGCAGCCGTCAGCTCATCAACACTCTTCTCATTCTTTCCTTCTAACCCAAAGAATCTGTTCTTAGCGGCCTGATTCAAAGTGGATATTTTGAGCAACGGCGGTTTCTCATCCATGGACACTGCTTTTTCCATAGGCCGCCGTAGCTTGCCAAGCTGTAACGGTTCGATTGACTTGACAATCTTCTTGAATTTATCATCTTCTACTTTCGCTTCTTCGGATGGTTTTCTTGCTAATTTCGCAAGCATTATTGGTGCTTTAATCTCCTGAGGTTTAACTTGGTTTAAAACTTGTTTATTGGTATGATTCAATATTTCTTGATTCTTAGTTTGATTTATTACCTCCTGGTTCTTGGCCTGATTCAATATTTCTTGGTTCTTGGTGTGATTTAAAATTTCTTGGTTCTTGGCCTGATTCAATATTTCTTGGTTCTTTGCCTGATTCAATATTTCTTGGTTCTTGGCCTGATTCATTAATAATTCTTGGTTCTTGGCCTGATTCAAAATTTCTTGGTTCTTGGCCTGATTCAATATTTCTTGGTTCTTGGTCTGATTCAATATTCCTTGGTTCTTAGCTTGATTCAATCTCTCCTTGAACTCTGCCGCTCCTGGTAGTTGTATTTTGCGGGGGAACGGATCTTTGACTCTGGTTATGTCAGATTCTGTTCTGGACTGTTTGAGCTTGTTTTTCCGGTGGAACCTCCTGGCTTTGGGTCCGGGCATCTCGTCAGAACTCTCTGATGATGAGCAGCTCTTCTCTGACGAAGATACGCTGGAAGTAACGGAGTCATCTTCCGAGGAACTGTCGATTCCCTCGTCTTTTAGCCCCTGAAATCCAAATTCATATTATTAGTTAAGAAGTCACATTAATATTTGGCCATTGAGTGAGCGACCCCTTTTTCTTTTACTCAACAAAACGCAACGTCAAATGCAACAGCAATATTTTCTAGGGATTGCGCATGCGTTAATTATTATTGTTCAAGATAATCAAGATTATGTAAAAGAAATTAATTTTAATTTTTTTCTCTAAAATTCACTCACACCAGTCTGGATTCAAGTAAATCTTGTATATCATGTCTCTCCTACTTCTTATTAATGAGAGAGAAGTCATGATATATTTTGTAAATCAATAAACTAGAACTTGGCTTGACACGCTACCGCGTGTCTAGATAAGCAATACGGACTAATATCACTGTTACATGTGCTACCACGTGTGTGTAATGATGGTGCGTCGTTGGCGTTTATCTCCAGACGCAAATTGTTTTTTGCCAATACACTAATGGAGATTTTATTTATATCCACAACATTACTAAAAGTAATTTTTCATCCATGTAACATTTTAGCCTTATTAATTGTAATGTATTTTAGCATCAGGGCTATGCAATTTTTAAATTTACAACACACACACTTTTTTATAAATTGCTAAATATTGAATCATGAATGACAAATTGTAAAAAAAAACATGTAAGTACTAGATAAATCGATTCATAGTCAGCAGGTCGACCTACGTTATTTGTTCGGAATATGCCAAGCTCAGCTAACACATCACAACTAACATTGACTTGACATAACCCGACTAAATTACGTAGGTCTGCCTATTTTTTATTTGAGGGCTTGTCTAAAATGACGCGCCCCTCCCTCGTATTCACATACAAATTTTTTCATTTATATCAACTAGTCACGTGGTGGGGCTCATCATTTCAAATTAGACAAGCTCTACTCTATGTGCGCTAGATCCTATATAATCCTACATAAGATATCTACCTCCGAACTTTCTCCTTTAGCCAGAATCTTGGTTTTGGAGGGTATAGTCGTGGAGCCAGACTTCAAGATGCCTCGTACTTCTGGCGTGATCATCCTCTGGGCACGTTCTGTCGGCGAATCGTCGTCGTCGAGATCTAGAATGTGATAAATTCATGTTAATATAGGTGCAGCCGTAGACAAGGAATTTTGGACTTTATAAAGGTGAAATAAGGTGTGTCAGAAAGTTATGGGGCCAGTTGTCAAGCGAAGTTAGCCACCATAAGGCTGCATTTCCACCAGAGATGTGTTGCGAGGAATGCGTTTTTAAGATCCAATAGAATCGCTGCGCTGAGCGAGGTCACGTCAAGGAAGCGATTCCATCGGTTCTCAAAAACACATTCCTCGCAACACATCTCTGGTGGAAACGCAGCCTAATATTATGAAAATATTATTTTCAGTTGTGTTAAGTTAAGAAAGGTTTAAGTCTTAAAAATTAAAGCGATTAAGAGAACACTATAAAACCAAAACACACTCAGAAATCACAGTTTACAGAAAATTGAGAAGTGAAAATTCATAGACACAGACATATTTTTTATAAAACAATTATTCTGTAAAGAAACATGTTATATTGCAGGCATATAATACAACTGGAAATACAATAAGTACCTAGGTATAAACGTCATGTTTCAAAAATAGCATTTTCATGCCTTTGCTTTGAAACAATTTGGTTAATTCATAAACAACTCCATGAAATACAAATTATATACAGGAATACTGCAATGTACCCTTGATTTAAGTATTTACTTCCTACAAACAATCGTTGGTCAATCGCCAAACCAAACATCTGTCAAAACGAAGCACCCAAGTGTTATAGTCATTGTGTTGTACACAATGTATAATTATAGTAGATTAGAGATAAACTACGATAACATGGCGCGCCCCTCCAAATTACTGTTTCAATGTGTGTTGTCATAGCCTTATGAAAGAGTTTGTATGTAGTAAGTATTCAACCAATCATAATACATATTTCACTTAATGTCACTTATTACCAAGATTTGTTGGTCAAGTGTCAACTAATGACTAATCACAACTAGCCGACCGCGCAAGACAACGCTCTTCAAACGTTTTGACAACGCACTTCAAACATTTTGAAATTTGGAGGGGCGCGTCATGTTATCGTAGTTTATCTCTACAATGCTCACTTAAGCCAGTCCGGGTCCAGACTGTAGTCTTTAGTCAAAATACCCTTCCATTTATAAATGAAAAAGTTGAAATACCTTTCCTTTTCAGAAATACAAATTACAGGAGAGATACCACGATAAAGTCACGTTTAACTTTTTAACCCAGTTTGGCGTTAGTGGGCCTGTTTTAAGTATAGGTTAAAGTTCAATTAAAATACAGTGGGTTAAGACAAGCGGTGATGAACAAACATATTAATATAGTGCATAGCAAAAGAATGTGTAACTAAAGCCGGGTCCGCTGCGACGTGTTTTCGTGTTTTCTAACATCACAACGTCATATTTGCAAAACAGAATAGGGGCGTGGCCTAACAAGTAAGTAAAGGCCTCCCCTTACACGGTTACAATTAGTTAGTTTTTTTTTTTTGTATTGACCAACTTAGGGCGAATAGCCTTCAGTGTATTAGTTTTTTAGAGCTGTCAGTCTACCTATATTTCGATCATCACCACTTAAGAGTTAAACTATTAAATGAAAGCAAATCAACAGTTAAAATAAAAGTTTATTTACATTACAAACTCAATACAATCTAAAACTGAAACGAAAGGATTAAAGTAAACATTACTCAATCATGCATTAGTTTTAGGGGCTACGTTCTATAAAACATTAGTCCATTACACAATCTTCTAAACTTTAGAATCGCTTATTTCAATGTTTATCTCTTTCTAAATTTATAAAGGTACCAGAGACTAAACAATGAAATAAGCTATCTAAAAAGTGACAGAAGATTGTGATAACAGACCCTAAGTGTATAAAATCATGCATCAAAACAGCATAAGCAATAATTTAAAGGGGGTTTGTGTTTAAGATCTGACAATTGTTTAGACCCAACTGATACAAAGCGTCTGGATAGGATACGAAATTAGAAATTTCATAACCCATCTTCAGACACCTTGCAAGGGGTCGGTCGAAGCAACTGTTATGACAAACTACAAAACTCCCGACAGCAAACGGTTCCTGGGCTAATTAGTACATACCTTATTAGTTAACACCCAAAGCTGAACAAGCTAAAACCAGTAAACTCAAATAAACAAAATCAGACCTAGACTCTTAAACTTCGCGTCGTTCCGCATGAGGTGACGCAACGATGTGTTTTTGGAGCTCGCTGATCGGAACAGCTCCATTTTGAGTTGGAAATCTGGATTTCTGGGGACGTCCTCGTGGGTTAACGACTTGGAGAGCCTCTCGTTTTGCTCCATCGCCTCCTGAACTTGGCTCGCCAGAACCGGCATGGTTCTCAGGCGAGATGCCCTCGGAACTCTCTCCTCTTTCGGCCGAGGCAGCCCCGCGGGCGGCGGCTTGTGAGTCAACTTCGAGTTGAACAACTTCATCTTCTCCATAAGAGACATCTTCGCCGGGTCGTCCTCGTCTAGCTTAGCTGCCACCGTGTGCAATAATTACATTGTGCGTTACCCGGGACATACACAGAGTCGAGGACATGCAAAAAAGAAACAAAAGCCAACAATAAAAGAACGGAAGCTTCCTATTGGCATTTACATGCATCGTATCCGCAGACGCTAGAACAATGGGCAAATAAAAGGATCTATGATTTCAGCGACATGAACAAGCTGGTCACTTACCATCGTCGTCTCTGTCTAGCACGTTGGCGGTGCTCTTAGACTGAGTGAGAGAGAATGCTTCTCTCGGCGATTCCTTGTTGACAGGCGATCTGACTGCCTGGATGGGAAACCGCTCCGTCACGGATGGTCCCTCCTTTACCTTAGAGCGACTGTGACGAAGTAACGGTTTTGGCTGGCCTGGAATTGAGAAAAAAATCATATGAGTTTCAGCATTATGCATTACTTTTAGTCTTTTTCGACCATTAAAAAGTATAGATACCGGGTATTTATGTATTAACATGTACGGTCAAATTAAACCTTCATAGTTTCAGGCTAGAGACCAATATAAATACTTTCTCTTTTATTGGTTTTATTGGTTCCTAACTAATCAGGTAATACCCAGAACCTTCTTAGGATTTATAGCTTTATTATATTAATCAAGTGTACCACCAAGTCTCTAAATATAGCAGTTACTACATCACCCTCATGTAGTAACTTCTATAATATAGTATGACAGAATAACTAAATCAATAAATCACCTTTAGCTTGTTGCTGCAGCTGCTGCCACATGCTGGCTCGGGCCACCACGCTGTTGCTCTTCACGAGGCCCAGGGCGAACCCAGAATGCTCATTCTCATCATCGCTATCCTTATTCCCCGTATCCGGAGATCTGAGGGCATCATTCTCCGTAGATTTCCTTTGCCGGTCCATCTTAATGAGGCTCTGCTCTATGGAAGCGGGCGACCAGTCCTCGCTACTGTTAGTGGCGTGATTCTCCTTTATATCCTGACCGTCAATCAACCCTAGCTCCTCGCCTAAAATCAATACAAACTTTATTAGCGTCGATCATGAAACAGAAATAGACGCCCAGTAAATCTTATGCGTGCCCGAAAAATATTTAACCGACACGCCATATCGTGACTACGTACTTTACTCATAACTCCTATCATCCCTAATAAGGGGCAGTAAAACTAAGATAGTCGCATAGCAATACGTTGACCCAAATTCATCGAGACACTTCCAAGGTTAGCCGAATCCGAAATTATTATGTGTCGGCAAACACCCATCTAAATATAACAAACATAACATAAACAAACACCGAGTAAATTAAAGTCCGAAGCCGCATTTCGCGACGCTATAAACGTTGACTTCGGATTCCAGAACACTAAATATATCAGAAACCGCTCGGAAACGATCGATAAAAATAAATTGGAACACTTATCGGAGCTGACAGATCGTGTTCGGTGTTTGATGGAAAACACTCACCGGAGTGGGGGCCGGACTCGCGCGAGGACGCGCGATTGTAGACGCCGCTGTCGCAGGACACGTTGAGGCTCCAGTTGTCTTCGGCCTGCTGGCTCTCGTCCTCGTCCAGGGCCCTGCTGTCCTCGTCCAAGGCCACGCGCACTTTATTCACTTCTCGCTCGATCTCGTCGAGGGTCGAGTGTCTTTCGCCGTACCGGGCGAGTTTTTCGAAATCTAAAAAAGTCGCCTCACCGGCGTCCGATGGACCGTTCGAGCGGGCCTCTCCGAAGGGAGGGGTTCCCGGGGGGTCGTCCGACTCACTCGTGTCTGCAGCACCGGCCTCGACGGGGCGGCTCGGAAAACTACAGCCCGCCGCGGAGTACGCTCGGAAACCCGCTTGGCTCGGCTCCAAACTGCGAAATGAGAAAAGAAACGCGTTGATGCAGAACCCAGACGCGAGACAGGGACGGCCGCCGTTTCGGCTTCACCTTCGAGTATTTTCATAAATTACGCCGACTTATTTGAACATATCGCAATAATTAGTTTACAATTCGCGACATAAAAAAGAAAAAAAAAAATAGAAAAAGACAAATTAATAAATACTCGAAAGTCAAAACTCGAAACACATAAAGAAATAAATTAGATCATAACAAAAACAATTTCAATTGTATGTTGATGTTAAAATAAAGAAAACAAATCATCTAAATATACTCCACTAACAAGGAATCAAACAAACGTAGTGCATTAGCTAAGCACGCTACCAAAATAGTGTTTGACCCAGTAAAGATTGGAACGCTTATTTCCGTCATCAACTTGTATCATGTACTGCCGATAAGCCCAGTGCACCACATTTCGGCTCTATTACTATAGGCATAAGCCTCAAATGTGGTATTTAGGACTGTACACCGCAACCGATGTTTCATAGCTACTAAGATTAATGCAATTCGAAATAGATCAATCTATTAGCGCCATAAATTATGCAACGAACAAGACAATGAAATCAGGAAGACAAGTATAATAGTTCAGACTATTGTAGTCTGTATCATCAGCATTGTTGCACTACCAGACATATTTCTCCCAAAATTCTACGCAATCTACAGGATGCTATATTGCTGTAGATATTATACTGATTGATAGGTCTATCTTCCAAAACTTTTACTGCTCAGTAAGCTTAGCGGGCCCCTAGACGATCAATTTTATTGTGAAATATATATCACGTATTGTGCGATATCATTAACCGTCTAGGGTTGATATTGAACGTGCCCGCCTTTCAATCTTATAGTCAAATAAATTGTCCATTAATATTATTCAATAATATTGCACAATAAAATCTATTGTCTAGGTGCCCACGTAGTATAGCCTCCATAAAATAGTTTCTACCAAAGAATAGACAAAGTTACAGATTGATAAAGTTAATCTGTAATTTTTCTCTACAATCTGTAAGCAATTCTTCTATGGTTATTCTAAGCCTGCAGGTCGTAAAAGCTAGTTTCCTAGGAAAATTAGTATGCAAAGAGGAATGTAGGTTAAATAAAAAAAATAACACTCATTCCCTATTACAGAACTGAATAATATTATCCCTCAAGACTGAACGTTTCAAGACTGTTTATCTATATTTACTGTTCCACCTGAACCACTCATAAAATTGTCTTGTAATTTGCTGGAAAAACATTGAGATATTTCATTGCAACTTGTCCATACTGTTTACATCGAATAGACTTTGAAACTACAACACAAATTCCGTTTTTTGGCACTAGTGTATGTTTGACTGCGGGGATGGACATTATAGGCCATAGGCCACGTCTTTTTCTTGCAGGAAAATCTACGGTTTCCGCAGTATATTTCATTTTATGCGTGCAGCGCGGAACCGCGTAAACGTTTAGTAAAGAATTTGTTGTGTTCCTATATTTTGGAGCCTACCTAGAAATTTTGACAGTATGTATTTAGTTATTTTTATGAAATTCTAAAAAGATAATTGAAATTAAACGGCTTAGCATGGCTAGAGTCGTAAGGACAGGCCCTTTGTCAAGCTGCCAGTTTCTCTGCTTTACCGTATAAAAAATATTTCTAGGTCAGCCCCCCTACCATGAGCTCTTATAGCAGTATTACTTTAATATTACTTTTGAATTTCGCATAAACAAACATGATCTCTATTTATATTAACATAGCTATGTTTTTTGTTTGTGCGAAATCTGAAAGTAATATTAAAGTAATACTGCTATAAGAGCTCATGGTAGGGGGGCAGATTTTCTTTTTTCTTCTTTTGAATATTGTTTCCTTTATGATTCTAGTGTGGGAACTTTATACATTTCTCATCCTTTTGACAAATTCAGGTCATCTTATGCATTCAATTACAGCACAAATTATTATCAAATAAGTAATCCTCTATAGCTAGTAGACTTGATAACATTTGGCAAACGTCTACGGAAGCTCAAACAGTAGGAAGAAGTCGATTGTTTGTCAGTCCGTTGATGTCTCCAAACGAAAATACTCCATTCCAATTTCCAATTCACTCTAAATGTAAACAAACTTCAGCATGGGCATATGGACAGCTTTAATGCGACCGAATACAGATTACATGACGTAATAAGGAAAATAATAACACTTTAATTTGGTCGCGTTAAAACGTTTGTATACATTTAGATGAAAATGTATTGAAATGCCAGATATGATTTTCTATATGCACCGATCATTATGAACATAGTTTGTAGTTTGATACTATTGCAGAAATTAAAATTAATGCGATTATAATGCAATATTATTAAGTAACCTTTCTAATTACATTTTAAAAATAAGAATTAACTTAAAGCTAAAACAACAAAGAGAAACAAAGGTTAGTAAGAAATTAATTTATTAGTGTTAGACAAGGCAACAAAACAAAACAATTATTTAAAGCAAAAATTAAAAACTAAAGACGATTAAAAGCAAAGACAATATTAAAATTAAGTAAGCAATTCAGACGTTAGAAAATAAGAAATAGTGTGTTAGCAAGTGACAGAACATAATAAACTCACAGATCGGGCCACTCTATATCGAAAAAATCCATTTTTGTAACAAAACCAAACCAGCCTGTCCTATTTTAATTCCAACTGTATCAAGACTGAGCGTGGCTCGAATTGTGAACCAACAGTGATGTCAGAACAGCGATACGCAATTAGCAACATTAGAAAAGCTCATCACAAAGAACTGAACTACGAAAACAATACTTTAGTTGTTTATGTTTCATGAACATTGAAAATAAATGCTGAACTCTGGTCGCTGTTTAGCATTTGTGTCCTAAATCCTAATCCACATTTTTTTTTGTTAAATTTTGAATGCAGTTCAAGATCATCAAAAGAACATAATAGCGTCCATCCATTCTATTAATAAAAGAGAGAAAGAGCTGCCTAAGCAATTCTAAATGCTTCATGCAAAATTAAATCGATTCCAATAAAATTTATAGTATGGCTATTTTTTGACAGAAAAAAAGTAAATAAAAAGTTGTAGGGTTTAAGAATATCTGCGCGAAAAGATGCGGTCAATGTCTTACGAAATAATATTATTTATAACATACTCGATTGCATTATTTTATGAAAGATGATAAATTATATTAATATAATCATTATGAAACACAACATAGATAGAGAAAGAGAGAGACAGAGAGGGGGCTGTTTTCAATAAAAAATTGTAACTATCAAAGAATTAAAAATTAAATAAAGTAGCTTTACGACAGGAATACACAAATTATATTGTAAATTATTAAGAAATACTGTAGGTCTTTAATAAGACGAATTTGTATCAACATAATAAACCAGCAAGACTGTGAGAATCATAACAGACAGCTTCCGTGCAACGTTCGACCATCAAAATAGTGGCAGCACGCCAGATTTAATTCGGTTGTTTCGCGATACCCCGATACAAAGCACAATAACCTTTGGAAAAACTTTAGGCAGCTCTTTATGAGTTATTACAGTCCATATAACAAAAAACAAGACAGAAAAGGAATCTAATTATAAAAACATTAGCATAGAAACAGCAAACGTGAAAAACATCACAGACGAAAATACTTTGCAGCGAATAATGAATCATGTTTTAATTACTGTCGCGTATTTTAGGATATAATGTTACAACAATCACATTATGCCGCTATTTATGTACATGCGGGACTGACCTTGACGTGGCAGATCTCATCTCGTCAACGGTGACAGGCTGGGTGTTGTGACGCTCCCTATCGCGCACCCGGCCCTTCGAAGTCGACGGCTGGTTCTTCAGAAAGTTCTCCTTGGTCAGCGCCTGCTCCATGCTTTTTATTCGGGAGGCTATCGACGGGAACGACTTTTCGGTACCTTCGCTCGGCGATTCGTTACTCAACTCTGCCCTCCCATTACAGTTCTCCTCGACTTTTAAACGACGATCGTTTAATATTGAAAGTAATTCAACGTTAACATCGCACATCAAGCTCCTGGAGCGAGGGTTCGACTTGGGTCGCAGGTTGCGACGTCGTATCACTGCACTGGGATAACTCTCTTCCGGACCGTTTTCCCCGTTCTCTTGTGGCGGACCAGCCGCTTGCACGTCGTTCGCGTCTGCACTGAAATTTATTGGGCTAATTTTCACGTCGTTGTCTGCGCAAAATGACAGACGTGGGCGAGGCGATTGGCTCCGTTCCCTCGTGAGACTCGAGCCTCTCTGCTTCAATATAGGCTTAACTGTCGTCTCGCATTCGGATCCCGAGTGATCGGAGGCTCGCGATCTAAGGAGCGAGGATCTTCGCGAGCTTCTATCGTCCTCGCTCAAATCGAAACTAGACGTGTGGCCCTCATCGACAGAAAACTTTTTTGCTGATTTCAGTATTGGTTTTTTAGGCAGCTCGTAGTCGGGCTCCTCGTGTTCGGTTGATTTCTTTTTTAAAATAGGTTTGGGCGTTTCGGGCAAGCACACGACCGGGCACGGTCTTTCCTCCGAGAAACTTTTCTTTTTCAGTATAGGTCGCACAATTTCTTTGTCGTCTTCTACTATCTCTGCACCGCCTGCAGCCGCCAGCAGAACCGCTTGAGCGATCGACACGTGCGATGAATTAGTACTACTGCTCGAGCTGGAATTCGACTTGCGTTTTAATATTCCCTGCGGCTCGGGAGATCCATGAGAAACATCATAGGTAATAATTTCCTCCTCTTTACTCATTTTTCTTTTCAAAATACCTTGAATTTGCCCGTCGGGCGATCGATTTCGGATAATATCTTCTAGAGACGATCTTCTGTTCTTTAATATGGATTTACAGTTATCAGACGATCCATCGTCCGCAAAGGACACCTCGGGGCTACATGATCTTCTTCTAGCTACTTGAGACTCATCTAAACTGCGCCGCTTTTTTAGTATACCTTGTCGTTGTCGGTTTTCAGAGCGACTATTGTGGGGCTCTATAACACTTGGCGAAAACGTTACCGGGGGAGATGCGATGAGATGATTGGGACTGTTGGATGCAGTATTTTCTTCGTTTATAGATTTCCTTTTTAGAATCGATACGGGAGTGTGGTACGACGACGACGCATCAAGGCGGCGATTTTGACTAGACAACTCACTACTGAGATCAGAAAACATTGCACTTTGTTTTTCAAAGTCAATTAATCTTTGAGCAGCCATATCTATGTCATTCAATCTTTCTAAAACACCTCTGTTTGGTGTTATTTTCTCGTTTGTAAGGCCATGATTATACGATTGGGTATTATTTTTTTGGTCAGTATTAACAGTCAAAATGGGGTCATAATGGGTAGAGGCATTGGATTGCATCTTATTGCTGCTTGCATTTAATTTACTAACCCTATCTAATGTTTGTTTTGTCAATGCAACTAGGCTGTCCATTTCCTGTGAAAGTCGAGAGCTTGCGTGTGCAGGTCTGGGAGTTTCGTGAAGCGCGGACATCGTGGGTTCAGTTTTTGGGCTATCTAATTGACGAACATTAAGGTCCCGATTTAAGCAAACGTCTAAGTTTTCGTTTACTACAGTTTTACTAGATGAACTTTTAGAATTATTCACGCTTCTTGGCGAATTATCTAAGCTAGTCAGTCTTTTCTTTGAATTATGATATTTTTCAGTAGGACTCGTCGTATCCTTTTGAGCACGATGCGTTTTCGACTTTCGATTCGTCTCGGAATCACTTTTTAGCTTCTCAGGGCTCCTTCGTAAAGTTCTACCTCTGGTCGTTTCTATTTTGCTTTTGGGATTTTCAATTTTCGGCTCTCTCGTTAAGTCCAGCTTAACGGGAGACGTGACTATTCTATTTTTGCTGTCTGGAGTCTTTTTGGATAACGGGATACAACTTGGTTTGGTGCCAACTTCTAAGCTGCGACGTTTCTCTGGGGTTCTTAAGTGTGCAGCAGAAGATTTGCTAGTTATAGCCTTGAAACCAAATTGCAGAGCGCTTTTCGATGTAACATCTGAAGACTGCGGTGTGTCAGGTTTGGCGTGCGAAGCTTCTAGGGAGCGTCGTATTCTTGTTTTCGGCGTTGAACCTGGAAATAAACAAAGAAATCATTAAATAACGATATATACCTAATAAAACATCGCACAATGTGACATTAGTTGGCGAACTTCAAATGAGGTCTGAACCATAAGCACATAGAATTGAATCCGCACGGAAGTGAAAATTATTGACCCGCCGTGCATTGTTCTATAGGTTCACTGACTCGATGGCCGCTCGAGTTTTGCGACGTAGCAAATCAACGCAACGTACAAATTACAATACAATATGGGGGATTTATAGAAAAATAAACTATTATTTAAAAAAAATAGCTTAAAATGGTAGCTTTTATTTCATTCGGAATGAAATCTGACCCAATTTCATTATTATTTATTATTCAATTTAGAGCGATTAACTTTCAGCGCCAGTTAGCGACAGACGTTAAAAATAATTTAATATAAAGGACGGCTTTTTGAAAGCATGCCAGTCACATATTTTGTTTTTATTTTCAAGAGAAATACATAAAATGAGTCGGAGCCTGTCAAGCAGTATTGCGCCAACATGCGCCAACATGCGCCACCAAGCGCGAACGGAGAGAGTTCGCATTAAGTTGCCCAGGATCGACGTCGATTGTGCATGTTATAGACAGCTTCACGATCATGGTAATCTACCAAGACCTAACGTGAAGAGAGACCAAGGCCTAAGATGAAGTTGTTTTGGTATTAGGAACTGAGTGTACTGTTTCTAGTCTTTAGTTGTTCTACTTTTTTACCGTAGAAAGAGTAGATTCTCTTTACACTGAGGCTATTGCGAATTATCGATGATAATCACAATTTTACATTTCCCCGTAGGTAACCCCATGACTGAACTATCGGTGTGCGTCATTTGCGGTTCCGTACAATTCGTGTGTGGGTAGAATTGAAATCGGAAATTGCTTTTATAATGTTATGCATAAATTGTTATCTGTCACGTTTTGGACGCGGTTGGATATATTACATTCCGGACACTTGATAGCAAGCTATCTAGTATGACTATTCTAAATTAAGCCATACTAATATTATAAATGCAAAAGTTGTTATCTGTCTGTCCGCTACCTCTTCACGCCCAAACCGCTGAACAGATTTTGCTGATTTTGGCATGCAGATACTTCGAGTCCCGGAAAACGACCGAGCATAGTTTTTATCCCGGAGAAATTAACGGTGCCCGAGCGATAAACTAATTTTGGCGCAACGGAGGTGCGAGCGTCAACTAGTTTAATATTATATGATCTATTGCAGATACGCAAACTGATCCCGCGGAACCCTAGGCCTCCGAGGCGCAGTCTAGGCGTAGCCCGTAGGCTTCACAACAGTTTTAAAATTGAAACCGTAATTACAAAACACAATATTATGTATTATATAAAATTAAATTACGAAATTTAAAAAAACCCCCCGCCAAAAAACTTTAAAAAGTAATGAAATAACATTTCCTGACTTTAAGTTTAAATCATTCCTAAGAGTAAAGTAATATTTTAGTCCATAATTGTTGTCAAGGTGTGTCGGGGGACCGCTAAGTAAACTACCACAACAGCGACTTTTGCATTTTGTATCGCCATAATAGTCGCTGATTCTCTCGATTCGGGTCGCTGTGAACAGACCCTTAATTTATATTGTTATGTGAAATCAAACATCTACATTAGCGGTCCCCCGACACACCTTGACAACAATTATGGACTAAAATATTACTTTACTCTTAGGAATGATTTAAACTTAAAGTCAGGAAATGTTATTTCATTACTTTTTAAAGTTTTTTGGCGGGGGTTTTTTTAAATTTCGTAATTTAATTTTATTTTATGCTTTTTAAACTTGTGCAGAATAATTCCTATCAACTGGATCATATCCCAATGAATACACCTATAAAATATGTCCTCTTGGATGAGGCCATCAATATGAGCCCAAACATGAAACCTCCACTTTAGGTTCATACGGAGCTTGGCTTCTATAGAATCCAGGTGATGCTGCAGCAGTAGCATGCAAATATTTACTGTTTATCTACGTCTTACTGGTTGTCGCAATTAAAATGAGCCCAAACACGAAACCTCTGCTCTAAGTTGGTGAGGAGTTGGGTATCCTATTGATTACCAGGTGATGCTGCACCACCAGGTCAACTTTCCAATAATGTGTATATATTCATAAGTGTCTCGAACCAGGATGCAAAATATAAAACCCATCAAACGACTGCAAGTTGCTAATCGTCCTATCAGGAACCAGCTATACCGTGATATTTCAGCAATGAGCAGGCTGATGATGATGAACTATAGCTAAGAACACTCACCGTCATGTCAGCTTTCAAACAAAAAAAACTAGATCAAAATCGGTCCACCCGTTTGGATGCTACGATGCCACAGACAGACAGACAGACAGACAGACAGACAGACAGACAGACAGACAGACAGACAGACAGACACGTCAAACTTATAACACCCCTCTTTTTGGTCGGGGGTTAAAAACTCGTTCCTATTGCACTTTTAGTACAAGGATAACTCAGCCTAAATTAGAGCACTAAATCCTCCCACCAACACTCTACTCCAGGCATTACCAGGATTTCGTCAAGTTTTGTTGTACTGTATAACATTTATACTCTACCACAACAATGGCCGCTAGTTCACCGTTATTAAAACAAGCGAAACTGGGCCGAAACGTTTATTAGGTCTCGCTTTGACGCGAACCTTTGAAAAAAAAACTAAAAAAAACGTTTGATTGTCGCTCAAAACACGTCAACGACCAATTTCACGTTTTGTTATTTAAATTACCAACAGTAGAGTAACAATGGTTAGTGTAGTTTACGTTAAAATGTTGTGTGGTATTGTTATCTTTGTTATCTTTGATGCTTAGAGCATCTTTAATGGTATTCGGTTAAAAATAACTATTTAAAATAGAGAAATAGATTTTCATTTATGTAATTTTATTAGTATTTTTAGAGTTCCACATCAAGTGGTGAAAACAGCACCAAATAATAAGATTTCGTGAGTCTGTCTATCCGCTATCGGCTGTATTTGTTGTAAACCTGTATGTGTATAGAAAGAAAATTTTCTGAAAATACATTTTTTTCAGCTGTCACAATTGATATCAAATGAAGAATAAAATAAACATATCTAAAGGTTAAATAATTTAATAACATTACATACAATTTAATAACATTAGTTCATACTTATTAATTTAAATAAAGATTTATAGATTCTACAACAAAACATTTATTTAGCACTAACTGCTACGTGTACAATATGTCTACATAAATCTCAACTACACACTATGTATCGTAAGATATATTGCACCAAGTTATTCGCAGACTAAAGCTAGCTTCTGACAAGCCACAAGCCGAATAACTCGTTACAAGTTTCTAGACTATAGTCAATACTTTTATAATCTTGTATTTGTATTAAGTTAATTAGTCCCCCTACTAATAAAAAAATCTACACTTGTACAGAATACAGATCAATCATCAATGTGAAAAATGAAAATGAAATGAAATGAAAAATATTTTTTATATCTAAGGGCCTTATCACACTAGCGATTAGCGAGCGATTTGAAAGCGACGCGACTGCGCAGCGCACACTCCGCGACAGCGCAGCGTCGTCGCGGCGTGGCGTGGACGCCATTTTGTACACTCGTCTAGGGATGTGACATTACAGTAACAAAGCCAGCAGTAGTGTTTCCTCGTCAGAATCCATTTTGCTACTGAGTGTCCAAAACGCGAAAGGCAAGCTGCGTGCACGCCGCGACGCGCCGCGATGACGCCGCGATTGCGCGGCGCGGCGTGTGCGCTGCGCAGTCGCGTCGCTTTCAAATCGCTCGCTAATTTCCAGTGTGATAAGGCCCTTAGTCGGTAGAAAATTAACACAACATTTTTAGAACGTCAACATAAGGTCTGCCACCTGTTCGAGAACTAACCCAGCGAGAAGAACCGATTACCGATTTAAGAAACTAGTCTAGTACTTATAATAGGACATAAATTATTACTGCAAAAGTTTTCTAGCTAGAGGCAGCACAAGCACAGACAGTGTTCGACGTGTGACAACGTTTCTGTCAAAATAAAGCGTGTAGACCGCAACTTGTATTAAAAAAAACCTTCAATAGAAAACAAAAAGCGGCCAAGTGCGAGTTGGACTCGCCCATGAAGGGTTCCGCTGCAGCAATAAGGTTTATTTTTATTAAATTAAAATGTTTTTGATTTATTTTTATATTTCAGTCGATTTAATGAAATTTAGATTAAGGTTTACCATTTATGACATATAAAAAAAACTACCGGCTAGATCTCGTTCAAACCAATTTTCGTTGGTAGTTTTTATAGTAATGTTCATCATATTATATTTATTTACAATTATCATGCTCCTACCTTAAAAAATGGGGGGGGGGGGCGACGACACACATTTTATCACTTTGGAAGAGTCTCTCTCGCAAACTATTCAGGTTAGAAAAAAATTATATGAGAAACCTCAATATGATTGATTTTTGGAGACTTATCCATAGATACTCCACACGCATAGGTTAGATGAAAAAAATTTTTTTTGTTTCAGTTGTACCTATGGGGACCCCTAAAATTTTTAATAATTTTTCCATTTTTGCATCAAAATCTTAATGCGGTTCGCAGACTACATCTACTTACCAAGTTTCAATAGTATAGCTCTAATAGTTTCGGAGAAAAGTGGCTGTGACATACGGACGGACAGACAGATAGACAGACAGACAGACAGACAGACATGACGAATCTATAAGGGTTCTGTTTTTTGCCATTTTGGCTACGGAACCCTAAAAACGTGTTTACAACTTGATGCCTTTGCACGGAACCCTTTCGCGATTCTGGCTCGCACTTAGTCTCTTTAGGCATCTAATGCTGCTAGTGAGAGTACCTAATACATTATTCTATTCCGTTCTAAAGTTTATAAAGAAAATTGCGCCTTAAAATGGAAGAAAGCGTCGCCACGAGCGCTGTTATCTTTAGTATTATTTTACTGCGGAGTGTCTGAGAATAATCCGTATGTAGTTGGTATAAGAGTCCTGTCAAAACAAAGTAACTTTGAACGATCTTTATCTCCTGGGACTTAATATTATAATAGAAAATTAGTTCAGGCTTTCGGGGGTGCCATGAAGTCTATGAACTATCCCATATAATTTACACTACTAGTTGTTCACCGCGATTCCTGGGACAAAGGTAGCCGGTGTACTTTCCTGAAGTCTACCCTATACAGGGTGTGACAAAACTAAGTGATAACACTTTAGGGTGTGTACGTATTCCTTGTAGAGAGTACACTGTGAAAGTGGCAGCTCTGAAATACCAAATTTATTTTTTACTTTAGTATGGGGAAACTCGTGACGCCAGGGCGCTTGCTCATACAAAAGTAAAATGGTGCCCATAAAAAATGGTATTTCAGAGAGCTGCCACTAACACAGTGTAGATGTACTCTCTACAAGGAATACGTACACACCCTAAAGTATTATCACTTAGTTTTGTTACATCACTTACACCTTGTAGATTATATCTGTGCCAAGTTTCATCAAAATTGATCCAGCCGTTCAAGTCTGAAATTTAACTTAGGGACTTTATTTTTGAATGATACTACCACAGTCTATCTGCATTTTAGCTGTGTCCCTGAAATCAATTTCGCTCAACAGAAACTTTTACGCTCATTCGACCTGTGCCATATACTAATTTATTTAGCCCGTATAACATCAAAGTATAATGCTCTGGAATAACGTCTGAGGTGCGATCGATATCGTTAGCCTAGTTTTAAGCACCTTCTAAAATATGTATTATTATTTTCACAGCGAGCTACGGTCACAACTTCACTATCGTAAAGACCATTCTCCACGTTGGACCAAAATATATTGTTATGATTGCGGCCATGATGGTCAAACGATGTCGATTGTGGACAAACATATCCTTATACTTTACTCGTTCGCAATTCTCGTATCAAAGAGGCAGCAAAATATAGCTGCCAATTGACTGACAAGTTCATTATAATAATAATATAACAATTACCATAATGACTGTTATGTCGTCACTATCAGCATAAATATAATTTTAGGGACTTTTAGGGAAAGGCCAAGTGTCGGGTCTCGGGGTCCGTAAAAAGTTGCTAATTTAAAATAGATACAGTATATTGTATAAATGAGCAAAAAATTCATACATTTTCCCCATGTCCTATGACTCCTAGGCTATATGACAACTACACTAATAAAGTGTAGTTTTTGTATGAAATCACAACACGGCCGGTTGGATGACTCACTACATGTCACCGGCTTTTCATGAAAATGTATGTAAAAAGGCTGACTCATAACATTTTCACGAAAAGCTTTTTCATAATGTCCGATCCGATACAAACATTATTACTTACTTACTGCGTGCATATGATGGGCAAGTAGGATGTATTGCTTATAATACGACTATCATAGTATAAAGATCTAGTTATAACTTATATATCTACTACATTCGACCAAAATAGAAGGATTCCCCGCGCGATATAATACGTCGCAAATATCTTTGTTGTTATTAAAAATGACCGCCCCGCTATCGTATCGACATCGTCATCACATATCGGATCGGATACAATAAAAACTCGCACTAAACGCTCACCGGTCGTTTCTCTTCGCGCTACCATAAACAGTTACGACTAAACGATAAAGTGAACATCGTAATGTGAGTCTCATAATGTACGAGTGCCGACTGTCGTCAATAAACACGAACCGCGAAGCCCTAAGGTATTCATTATTCAATGAGGTGCAGACACGAGCACAACCTTAACTAGGTTATATCTATTAAATAGACTAAAAAAGGTAATTCTTCATAGTCGGTATCATCGTTTTGTATGTTTGTATGTTTGCTATTTTCTCAATAACTACTAATCCTATTTGGACGGAGTTTTAACCATTGAATAGAACATTTACCAAAGAAGGTTCTTACAGACGTAAAATTTACTTAAATGAAAAGGTTGAAAGTCACAAGAGACAAGTAGGTACCATGGACTCCAGCCACTGATCTCTATACAAGTACGCTGGATAGCTGATACCCTTTGAAATGACAGCTATTTCTTGTGCCTATTTGAAGCGGAATCAGCGCCCCCATTATTCGGGTAGAGAACTAAATCTGACGTAAAAATGACGTTTGAAAGCCGCCATATTGGCGCTGATAGCAGTAGTGAGAGTATTTGGAACTAATACTAGTGATGACAACTGTTGTTATTGGTTGTGGTTACGTCAAATTTAGTTCTCTACCCGAATAATGGGGGCGCTGATTCCGCTTCAAATAGGCACAAAAAGCAAGTGTGTATCAGCTATCCAGCGTACTTGTTTAAGGTGACGCCTTGATAATTTGGCTGTAGCGATGTCCATTTTTCTCAGCAATGACTAAAGCTAAGAAATTAAAGTTCACTGTCAGTATTCATCATGTCTTTGTCTTTGAATTACCCATAGCATAACATGATTGGTCAACTTTTATAACACAGAATAATCAATCAAAAAGACCTCTGTAAAAAAAGGGATTCCTATTTTGCCAACAGAGGAGAGTGATATAAGCTTCCAAAATTTGTACATAAATTGGTTCTAGTATACACTTTAATTTGTCCATAGCTTATATGAAATGTATTTATGGTTTTTAAATTACGCGACAAAAACCATTTTGTCGCTACGCTCTTTCCATTTTTTGCTGTTCCATTGCTTGTTTTCTATGAGAGGCCGGGCTAGCCTCGCATAGAAAACAAGCAATCTAAAACACATCCAACACGGTTTTTTAGTTTAGCACGGCGTCACCTTAATAGAGATCAGTGACTCCAGCTTAGCGCCATTGTAAGCAAAACACTTTATTTTGCGCTATATTTATATCTTTACGCGAAAACAGGACGAATGAATTGTTTTAAATTATGCTAGCCATTGTACCTACATAACATGTCAGACCCTTACATTCCGTTCCCTTTTTCTGCTCATTTGAGTTCACTCTCCTAACAACTTTAAATATAAGTAATTAAAAAGTCATAAATTATTCTCTAGAATCGCCATTTCAAACGAATCCTAATAATTCAAAAATTGCCCGAGGATTTTTCTATTAATTTCATCGGGAGTCAATAAAAGGCGTCCTTTATGACTCCTGTCTGTGTTTACGTGATGTTGAAGACCCAGGGCAATCTCAAAGGCGTCCCAGGACCCAGCTAATTACACCAGACGGTATCGATTCACGTGGAATAATCACACGTATGCGGTATGATTTAATATTATATTATTATAACCTACACATGTGTAAGTACTATTAGAGAAGTTGCTTCCAAAGCAGATGGGAGACCTACGTAGTTTGGTCGCGTTATGTCAAACCCAGTCGACAGATCACAGTAATTACCACTGAATTGACATAAGCCGACCAAACGACGTTGGTCTGTCAACTACCTAGGAATCAATTTCCTCGATGGTACGGTGGTGGTGGTATGTAGTAAGCCATCCAACTAAATTAATTCAATTTAATTCATCCTAATAAATTCGAAAGTGTGTCTGTTATTTCATGCCCATAAAACTTGGCATGAGGTACTTTGAGTTCGAGAAAAGAAACAAAATATAATATTATGTGATATGTCATATGACTGTATGCTCGACTACATTTTTGTAACCTCTACATGTGCAAAAATGTGGACTGCGTTATAGGTACCCATTTCCCAGTGTTATTCAAATTCACAACTAAGGCGATTCTAAAGATACCTCTCAAGCTCAAATCTGACCAGCCGTTTATACAGTTAAAACGTTCCAAAACATACATGTAACATACATAACCCTCCTGGCGCAGTCGGTTAAAAACTATGCCACGAAGTGAATCAAATATTCAAAAAAAAGTCCGCCTACTATTGTCCCAAACTTTTTCTATTCGTTTCCACTTACCCATAACCGAGCGTAAATCATAACTACAAACTTTTTCTATAGAAATTCCATGGCGTTTTATGTGGCGCATATAATGGGGAAAATGACTAATAAAATATAGTGCGAACATTGCCCACACAAGTGACGTCACTAAGGCCGTTTTACGTCATAGCGTTGACGACAATATTCTATTGAAACTTACAATGTAGAAGCTAAGGATCTAATTATTTACAGTTTACACTGAGATTTGTAACTGATACAACACGTATTTTTTTAGATATCAACACTAATAATTATATTATAAAAATTTGTATGTCTGTCTGTTTGTCGGTCTGTTATCTCTTCACGCCCAAAGCACTGAACTGATTTTGCAGATATTTGGTAACGGAGTTGCGGGCGTCATTTAGTGTTTTTAAACATTATTCTAATTAGACTTTATTTGACCCTCACTTGTCAGTTGTCACCGACAGTGATGATGATGATGATGAAACGAAATGAAAGAACGTGTATCGGATTTCTGGAATTAGCTCAGACTGGGGCCTCTGTAAACAAATCTAGAACATCCAATCCACTCGTAATCTAGTCCGGCTATCTATATTGTCTTATCTCCACTCCGGCTTAAGAGTTAAAAATGTAAACAATGTCATAGAAAATAAACTTTGACGGAACATCCATTCCTTGGAGGATTTTCTTTTTCCTTTGAAAACTTTCTAAGGATTTTTCGGGAATAGTGTCATAAAACTTAGATAATAACTGTATAATGTATTTTAAAAAGATTTTTCCGACTTAAAAATTGTACGTAATTGAGAATTAAAACTTCCTATCTCCAAAACTACTGAACCGATTTTGATGAAACTTGCACTATTCCCTAAGTTGAACAATACCTAGTACAATAAAAAAAGAATCACTTAAATCGGATTTGTAGTTCCGGAGATATGCGTGCACAAACATAAAAACATACATACATACACTTTTGAAATTTGGCACATTTTTTCAGAAGCTGTAGATTAACATATCTAGACACGCGGTAGCGTGTCCAGCCAAGTTCCAGCATAACAGAATGGCGAGCAGCACCGTGTGTAATATTACACGAACCATTTGCAGCTACTTTTGACCCCCTCATAATTCAGAAACTATTTCACATAAACGTTTCAAATTTGGCTCATATAATGAGACTTGCGAGATAAATATATGCTCTAAATTTCATGAGCATAGCTCAAACGGTTATTAAGATATTAAAGCCCGAAAATCTACATTTTTATCACTGACTGACTGACTGACTGACTGACCTATAGATCAAAATTCTAACCCACTTCCAGATGACCTAGAAGGCTGAAATTTGGAATCCAGCTCGATAATTGTGTGGGGAAAAATCAGAAAACAAAAAAAATCGGTCAAGTGCGAGTTGGACAGAGCGAAACTAGGCAAAAATTGTGTTTTTTGTATGGAGACCACCCTTAACTATTTATTTTATTTTACTTTTATTATATATTATGAAAGGAAAAATATAATTAAAGATTTTGTGAATATTTCAAGTACCTACCGGCTGCCATTATTGATTTTGAGCAAAAAAGGCCAAAAAATCACGTTTATTGTATGGGAGCTCCCCGTAAATATATTTTATTTGTGAAGTGAAAAACTTTATGAAATGAATAGAAGGTGACTTTATGAAGTGTTTCTGTCTGTCTGTTACCTTTTTACTCCCAAACTGCTTGTACCGATTGTTCTTAAAATATTTGGTATGGAGATATAGTTTGAGTCCTGGGAATAGACATAGAATTCTTTTAATACGTCTGTACGTCTGTCCGTCTGTCTGTCCGTCTGTCTGTCCGTCTGTTCGTCCATCCGTCCATCTGTCTGTCTCTCTGTTAGATAGCTATAATAATAGCTACACTTCCGCACAATAAGTTGTACCCTATAGTTAATGGTTGGAAATACAATTGTGTTATACCGTATTATTCCAATGCCTTCTGATGGTAGCTGCTTTTTCCATTCGCTTGGATTTTCTTTGTTTTATTCGTCTGATACTCAATAAGGCTTGGGGCTGTTTCCCCACTTCCTGATAAGTTTCAGATTAAAATATTTAATAACTTTATGAAATGACTGATGTAATGAAAACTGGCCAAGTCAAATCTAATCTAGTTGAAGATCTCACATTATTTAAATAACATCAATTGTTATAGATATTCAATAAAGCAAAGAAATAGACTCTATTATATTTTGTTCATAATGTTATTTGGTTCCTATACATACATATATTTCGATTTTCCATGAAACTTGGCACTTATTTAGATCTCCACCCTTTTTACGGCGAAGACCATAGATAAGAATAATGTTTGTATGGAACTTGGCTCTCCATTTACATTTATGTTTTTGGTGGGATTATAATATACAAAAACTGGGCAGTTCTGGAATATTACATACATACGCGTCGAATTGATAACCTCCTTTTTTTAAGTCGGTTAAAAATAGGACTTGTTATACATCGGTTTTGGCTTATTTTATTATTGCTTGTTAATCTTTTTTTTAATTTATAAAATGTCCCTTAGTCTAACCAAAGTTACCTACTTAATAGAGAAAATATATTATTTTTACCAACTTAAAAAAAACCTGCCAGAGTCAGAAACTTTGTAATTAAGGTGTCACAGTAGTATAAGGCTTTACGAAGGCCTCTATAGAGAAATCTTTTTCGTAATTTAGGCTTTAAATCTTGAACAGCCAGGTTTTAAGTGGCCATGACAAAATTTACTAAGAAAAGTGTAAGAATAATTACAAACATGTCCTCTCGACGATGGACCATGAGACAGCTAGTCAGCTAGTTACGGATATTTTAAGCATACTTCAACAAAAACTAAAAAGATTGATAAATCGCCTGCAACTCCGTTGCGCTATTCCGTTTATCGCGCGGAAACCGTTAATTTTTCCGGGATAAAAATTATGTCCTTTCCCGGGAGTCGGAACTACCAATTTCAGCAAAATCGGTTCAGCGATTTGGGCGTGAAGAGGCAACAGACAGATAGACAGACACGCCTTCGCTGATAGACTAAGTATTAATAGTATGGATTGTACCATCTAGGCAGTTGATGAGTTGACGGACCTACGTCATATTGTGTCGGCGTCAATTCAATGTTAGCTGTGATCGGTCGGATCAGTCGGATGAATTTGACTAAACGCGACCAAATTTCTTAGGTCCGCCAACTGCCTAGGAATCAACTTCTCTGATAGTTCATAGTACATTCGCAAAAGAATTCCATTTCGAGCTAACACTGGAATGAGGTCCATAACTACCGGTCCATATCTTTAGAAATTCAATTCCCACTATAAACTTTCAACTATAAAGTGGTATTACGTTGTCCCGCTGAGCCTTAGGTCGAGGTCGAGGTCGTAATAAAATGTCTCTATGCGGCAGAGGTCTTATAAAATTGCTTTTTAAATTTTCGGTCATATCACTATGGAAATAAGGTGAAAGTGGTACAGCGCACCTGTGCACGAGAATGCAGTTTTGTGGTGTTATTTTAAACTAATCACATAGTTTCGTCAGAAAAAAAGTGCTAGCTCAAAACTTCCTTGCAGCGCCGCATAAAATAGAATAGGCATGATGACAGTAAGTAAATTTCATTGAAATAATTTGTGTGTCTAAAGTATCTAAATGCTTGATTATAAAACACTGGTTCTTTTTTTATTTTACATCAAGATTAATATTTTATTGATAAAATAAAATCACTAAATATGACAATCCGCCATGAAATTTTGAACGCCAATCAGAGCGCGTGACGTCACGTTAGAGCACTTTTGACATTGACGTTTGAGTTATTTCTCTTTTACCACAGACATTTTTTTTAATCGTCTCGGTCGGGACAGGCAAAGGGATTACCACAGACAATTATTACTGTCGAATGATTCCTATACAGCTGTCACTTGTCAGCTATACTCTAGAGTGACGTCACAAGTGACGCCATGACACCTTGAAGTGTTTTGGTGCAAATTTTAAATTTATGATTTAAAAACTAACTTTTATATATTACTAAACCATAATTTTTAGCAGAAATATTATGTTTGTTGTAATCAATATATATTTCCGAGTATTATAGAACAGTTTCTCAAAATTTGTCATCATGCCTATTGCGCTAGCTACGCTGCGCGCTGGAGTAGATTTTTTTGATGTACTTAGCTTATTATGTTATAGTTAGACCAAATTTTATACTACTTAATATTATGTTGCATTTAGGTTACTGCTCCTTAAGTTAAAAATCTATCTCAGTCTGTTTCAAACAAATGACTTGCGAAGTATGTATTAGAAAAACGAAAACGCTCGAATATCATATCGTTACATCTTCATGGGTCCCCAGGACCCATGAAGATGTAACGGACAGACACAAGCACATCCGCATTTATACTATTAGTAGGTATCATGTAGAGCTACAAAAATAAGTTATATTTAATTTCGTTACATTCTAGTCTGAAAAATAGCAACATCTGCTTTTAAATTTACCAATTAAAATTATTTAAAAGCTACCTAGAGAACCGCACTCAATGTGTCAAGATTGACAATGTATATAGCTCATTTCAAAATAATACAAAATATGGTGTTCCACAAGGAAGTATTTTAGGGCCAACACTATTTTTAATATACATAAATGATATGTGCCAACTTAAATTAGACCATGGCAAAATCATTTCATACGCCGATGACACAGCACTTGTTTTTTCTGCTAACAAATATCGCGAAGTTTTCGAGCATGCACAGCAAGGTTTTAATATCGTAAATAATTGGCTATTGACACATTTATTAACATTAAATGCTGAAAAAACTAAATACATAAAGTTTTCGATGCGTAAATCCACCTCAGCAGTTACTAACCTGCCACTATATATGCACATCTTTGCACAACATTTTCTAACATGGCATGCACATGTCCTAGTATTGATGGGATCAACAATATAAAGTATCTAGGTATAATAGTAGACGAAAATCTGTCTTTTAGGCCTCATGTAGATAAACTATGTGAAAAAATACGTAAGTTGATGTTTATTTTCAAGAAACTTCGTAATGTAATAGACCAACATTTAATCAAGCAGGTTTATTTTGCTTTATGTCAATCGATTCTAACTTATTGTATTACAATATCTTGGGGAGGAGTAGGCAAAACGCTGTTACTAACCGTTGAAAGAGCACAAAGGGCAATAATCAAAATATGTAACTTTCGACCATTTCTTTTCCCTACTAACCAGCTTTATGCGTCATTTGAAGTACTAACAGTTCGTCAGCTTTTCATACTAAACGTAGTACTAAAGCAACACACATCCCTACCCTTCTACCCGGATTCCATCAACAAAAGGCGGAAAGATATCGTTTGCCCACTAGAAATAAATACAAAACATGCTTTTGCTAATAAGTATTATATATTCTTAGGTCCTCTTCTTTATAAAAGAATTAATGCCCTGTTAAATATATATTCCGTTAATTATATTAATTGTAAAAGAAACCTTAAAAAATTTCTTCAAAATTTGACGTATGAGGAAACAGAAAAATTTTTAGTGGTTTTGCAATAAACTAACATTATTAGAATAAGATTTAGTAAACTGTATAATATTGTGTAATTATAAATTAATACTAGTATAGGGAATTTAAAACTATTATAACCATAGTTAGTATATCTAATTTTTAGTATACTGTATATCTAATTAATACGTCACTATAAGGCATATTTATAGTTTGTATCGTTGTAATAATTATTGTTGTAGCACTAATTTTCGCCTGAAACACAGGGTATCCTAGTTCAGGCAATCGTATATTATTTTAGTCTTATTTAGCTTAAGTAGCTCTAATAATATTTTGTATCTCATCAATAATGTAAATACTGAATAAATATTATTATTATTATTATTAAAGTCAAAAGCAAAAATACCAAGATTCTTAATCGCTAACATTAAAGCTTACTATAAAATGCATAACATAAAAGCTTAGAAGCAGCTTAAATTGTGAAATATTAAAATGGCTAAAGTAATGTCAGCCAATACATTTTACGTAACACGAGCGGGCGTGTCTAGATCTTCTAAGCTTATTAAATATTCACGTCTGAATTCTTTATTATTGCAAACTCTGTATAGTAGGAAAACTTGGGAAGTTCAAGATATTAAAAAGAAGGCAATTTAGAAAATATGTAAGTACCTATTTAGGTAAGTACTCACCTCAAGAAATAAAAATAGGCTTTTCCTCAAAAATGAATAATTATACAAGTTGAGGCAAAAAGCACGATTACGGGCGAAGCGAGCGCGTAATTTGTGAGTTGTGAGCCGCAGAATTTCGGTTCGGCAGAATTCTGCTGCATTGGGTTTCATACAAAAATGTTCTGTTTGATTCACAAGAGCGCAATTTTGTGAGTCATGATATTTTGTATGAAAAGATATTTACGCGGCAGAAATTCTGCGACTCACAACTCACAAATTACGCTCGTTTGGCTTCCACCCTAATGCTCAATCGCTGCACCTCGTAGTTTGGAACCCAAACAACTCGAAGCGAACTAGTTCAGACATTTGTCCCGCCGAATATCCCGAAATCTGCCGTATATCTACCGAATGTCCCGAAATCGACAAAGATGGCGTTACTATTTCTTGTAGGTACTAAAATTTATTTCTGTGAGATATACGTTGTAACTTGTAGCTTGTAACTCAAACGTATTACTTTACCCCAGCAGCTATGGTATGCTTCCTATTCTAAAACCATTGGCATTTTGAACGCGTACGGGACAAAAAGTCCGATTTAGAGCAGTGGACACAGCCTACAAACTGCAGTCAGACTGTTTTAAATACTCCCTCAGGAGTCAGGAAGTATTATAAAGGAGCGAGGTGTGTCGCGATAATGGTCCCACTGCTAGCCGACTCGGAAATTTTATATCAACAGAATTTCAAATATCCCACCGCGATATCTAATGTAATGACTTTTTAAGCTTCATCATCGTTAGCCCATTTATATTTGCTCGTCTATACTGACATTTTGACTAGTGCTCTTGTATTGCGCACACACTTATCACTATAAAGTCACTCCTGTTACCACTCACCCAGACACTATGAGATGCAAACAAACGATCCCTATGTTTACATAATAATCATAGGGTCTGAGTGACTTTATGGTGATAAGTGTGTGCGCAATACAAAAGCACTCTTTTCCTTTACTCTCATAATCTAGATTCTAATTTCTAGCGAAACGCAAGATCGACACGTCTGGCGAGAATCAGACGCAGGATCTACTTTTGAAATGCCCATCGTCTTTATTGACTGCTCTGTCTCACATTTTTTGTAAATATTATATGTTTTTCCAACAGGTAATCGAATCAGGAGCTAAGTTCTAAACAAAACTACTAGTCACTATGTTAAAGCACCATGTATGCATTTGATGTACATATTGTACTTACATTATATCAATAGACATGTCACATGACAATAACAAATACTATCGGACGCATTCACGATAATATGCACTTATATAAACTGTTGTGTAACATCGCTATAAAATTATTTTAATAGACGTCTAGACTCTAGACTCGAGACGAAACAAATTCGAGAACACGATCACCTTTTTTTTTTTTTGAGGGGGGGAAATACGTTACGTATCCCCCACCCCTTCGGGGGAAGGGGCGGGGGTATGTGGGACTCCCTACAAGAGGTGTACCCACTAAAACCCCCCCATGCCCTCCTTCCAGCCGTGGGATACGGGCACTCTGTTGTTGAACTCCGTGTTCTCACGGCGAGAACACGATCACCTAAAATACTTTAACTCTGGACTACTTGAACTAAAAGGTCTTGAAATCTTTTAATGGAAAACTGAGTTCTTCAGGGACTTATATCTTATTTATTTGTTGAATCAATATTTTTAAGTTCCGCACCCAAAGGGAAAAAACAGTCCGTCAGACTCAGTTTGTCTGTCCCCAGGCTGTATCTCAAGGACGGTGGATAGCTAATGTTGAATTTTTTACAAATTATATCCCTTCCCATCTACGAATAATAAAAACTATTTATTATTCGTATAGCTCCCATACAAAAAAAAGTTTTGCCATTCCATGCTTTATAATGGTACGAAACCCGTCGTGCGCGAGTACGACTCACTCTTGGCCGATTTTTTTAGGTTTAGTCCATCTTAAACTAACTGGCAGGATGAAAAGGAAAGGACCCTAAAGAGGTCTTTCCTCTAGCCTCAGCATAATCACAAACATACAGTTAACAAACCAAAATCAGGAGAAATAAACATTAAGCAATAAGCGAGTATAAACTACGTCTAAAATGAAATATAATGTACATATTTCCACAGTGAGCTCACAAAAGTCATTAGATAAAGCAAATATTAGTGAACACATAATGGGAACAAACGCAAATTTACACTGTTTAATACCGACTGCGGTTAAATTGTATTAAATGTGAAAGCGTTCTAAATGATAAAACAGTTCGTTTAGTTAGTTTTTCTTGCCGGGCTAGGGATGAAACAGTAGTAGATAATATTCTTTTTGTTGACTTTCCGAAAGATCAATTTGAATCCATCACTAAAAGCTGTAGCCTGTAGGTTTTTAAATTACTCATTCAGTTCGACGAGAAATTTTCCGACGAAAATAATGTGCACTTTTTGCAAATTGCCAAACGCCTGCCATGTTTATTGGGAGCCGTTTATTTTGAACAGTGATCAAACAATCCGAATTACGAATATTATATTGTGTTTGCGCGGTATATCGCGATATCTCGTGAAAAATGGTGCACAGATAAGATACGAGTATGATGATAATATAATAAATCGATCTCGTCTTTTATCTCCGGTGTACAAGGCTGCTATAATAAAGTATCGATCCAAACTTCCATACTTAAGTCCAATTTCACCAACGTCTGTTAGTGTTAACAGCTTGTTAAAATGTCATGTCTTCTCTTTCATTCATATGAAAAACGAAAGAGCTAACTTGATACCAATTCGAGCATTAACTTTAACAGTCGTTGGTGAAATTTGGTCTGAATATTATATTATAAATGCGAAAAGTGTGTCTGTCTGTTACCTCTTCACGCCCAAACCGCTCAACCGATTGCTGGATTGCTTCTTGAATGTTTTTTGAAAAAACATTCAAGAAGGTAGCGTATATCTCCTCTTAAAAAGCCAGTAAAACATTTGCAACTTTCCCGATTTTGCGGGCTTTCATGCGTGACGGCAGTCGCTTCGCATTAGGTGATTTATCTTTTTTTTATCCCCTAGATTTAAAATGGGGTTTAAGCCAAAGCTTATAGGACCAATAACCAATAACCTACTTACTACAGAAACGCATAACCACTTTCAACATTTCACATCAGTCGTAATAACTCCAATCGCCCTCGTTATAAACATTCACAAAACCAATTAGACACCAATAATTATACTACCTACATAAATTAGCAGAACTCATGTAGCCTAAGAGTTCTTATGCCGTCGAAATAAGGCTCTGATGAGAGGTAACATGAAAGTGAACGCGTAGTAAACGCCAACAGGGTTTTATATATGGGGCCAGCTGAAATATAATATGTCCCGGTACGATCCCATGGGACAACGTTTCTGGATAGTGAAACCGTAGTCGATTGTCAATTACGAATTTGTTGATTGCGTGTACCGTTCCAAGTAGTAAGGGTCGTCAGTTAACATGGATAAAATTAAATTAAGAAATTTAAAAAAACCCCCGCCAAAAAACTTTAAAAAGTAATGAAATAACATTTCCTGACTTTAAGTTTAAATCATTCCTAAGAGTAAAGTAATATTTTAGTCCATAATTGTTGTCAAGGTGTGTCGGGGGACCGCTAAGTACCTAAACTACCATAACAGCGACTTTTGCATTTTGTATCGCCATAATAGTCGCTGATTCTCTCGATTCGGGTATATTGTTATGTGAAATCAAACATCTACATTAGCGGTCCCCCGACAGACCTTGACAACAATTATGGACTAAAATATTACTTTACTCTTAGGAATGATTTAAACTTAAAGTCAGGAAATGTTATTTCATTACTTTTTAAAGTTTTTTGGCGGGGGTTTTTTTAAATTTCTTAATTTAATTTTATTTTATGCTTTTTAAACTTGTGCAGAATAATTCCTATCAACTGGATCATATCCCAATGAATACCATCTATAAAATATGTCCTCTTGGATGAGGCCATCAATATGAGCCCAAACATGAAACCTCCACTTTAGGTTCATACGGAGCTTGGCTCCTATAGAATCCAGGTGATGCTGCAGCAGCAGCATGCAAATATTTACTGTTTATCTACGTCTTACTGGTTGTCGCAATTAAAATGAGCCCAAACACGAAACCTCTGCTCTAAGTTGGTGAGGAGTTGGGTATCCTATTGATTACCAGGTGATGCTGCACCACCAGGTTAACTTTCCAATAATGTGTATATATTCATAAGTGTCTCGAACCAGGATGCAAAAATATAAAACCCATCAAACGACTGCAAGTTGCTAATCGTCCTATCACGAACCATATATACCGTGATATTTCAGCAATGAGCAGGCTGATGATGATGAACTATAGCTAAGAACACTCTCCGTCATGTCAGCTTTCAAACAAAAAAAACTAGATCAAAATCGGTCCACCCGTTTGGATGCTACGATGCCACAGACAGACAGACAGACAGACAGACAGACAGACAGACAGACACGTCAAACTTATAACACCCCTCTTTTTGGTCGGGGGTTAAAAATTATCAGGGAAATGTGAGCTGATGTTGGATGGTATGTTTTAAATGGTTTTTGTATGTAGCCTACAGTTTAATGTTAATAACTTAGTGTTCTGGCTGGTAAATCTCTGCACCTTTCCCAAAATTAAAATGTTTTATAATGATTATAATGTTACTGAAGTTTAGTTACCAAATCATGGCATGAAATGTATCTTGTAGTTGGGGCACAGTCTGGATACGTACCTGAAACAATAGAATTAATTATAAGTTTATCATATCATAATGCGTACAGTACACAATACACGTTACATTTGAGTAAATATTTTTCATATTATAGTCTTATGCCGCGGCCGCATATGCTTGGTGCTTCGCGCTAAAACCGATACTATTGGACCATCTGCGTGTATCGTCCAATACACAGAAATAAATCAAGACAGAACGGCTAAGCGGGTGGAGTACGCGTGTTTCATACTTGCACAAGTGGGCAAAATTAGTTGAACGTTGATTCAGTCAGCGCGCACGTCTCGACTTGATTACACCGGAGCGGTTGTGCAAAAATGCCTCATTGTGCAGTGTCTAATTGTAAAAACAGAAGAACGAAAGTGAATCGGTCAAAATAAGGTATTTCTTTCCACCGGTAAGTTATTTGTTCTAACTAAAAGCAAAGCAAAAATTGACACGCGCGATTCCTTAGCAACGCACGCGTATCGCCGTTCTATCTTGATTTATTTCTGTGGTCCAATAGTATCGTCTCTTAGCACGAAGCTTCGGACGATAGACTCAGATGCGGCCGGGCCGTCACTCTTATCTATCTAGATATAAAAAGAAGCTTAGTTATTAGGGTTCCGTAGCCAAAATGGCAAAAAAGGAACCCTTATAGATTCGTCATGTCTGTCTGTCTGTCTGTCTGTCTGTCTGTCTGTCTGTCCGTCCGTCCGTATGTCACAGCCACTTTTCTCCGAAACTATTAGAGCTATACTATTGAAACTTTGTAAGTAGATGTAGTCTGTGAACCGCATTAAGATTTTGATGCAAAAATGGAAAAAATATTAAAAATTTTAGGGGTCCCCATAGGTACAACTGAAACAAAAAAAATTTTTTTTCATCTAACCTATGCGTGTGTGGTATCTATGGATAGGTCTCCAAAAATCATATTGAGGTTTCTCATATCATTTTTTTCTAACCTGAATAGTTTGCGAGAGAGACTCTTCCAAAGTGGAAAAATGTGTGTCCCCCCCCCTCTAATTTCTAAAGTAGAGGCATGATAATTCTAAAAAAAATATATGATGTATATTACTATAAAAACTACCAACGAAAATTGGTTTGAACGAGATCTAGCCAGTAGTTTTTTTTATACGTCATAAATAGTAAACCTTAATGAAACAAAAAAATTTTTTTTTCATCTAACCTATGCGTGTGTGGTATCTATGGATAGGTCTCCAAAAATCATATTGAGGTTTCTCATATCATTTTTTTCTAACCTGAATAGTTTGCGAGAGAGACTCTTCCAAAGTGGAAAAATTTGTGTCCCCCCCCCTCTAATTTCTAAAGTAGAGGCATGATAATTCTAAAAAAAATATATGATGTATATTACTATAAAAACTACCAACGAAAATTGGTTTGAACGAGATCTAGCCAGTAGTTTTTTTTATACGTCATAAATAGTAAACCTTAATGAAACAAAAAAAAATTTTTTTCATCTAACCTATGCGTGTGTGGTATCTATGGATAGGTCTCCAAAAATCATATTGAGGTTTCTCATATCATTTTTTTCTAACCTGAATAGTTTGCGAGAGAGACTCTTCCAAAGTGGAAAAATTTGTGTCCCCCCCCCTCTAATTTCTAAAGTAGAGGCATGATAATTCTAAAAAAAATATATGATGTATATTACTATAAAAACTACCAACGAAAATTGGTTTGAACGAGATCTAGCTAGTAGTTTTTTTTATACGTCATAAATAGTAAACCTTAATCTAAATTTCATTAAATCGACTGAAATATAAAAATAAATCAAAAATAATATAATTTCATAAAAATTAACCTTATTGCTGCTGCGGAACCCTCCATGGGCGAGTCCAACTCGCACTTGGCCGCTTTTTTACTTATTAGGTAGAAAAATGCCTACTTTTGTAGCCTAACTTAGATAATACCTACTGTTATAAAAAATGTGACGAGGCTCTAAAGCACTCCTTAATTTACGATTGTATTTACAAATAGTGCGGCTGTTGTTGTTTGAGTTTAGTAACAACAAACACAATAGACACAAAATATGATAATTGATATTACTAGACTAGAATATTACTGTGTAACTAACGCCCGAAAACTCCAGATTACTAAAAGTTACCAAATAATTTCAAAGTCAAAGCAAAGCACTAAAAGAAACAGTACCTAAGTGTTACTCAAATAAAGCTCTACTTTAACATTAAGGCGCTATATTGAAAATAACGTCCTTTTTGAAGTAATACTATAGGACCCTCAGAAATGTTACAAATCTGGTAATGAGATATACGTATATATCTTCATAGCCTTATCTAGGTTTGAGAAGAACCAAAAAGTGAAGAAACACGATTAATGTATTTTGCCTCGATACATTTAATTTTCGAAATGACCTCTGAAAAATACGAATTTTGAAGATTATTTTTAAACGAGAATAGATGTATTGTAAGAAATTTGTCTAATTGATAGACACCTTTGCAACTCAGAATCGTATAGAAGCGTTTTGCTTAAATGCTCCTAGTTATTTTTTAAATAAACAAAATTACGGTTTTGTCGCATGTTTTCCGAGCGAGCCGATAGCTTCTGGCCGCAGCGTATTCACGACTTTATGTAGTATATACAAATTAAGTATAAAATTGCCCTTTCAGTAAAATTACTTTCAATATAGCGCCTTAAACTAGGTTATTACTTATTACTCAATCGCAATGAACTAATTAACAAGAGTTATAGATTAACGTGGGAGTTACTCCTACAATATCAAAGGGATTTATAAGTTTATTGACCCGCTGAAACCTGATATAATCTTATCGAAATACATTATCAAAATGTTATAAAAATTATGAACATAATATCAAACATTAAAGTAAAACAAATATTAGTTAGACTATATTTTCTAAAGCTAGGTCGACCTTTAGATCGACACCGAATACAATTTGTCCTGTGACATGTTGTAACTTATAAGTTATAACTTATTATAACATAGATAGATCAGCTTAAACTTTTTTAGCCGATCTGTGCTTCCTTTTTTAGGATCCTCAATTTTATATATATCTCTATGTAAGACAAAATAAGAGAAGACTATGCCAGTTGCGACATATCTCTTCGACCACACACAACCACGAACACAAAACACAAAAATCAAAATAGATCTGACAATATAGGCCAAGCGTTTACATTTTTAACTCAACTCCCAACTTTAAACGTCACAAATAACATAGACTGTGCTTTTTCTGCTTCACGAAAAAGCTACATCCATACTTTCTAATATTATAAATGCGAAAGTGTGTCTGTCTGTCTGTTAACCTCTTTACGTCCAAACCACTGATGGTTCAGTGGTTTGGACGTAATTCGCTGAAATTTGGTATGAACATATTTCGAGTCCCGGGAAAGGACTTAGGTTACTTTTTAACCCGGAAAAATGGACGGTTCATGCGAGATAAACTAATTTTGGCGCAACGGAGTTGCGGGCGTCATCTAGTAGGTGATATTTTTAACCCCTTACTACTAATTGTACTATTAATATGTATTAAGTGCCCTTACTAATAAAATATTAACACGGAACCACTTTGTTGCTTTTGTCTATCAATTAGTAAATTTTCCAATTATATATCAGACGAAGATGTGAATGATGAATCAAAAGTTTTCTTATGTATTAAAAATGGTTAAAATATTTTATTAAAATAAATATTAACCATGATCTATGATCCCTTATAAAGCAGTAAATAATCGGCCAAGTGCGAGTCGGACTCGCGCACGAAGGGTTCCGTACCGGTATAGAGCGAAAGTAGACAAAAAATTGTGTTTTTTGTATGGGAGCCCGCCCCCCTTAAATATTTACTTTAATTTAATTTTATTATTAATTATTAAAGTACAAATACAATTAAGGATTTTGTGAAAATTTCAAGTGCGTAGCTGTTACCATTATTGATTACGAGCAAAAAAGTCCAAAAAAATCACGTTTCTTGTATGGGAGCCCCCCTTAAAAATAAACTTTATTTTATTTTTAGTATTTGTTGTTATAGCGGCAACAGATATACACAATCTGTGAAAATTTCAGAAGTCTAGCTATAGCGGTTCTTGAGATACAGCCTGGAGACATACAGACGGACGGACGGACGGACAAACTGGACAGACATCGAAGTCTTAGTAATAGGGTCCCGTTTTTACCCTTTGGGTACGAAATGGGAAATTTGACCTGTTTCACGAATTTGATGAAAACATTTTGACAGGGGTTGAAAATCTAGGGGGTGAAGCACGGAATAAACCTCAACATGATTACTACTAACCTACAAATACTTATAGTCTGCTATTTGATGTACGGATCTATTACAAATCCAATAAACTTTTAGTTCCCAATAAAATTGAGGCCTAAGTAAACAGTTCTAAAATTATAATTAAATTCAGCCTCTCCAGGCTTTACGACCGTTTTACGCGAGGCAATGTTTATTTTAATACTCAAGTTTCATTTTATAACTAAACTAATTTAGGGCACAAACTTTATCCCTCGCTGTCGGACAAAATATAATAATTATATTTTGTCCGACAGCGAGGGATACTATGAGGCCGGGCTGCCTCACAGGTCACACCTGAGCTGCGTGATGCGTCCCAAACTCCCAACAAAGTTCACGCAATACGCTATTAGATTTTTGAAAGATATTATAATAACGACACCATTTTTGATCGTTTGAAAGAAAATTGAAAGTCGTAACTAAACAGATCCTGAAGAAAGACAGGCAGACGCGACGGGCGGACCACGAAATTTCAGTTAGAGTTCTGTTAATAAATACCCTTTGTGTATGAAACCTTAAAAACGTGATGCAATAATTTTCGATTTCTCATGCCCTAGCTGAAAATTGAAATACAATATTTCAATGTAGACCGTATAACTTTTATAATCAAATAGTAACGACTTAATGTACCTAACATAATATTTTCATTATTAATTTGATAGAAAGCAAAGATTTGGCCATCAACAACAACACTTCATTGTTAATGCGAAAATGTGTATTTGATAAAATCCCATGGCCTATAGCATAATTTGTATCCCAGAAAAATGTACGGTTCCCGCGCGATAAACTAATTTCGGCACAACAAAGTTGCGGACAGTATCTCATAACTTAATAAACTGTCATCATGACGTTTTCATCAAAATGATTTAAATATCAACAACAATATAAGGATTTTTGGTTTGTATGTCGATATTAGTACTTAAGTACCTAATTAGACATGTGGTAATTATAAAATACTAGCTAGACTTATTCAATTACCTAGTTATTTTTATTAAAGGTGAAGTCAGGTCACAAACTTCCTTCAGACTTCTGAGACATAAAAGGAAATTAGTAAAAAGTTTATAAAGATAACTTATAAAGATAACTTAATGATAAAGATAACTTAACTGGATAATCTCATGGACGCAACTAAGACTGGAGAGGATTAACGAATGCATTCAGCTTAGACTTTTCAAAATAGCCTTTTTGCTTATTAACTTGTGTACTAATAATGATCAAAATATTGTCACATTTGCACAAAACCATGTGCAAAAATTTCCTTTTATTATTTGGCATGACCATAGATTTGGGGGGGGGGTCATGTCCCCTGTGACCCCCCCCCCCCCCCCTTCGGACCGCATCTGAATGCTACAAAGCGATTAAAAGTTATAAAACAAAAGAATATTCATCATCACTACACGTGCCTTTAACATAATTATAGATTTTAGTTAACACTTGTCATATCATCAGTATGTAAACAGTCAACAGCTGATTACCCCGAGCAACTAAGTGGCAAACTCACCATAAACATGTCACACAAATGCACTGAAATACCTGAAAGATTCACTTCCTGCCACCGTTTCCAAGTTTAGACCACTTCGATGCGCTTTGTGTAAATAATTTAAAAATGTCGCGACAAAAACACGTTCGCACCCCACGACAGCCGGCGTCAGACTGAGCCACGTTTACTCGAAACGGTTTACCGAATCGACTGATATTAGATATAGCTAAAATACAGTGAATTTGTTGACATAATATTGATATTTGTTGAAACGCGAAAAACCAGCAAGATGATAGTCCTTTGGCAACTCAGGGAAGAGACATAATAGAAGTGGCTTAAAATGTTCTCCACAGTGTGCTTTGCTCTAAGTTTTCGCCATCACGCCTACGGCCTAGCCAATTTCGAAAAAAATTTAAATGGGCATATTTTGAGTTCCGATTTTCACTGCGACAAAATGTATGTACAGTTTGGGAGCTATAGACATATTTATAATTTAACCCCCACACTGTATCAGAAGTTTTAACTTCAAACTAATTTATTTTCATGTAAAGCTTTTCGTCCATATTATTTTCTAAAATTGTCTCTACAATGTAATCCCCTAGGCCTCTACCAAAATATAAACTTCGTCACGCCTTTTCTATTCACCTGTTACAATATAACCTCTCTTTCATATCCTTTGTTATTATAAGAGCTACTAAACTATTTACCTGCTATAATATGTATAGAACCTCTCTATACATATTATAGCAGGATATATCCTTTGTTATAATAGCTAAGCTGTTGATCCCTTCAGTCGATAATCCATCACTCCTCACCTGTTGCTCAAGTCACTCGGCCGGACGAGGACACCGCTGAATTCGTGTAATCAGGTCAACCATTAACTCCGTTATCGGGTCAAATTTGCTTTGAATGACCATCAACTTACGGAATGAATGCCCGGCATTTTAATGCCCAGTTTCTGTGGTTTTCGGAACGAAGTCCCTTACGGAGGCTAGACGGAAAAAGTTGTAAGTAATGAAACTTTTTTATTAAATAAGTAACTGCATAGTAGGGGCAGAGGGCCCATACTATGCAGTTACTTTATATGTACGTTACTTTACATGTATTACGTGATAGTTTAGTTTTCCATACGCTAGCGATTTTGATGGGCTTGAATCTTTACCAATCAATGCTATTAAAAAGATTCGCATAAAATCTTGAAGCATGAGCGTACGAAATAAAAGTCCATCTTACTCGCATTTCCTCAAAATCATTATTTTAGCAACATTATACAGCTAAACCAGAGACCAGACATACAAACGTTACAATTTTTGAACCCGAAAAGCGAGGGTTGTTAAAAGACGTGCCTTTGTGTGCCTATAATATCACGGTTTCAATTTTCAAAGGGATCAGATTGATTTACTTTTGTCTAAAAGCTGACCTGATTATAATTATTCATCATCGTCATCAGCACGGTTACAGCTTTATGGGGAATTTTATTTTAAAAGACAACAACTAAACTTAGTTGTTGACTGTTATCGTTTACTTAACACTGATAATATTAAACACATAACAGCATGAGTAAAAAGGGGCCTGAGTCAAGACGAATTCGTAATCGCTTCGTTATAGAATCGCCGCTCAAAATGTATGGAATTGACATAAGACGAGTCGAACGTCAACGTCATATTAACGAACGCTTATGTCAATTCCATACATTTTGATCGGCGATTCTATAACGAAGCGATTACGAATTCGTCTTGACTCAGGCCCCAGTAATCTATTCTGTCTGCACATGTGTCACGTGTGGCCTTCGACTGATAATAATTATATGTTATGACAGTACCACACATAGTATCTTGTTTAGTGACGAGATAGTGTGGGTGCAATATACCGGCCAAGTGCAAGCCGCACTTCTTCGTATGCAGGGTTCACAGTAGGTACAAATAACAAAAACGTTTCTTGTAAAGAAATTTTAATATTTTCTGATTGTAAACAGTCAAAATGGGAACAGTAAAACAGACAATCAGTAAAAAATATAATGCCTGCTGAATGCTGAATCGTAATGGCTAAAAGTTGCAGGCGACGTTTGGTATGGTACCTATACATTTTATTTAGTACCTAGTACCTACCTATACTAGTCTACCGAGTCTACCTAATCGTCATGGAAAACCAACTGTAACCGTACATAATAGCTTCCACTATTCATCAAGCGGGTAAACGATGGAAGAAAACGGAACAAACATATCGTTAGCTGCCAATCGGCCGTTGTACATTACACGAGCTTGTAATGATGTAAACAGTGTTCTTTGTTGCAACATCAACCTACCGAAATAGTCTACTGGATGTGGACTGAAATGAAGCACAGGTATCATGGCAGTAACAATCTGGTAAGCCCTTTGGTTGGGTATTCTATCGTTATAGTTAACTACCTAACTTCTAGGATTTAGAGCTTACCTCTAGACTCGGAGATCACGTTTTCAATTAATACCCGTGTTTGACAATATTGTTAAAAGTTTAGTTAGAGCTAGATATTGCAAAAAGCAAAAGAATGACGATCCCTGTCGAGTGTCGATGGGTATGTAAAAAGCCTTTTAGAAAATTAAGGATCTCTTGCGATTCGTGTCAGTCGTCCGTCCCACTAGGTCACCAAAGGGGTGCTTCTGTGTTATACGCACACTTGTATACATACCTACGCACACTTGGCCATATTAAAATAACTCCTGGATAGCTGTTATCAAAGAAACTAATCGGACACCGATATGACATCTCTGATCTAATTCGCTTCTAATTCCAACCATATTCCCCACAACGTTTCCCAATAAATCTAGAATCTAGATCTTCCCCCATGTAATCGCCTCCAGCATCCCAGTAACCGGGTCAGCTAAACGGGCTAACATGAAAACGCTCCTGACGAGTGTTCCCAAGTGTCGCGCTAATTCCTCACGATCCTCGACACACGTGTGACGGCTTTAGATTTGTGAGAAGTCATGTGCAATGTTCTTTTTTTCAGGTGGGCTAAAATTGCATTCGCGAGTTAGGGCTGCGTTTCTACCAACAAAACCATGCATTGGAATTTGGAATGTGTCTTTATGTTCCAAAAGAATCACTGCGAGGTCAAGTCAGGCAAATAAATTGGTTCTCAAAAACACAACATCCTCCTCCTTCGCAACGCAGCTCCTGAAAAAACGAATCCTTACTTAAAAACATTTCGTATAACTGTTGGCGAGGAAACGTCATCACCAAGTAAGTTTGGTGAATTTTTTCCCTGCAATGGTTGCTCATTAGAGCCCTGACGTCACTACGACCATTGAGTAAGGTGACATACAATTCAGTATTAACTGTGTGGTCAGATATTGCCAATAAGGTGACACCTGACACCAGTATGGAAGGAACAGGTGTCACCGAAACCTTATTCAGGTTTCGTGATATTCATTTCCCTGGTTTTCGCGGAATGTGATGAATCGCTGTGGCAACTAATTCCATTGTGTTGGTATTAACATATTACCGGCACGCAACACCACTTTAATAAAGTAGCTTCTTGGAAATGGAACGAGACATTTTGGACGAATAGAATGACCGAAATGTCTAATGAATTGGGCAAAATTATAGCGGAGAAAATACAAGTACTTGCAAACAAAAACTTAAGTAGTTCACCCGCTAGATTTGCAGTGAATCAGCATTGCAAATGTCCACATTGTCGAATGCCAATGATACTTATGTGATATGTAAACCAATTTCCGCCAATGATGACTTATTGCAAATCGTGTATAAAAAACCCACAATAAATTTTCCATGGAAAAACTGTTAATTTTAAAATATTATAGTTTTCATTTTCTCCACGAGTTTCCGAGACAGGAAGAAAATAAGAAAATAATATTTATGTTGCTTCAACATTTTCTGATGTCAATTTCCTCTTACCCTAACGATGTCTAGAATTTTAATTTTTTAAGATCTCGCGCATATTACGTAAATTACAAGCCTTGGCGTAAAACCACTTAATGCCAAGTCCCGTAGGAACCGTACAGTTTGCTGCGACATGAAGAAGCTTCTATCGACTCGAATCTCCCATACTACGATCTCATAATGATTAGAAGTAAATGATCCATGTGTCTCAATGGTCGCATTGGCTCACATTCAAAGGGTGCAGTCCAAAATCCCAAAAATCACTTGAGCTTCGAAGGGATTATATTTTGGCAGGATTATTGTCCATTCACCACCCACCAGACGTTCTTGGAACCAGGTTAATGTGAGTCGATTATAAGAGCAATACTCTTTATTTAGGTCGTAAGGAAATTAAGCGATCTTTACCGTTGCCTCCAGCCTCATCAGTTGATCACACAAGTACGGAAATGACACAGCTAATGTGTGTGAATGCAAATGTAGAGCTGACATAAAGGAGAAAGAAGTTATTAATATCAATAAACCAGCAACTGAGCAGCTAAAATTAAGGAGAAAGAATGAATAATACTTATCAAATCAGCTGTTTGGGTCCAATGACCTAAATGGTGATTTTGAGGGCGGCGCGTATAGCAAAGATAAGTTTGTCTATGAAACTAAACCGTCAAATGATATTGTTTGAATGTGTGTGACTGGCGTCGCGTTGTAGGCTGCAATTTTTAGGTCTTCACCATTAAAAAGCCACATTATGACAGCTCATCGGCAGTGGGCTACAAAAAATTTAAATTTCTGAAACAGAATTTGCTGAAAATTCTACTGAAGAGCGGGATCACAGATCGCAATGTCAGGATCTTTCATATGCTCGCATGGAATCGCCCCATAAGCAAAAGCGAGTCAATCTTGAATCTGTATGATACAGTTACAGTATACAGTACAGAGTACAGACTGCATTTGACAGTTGACAGTAAGTGCAATAACGGCGCGAGGTCGTCAACCGGCCGCGAAGGCCGCGTGACGTCACACGGGAAACCGTGTCACGACCGACGCATATCTACAAGTTATATACAGCTGATATGGCAATTAAAGGATCTATTACTGCAATGTTATGACGCTAGATGCAGCACCAGCATAGACAGTAAACAAAGAGTTCTGTTCGACGTTTGACAACATGTCGGATTTTGGTCGTGTGCTAGCAGCTACCCTCTGCTCCGACCTTTGAGTAATATTTCCTATTCTCCTATTGCTGAAGATACAGAACATTGCACAACCTCCCGTTTTGTTGGCAACTTCAAGTCGTATTAATACCTCGATCGTGGAAAAACGAGGCACAAGCCTAGCCTTTCTATTGTTATCGCGGTAGGTAACCGGTAACCGCTTGGAGCTTGAAGCGCTGACCAAAAGGCAAAAAGTTAAATAATCGAAATGTTTTTAAACAAAATCCATTACGAGGTAGGTACCAAATGCTGGGAATTTACGAGTCACGAGCACGACTGATTCGAAGCAAATGATTAGTACTTTAAAACACACATTGGTACATCACTCACAAACCAAGACCACTACAGTATCTGCCAAAAATGGGTATTATCCGAGTCTAAAACCAATAAGTTGTAATAATAATTATTGTTCGAGCCCTCTGCATCATCTATACATATAATAAAACTGTAGAAATGTGAATTCTTTACATTAAAGATATTCAAAAAATAATAAGCGGGGGGTGTCACTAGATCGTTAAAGAAGCCAAAAATGTGGTTAGTTTTTTGTCTGTCTGTATGTTTGTTCCACTATCACACGAAAACTACTGATCCGATTTGAAAGCGGTTTTCGCAGATATATTTGTCTTCTTCCAACTTAACATCTGGTGTATAAAAAAAATTCCCCCCGCCCCTCTAAGGGGGCAAAAGAGGGGTCAGATTTTGTATCAAACTTTTTTCAACACGAAAAGTACTAATCCGATTTGCATACGGTTTTGGCAGATATATTTGTCTCCTTCCAACTCAATATGTGGTGTATAAACTATTCCCCCCTACCCCTCTAAGGGGACCAAAAAGGGGGTCAGATTTTGTATCAAATTTTTTCTCTAATGGACTTCATATTATTAACTGTATTTTCCAACTTAACATCAGGTGCACAATTTTTCCCCCCACCCCTCTTAGGGGACAAAAGAGGGGGTAAGATTTTGTATCAACTCAGGAGACATGAAGTAGAAAAACTTTTAATGGCAAAACAACGTTTTCCGGGTTAGTGATCAATAAAAGAATCTGAACATGGTCCATTTAAAAATTTTACTGCCATCAATTTTAATCTTGAAATATCAAGAACCGAAAGACAAAAAACATTAATATATATGGCTGAATATGCGAATATAAAACTAAACGACCGAAAATGCTAACGACTCTGCAGCTGTAAAAGTTTTGCAAATGTCATTGTCTAGACTAGAGCTGAAAACCTCGGTGATCTTCAGACAGATTCTAGACATTTATATTGTTAAGAATATAAAAGAATTCCAGAGTAAAAATATATGAAAGTTAAAAAAAGTGGTCGAGTCAAAAGCAATGTATATTTTAGAATCTTTTTGTGTTGTTAATCATATAAAAGGATAGCTAGACCCTAGAAATAATCTGAATGAATTTGGTTTTATTGTAACACTGTGCAATGCTGAACAATTACTATTTTCAGGCATTTAACAACTAAGAGTGGGTTGCACCGGCTTACTTCAACTATAACTTTAACCATAACAAAATGTGAAATGAACTGTCAAATCCCTAGCAAAAGTCGCCATATTTGACGATAACCTTAACCTTAACTTTAGCTACGCTTCTGGTGCAATTCACCCACCAACAGGTAGGTTGCACCAACTAACCTATAACAAAATGTCAAATGAACTCAAATCTCTAGTTAAAGGCAATAATGGACCTTTAGAGTGGGTTGCACCAGCTTACTTTAACTATAACTTTAACCATAACAAAAAGTCAAATGAACAGTCAAATCCCTAGTAAAAGTCCATTATCGACGCCATATTTGACGATAACCTTAACTTTAACTACGCTTCTGGTGCAATTCACCCGAACTAAATTAAACTAACCTTAACTATAACAACTAATATTTAACGATAACCTTAACTATAACAACGCCTCTGGTGCAACCCACCCTAAAACTTATTAAGACATCTTATAGTATGTGATTAGCCGAAATATTTCATTTTGGCGAGAGGTCCATTGAAATGAGAAACCCCTATCTGACTTTCGTTGTGGTTACAAAAATATTTTTTTTTTTATGAGCCTATACTATCCCACTGCTGGGCAAAGGCCTCCCCCAAGGTCACAAAAATATAATTATTACATTTTATGGACCATTAAATGAAATGTCTTTAGGTAGCTTGTAGTACAACGCGACGATTTATATCGACGACTTGAGAAACAATTTTAATCTAAGTTTATAAAGTAATATTTGAGATCGCCGTAAATCGCGCTAAGCACATCTTTAGTGTCGTGACACGACATGCACTTTAACGTACAAGGTTCGAAGACGGCAGCACTATCAGCATACATAACAGCGCCAATAAATTGTACTTGAAATATTTGAAAAGCAAATTATTTAAATAAAACTTAAAATAGAAGATCTGCTCAAAATTTAAGCAACAGCAACCCAACAACTTTGTTACAAATTACAACAGTATTCAGTAAGATAAATTGACACAAACATCCGAACAAAGAACACTTCCCTTTTTTGGCTTGATTTTCTACCAACTTAGAGTGAGTTGCATCAACCTACTTTATAACTTTGACCATAACAAAATGTCAAATCCCTAGCAAAAGTCGCCATATTTTACGATAACCTTAACCTTAACTTTAATTATGCTTCTGGTGCAATTCACCCTTAACTTTTTAATTCACCGAGTTATAGTAAGTTGTAAGAGGTATATTAATCTAGTCATTCATTATAATTGCATCAAAACAAAACTGTTTACAAACTGTCAAAACAAACCCTTTCTTTTGGCGCAGTCGGGCAAAAAGCATTCGTCTGACGCGACGGCTAATGCCTCCTCTACATATCGGCGGATGCGTCGGGAGATGCATCCGCGATCCGTCCACACATCTGTGAGTTATTCAGTCTGTGCTCAATCGTTAAAGACGTAACTCGTGCCGCAAAAAATGGATATAGAGACAGAAGCGGCTGCTTCTATATAATATACTTAATTAGCACCTATAGTGCACCGCAGTAGAGTTTTTTAAAAAAATGGAGCAAAAGAAGGTGGTGGATGCTGTCTATACACAGAAACAGAACAAAGTAATTGAAAATAATTTTTCCTCATTGGTCATGAGTCATGATTCATGTTACAAATAGCCATTTCGACGACAGAACTGAGCACACACACGTCCACACTCCACTCTCACTAAATTTCCATCGAATACGGCAGACGTGTGGATTCATTTGATCCGTGTTGAAAAACCGACACCAAACGGATGAGTGGCAGATGCATCGGCCGACGTCAAGCAAAAACCACCCTCTACACATCGGCGGACGCATCCGCAAATATAATCTGCCGACGCATCCGCCGATATGTAGAGGAGGCATTAAGTAGAACAATTCGTGCATAAAAGATAGCGCTTCTCTATAAATATAAAGCTAAAAGTATCGAAAACGTGCACCGCATTTTAAAATCGATACACCTGCTAACTTTACAAGTTACAACAAATTGATATAGTACGACGTGGTCGATCCATGGTATAAAACGGTTTTGCACTAAGTCTGATTTCGATTTGGAACCGATCAGAATCTGACTGGAAATCTTAGTATTATGACTTTGAATTTTTATACCTTGTCAGAGATACATTTTCAGGACTGAATTTTGAGTTTATTGTTTTTATAGACAGCCTCGTGAAAACGTTTCTCTGTCTGTCTTTTGCCTTTTCCCCCTTTAGCCGCTAAAACGATTGCAATGAAATTTGCTATCAAGATACAGTTTCAAGAAAGCAAGCACATATTATAATAGTTTTATCACGGAAAATGTACGGTTCCTGCGCGCAATCCCGTTCACTAGAACCGATATAAAATTCGAGTAGCACACATATAAAACTGCATAGCGGAAGTCCAGTGGGACGATACCCTCAATATTTCACGCGATGTAGGCCGCGCACATTAATAACGACAAAAATCCCGGAATCCAACGCCGACACATTGTGATTAACTTGTAGTCTATTTACAAGCCAGATCGAGTTTCATTAGCTTGTTGTTTTAGCGTTCTAGATTAGCAAATTGTGGTATTGTGTGGCACGAAAGGGCCAGCAGAACTAGAGACCTGATGAGTACTTTGAATGTTAGATTTCAGGCTGTTTCACTCGGCCCATCGACAAGAGCTAAAAGTAAAGTAACATAATAACTGTATTTTATAAAAAGATAAAACCGACTTCAAAATTGTACGTAATTGAGAATTAAAACTTCCTATCTCCAAAACTACTGAACCGATTTTGATGAAACTTGCACTATTCCCTAAGTTGAACAATACCTAGTACAATAAAAAAAGAATCAATTAAATCGGACTTGCAGTTGCGGAGATATGCGTGAACAAACATAAAAACATACATACATACATACACTTTTGAAATTTGGCACATTTGTTCAGAAGCTGTTATGGATTAACATATACAAAAACTGGACATTTCTGGAAATATTACATACATACGCGTCGAATTGATAACCTCCTTTTTTTGAAGTCGGTTAAAAATTTTTCCAGGAGTTCTCAATGTTTTATTCAATTGCAAAGTTATTGTAGTGGATCAGCACAGCTCATACATCAGGAACTTTGAAGGAGGAATTGCAACAGCAATGCCAAGGTGAATATTGTAAAACATCGTTTTACAGTCGCGAGATGCTTGTCTGCGGGATTTCAGCGCAAATAACGTTGCCCCACACTTCCCTAACATCTTAGCAACTCGACAGGAAAGTGACTGAATCGATCAAGAAACAAAGCTGCATGCTGCTTTGAAACAGAAAAATCATCGTACAGGTCACAGCAATGTTTTCAGGTCGTTCCTCTCGCACAAATCCTCGTATAAATCACTCACGGCTCGCGCTGCGCTGCCAATTTTTGGCGACTCGCATCGCGTCGGGCGAAATGCGAATGTCATACGTTATGGTTTACTGTCGATTCATGCAGAGAATAACACGTTATGCATTCAAAACAACCCCTCTTTATCTTAAAATGCCAGTACACAGTTGATGAATCCGATCATCTGAAAACAAATGACTGAAGCTGATGGTCATTATTATAAAATGAACTAGAAATTATACAGACGAACATAATATAAGTTTGGAAGAACATTTGGAAGTCGGGTAAAAATAAGCAGACAGCTATCTCAAACCGGGCCCCGGTTTGAGATAGCTGCCACAGCCCACAATGTTCCCAACACAAGTCACAAGAGGAATTACTTATCTCACTCGTAATAAAATAAACAATTTGCAGTCGGCTGTGCTCTAGTCGAGCTAGCGCATTCGTGCAGAAGCACGGCTTCTTACATTTTATAATATCTAGATGAATTTTTAGTCAGGCTTTATATTTTATATGAAGTATTTATAGTAAATAGTAGGTAAATAGGCCTAAATACATTATATTAAAACATTCCTCACAAATTGTATGGGACTCGCCCGCCGGGTTTCACCTGAAGAGCTACTACAGGCTGACAAAAGCTAACTGGTTACTCCACTCCAACTGACCCATTTCACCGCAATTAACCAGCCTTTTCACCGTTGTAACTTGACATGAGCGGGTTAAATACCATCATCATTACTATCATCATAAAAACCTTAGCCCCAATTTCACCAACCACCGCGTTGTCATTTACCTACTATTTACTACCAAACAAAGCTATTTTAACCAAACCGTTAAAGTTAACGCTCGAATTAGTAATATGTTAACTCTCTTATTTTTTCGAATGAAAGATGAAACCTGACATTTTAAAAAGCTGTTACATGTCTAAGGCAGAGGTTACACGATCTATTTTTCATCAATCTGATCCATCAATCTGATTGACGGAATACTGATAGTTATGAAAAAGTACATATTAAAAAAAAAAGCGGCCAAGTGCGAGTTGGACTCGCCCATGGAGGGTTCCGCAGCAGCAATAAGGTTTATTTTTATGAAATTAAAATATTTTTGATTTATTTTTATATTTCAGTCGATTTAATGAAATTTAGATTAAGGTTTACTATTTATGACGTATAAAAAAAACTACTGGCTAGATCTCGTTCAAACCAATTTTCGTTGGTAGTTTTTATAGTAATCTACATCATATATTTTTTTTTAGAATTATCATGTCTCTACTTTAGAAATTAGAGGGGGGGGACACACATTTTTCCACTTTGGAAGAGTCTCTCTCGCAAACTATTCAGGTTAGAAAAAAATGATTTGAGAAACCTCAATATGATTTTTGGAGACCTATCCATAGATACCCCACACGCATAGGTTAGATGAAAAAAAAAATTTTTTGTTTCAGTTGTACCTATGGGGACCCCTAAAATTTTTAATATTTTTTCCATTTTTGCATCAAAATCTTAATGCGGTTTACAGACTACATCTGCTTACCAAGTTTCAATAGTATAGCTCTAATAGTTTCGGAGAAAAGTGGCTGTGACATACGGACGGACGGACGGACGGACAGACAGACAGACAGACAGACAGACAGACAGACAGACAGACAGACAGACAGACAGACAGACAGACAGACAGACAGACAGACAAACAGACAGACAGACAGACAGACAGACAAACAGACAGACAGACAGACATGACGAATCTATAAGGGTTCCTTTTTTGCCATTTTGGCTACGGAACCCTAAAAATGATCAATCCATCAATCCGTGGGTTAGACGATCAATTTTTCGTCAATCTAGATCGGATTGATGGATCAGATTGATGAAAAATTGATCGTGTAACCTCTGCCTAAGGTTATTTCTCTTTAAAAACAAAACTTGAAGTTTCTTAAGCATTATTAAGATCCTTGAAGTACCTTGGCATTGTCCAACAAATTTTAAAACTAGCCAAAGTTACCAGGTAAGGTACCTCTTCAACTCCCAAGCGGCTACATACGGCCGCGAGAACAATAGATTTCCAAGAATCCGCGATCGAAGAATTTTCCAATTATAAAATACTCTCAACCTAACACAATATATTTCACAAAAAATCTGCTAAACATCTTATGTGATTCATTGCGAAGCGTTTCCACATTATTAAACGCGAAATTGCCCTGGAAAATGCTGTGCTGAAAATGTCAAACAATATGCTCAAAAATGCACCATCTCCTTGGATTAGCTTCAAAACTATCGCGAAAATTATGCTTTTAAAAATCTTCAGAAAATATTTAGCTCAAAAATGACTTTCGACTTTCGAGATCTGACATGCGGATACCAACAGCGAATAATATGGGGATTTCTCTCTCAAATAAACGTAGGTCTGTCTTAGCGTCAGGGCGCAAGGATTTTTAAATAAACGCAAGGAAAACTATAATATTTACTAACAATGATATTTCAAACGTAAAAGATTGCTGTCTGGTACAATCACTCTTAAAGCGCTGAACTAATTGAAACATTTGGTATGAAGTAACAAGTATTTTCATCAAGGAAAAATGTAGGGTTCATGACTCATGATCTCATAAATGAATTCAGCTAACAAAATAATCATAATAATTAAAAACCTATGAAGTTAAGATAATAATATAATGATTTTGTTAGTGCATTCGCGAATTCGGCACAATGACATTGACGTCACATCTCGATTCTCGATAATTCACGCGGGCGATGGCCGATGAGTGACGACTGACGGGTGACTGACGACATGACACGCGGACAGAATCGACCCACGGCCGCCCGCGCCGGGACGTCTGACACGATCAATGACAACCAAACCATATCAGCAGTGGGTTTAGTTTTTTTTAACTTTGACAGGACTTCTTAGGCCCACTTGCGCAGATCTGAGTTAAAGTTAACTCCGAGTTAAACATCATGTCATATCTGTCCCTCACTTTAAAGAGTGATAGAAATGACATGATGTTTAACTCAGAGTTAACTTTAACCCAGATCTACGCAAGTCCGCCTTAGAAGATCAGGCCACAGCATAAAAGCATTCAGTAGTTTTATGTCGAAGCAATGCAGCGCGACGTCACGTTATTTCTACTTGCTTAAAACTTGTATCTATGTTAATTGTTATTGTTACTATAATATTATGCTCCGACAAATTATTTCATCTCATCTTAGCAATTCACCGATAATCGTTCTAGTGAAGTATTTCTACTTGACCCAATTCAGGTACAATCATACTATTTTTAATCAAATATGCACTTCGCTTGTTCAACATTCTTTCAGCTCAATTCTTCCCAAACCATACATTCAGATAATATTATAAACTAGATGACGCCCGCAACTCCGTTGCGCCAAGACTCACAGAAAGTATCTATGTCCTTTTTCGGGACTCGAGCATCTCCATGCCAATTGCCAAATTTCAGTAAAATCGGTTCAGCGGTATGTGCGTGAAGAGATAACAAACTTTCGCAATATTAGTACGGATAATTAACGAAATTTCAGGCACCTATTTTGGCGAAACAGCCCCTACACACCTGCATATTGTGAAACGAGACACCTTGACACCGTCACAGACGTCACACTTTCATTATCACAGACTGAGTGGCATCATTATAATTGGACGATGCCAATTAAATACTACAATATATTATAATAGCTCCCACACCGGTTTCGGTGACGGTGGCCGGTTTCATTGAAACCAGGCCAGCTACGCAGGAGTATTTTTAGTGCCCAAGTGTGTGCGCAATACACAAGAGCACTCTCTATTCCTTTACTCTCATAACCCAGTGGGACGGCGGACCGAAACGACCGACACGACCGGCGAGAGATCAGGCGCAGGACCGACTTTATACATGCCCATCCGACGCATGGATCATCTTACTTGTCAGACAATCAGGTGATCAGCCTGCATTGTCCTAACCAAACTTGGAAATAACATGTTTCCAACGCGGGACTCGAACCCACGACCTCCGAGTCAAAAGCCGCGCTCTATAATACATAGTGTAACTATTATATAAAGTTATTTTCTGCATTCACAAATTACATTATTTAGTTTTAACTTTTAACAACAGATCTCGGGGCTTACTGCAGCCTTTCAAGAGAAACAGTTCTTAGCTATGCGTTGTTCTTCAATAAATAATAATTTTAACATATTAATATTATTTTGGATCTCGATATGTACCAAAAGACTATTAATTCAACGAAACGCTAAATTACTTTATATATTCTCTTTGTGTGTCGGTCTGTCACGTTCCACACCCAAACTAAGCTAACTTATCATGATATTTTGCTGGTTTATAAGGAACCTGTATTCTGTTGTATTATCTTTTTGTATATTCTGAACCTGCCTTCGACTTGCACCAGCCAAGACATTATCATTCACCATTATTAAAATACGATCGTTTTACGTTAGGTACTTTCATGAAAGTATATCTACTTTCTTCACCTTTACTTTGAACGAAGTTTTATATTATCATCCTTAAATCAAGGTCCACTTTCGTCCATAGCCTTTACTTCGAACAAGGTTATCCTTACAAGTAGGTACAACCAAGTACAACAAACTTACCAATACTGTAGTAACACCGACATATTAACACCAAGAATACAATCCAAGATAACACTATGGGTGCCTCCTCCACTATCATTTCCATATTCAATCACATATCACAAACAATCGAAGAAAAACCCGGTAAAAAATACAACCCGGCAAAAACAAGTAACATGTGGGTAGATTCTGGTACGTGACACTAATATGCCTGGCACTCGAGCAAAAGTCATTCTATTCCTGACGATAATTTAAAAAAAACTATTCTCGTCGTATTTTGCCAAATATTCACTCGGTGTTTACACACATTAAATGTTTTGTTGTCCAATTTCACTTTCAATATCGAACGCCGCCAAGCACTAATTCGATTTTCAAATCGAATGACATTTGTTTTTTTTACACATTCACGACAAACGTCGTTCGCGTTATGCCGACCAAAATTACCTTTTTACACTTTTTTTTTTTTTTAAACTTGGAGCAGATAACAGCGCGCAGCGATCCCGTGTGGTAGACTGACCTGCGCCGGCGCATGTGTCGACGGCAGTGCTCTTGAATGATAACGAAAATAAAACCCGCCTCCCAAGGAGTGTGCCTACATGAACAAAAGCCCTATTCAGAAGTGTCAATAGCCCTTAACATTACCATCATAATAGACGCCGAATATTGAATCATCCGTAGGTCATAGGACGCATCGTTTGTCGACCTTTCTTATGAATAGTAGACTATACATTCGCCTATCATCTTAATGACATTAAAATATAATTTATTATACACATAATATTATGTTTAAGACAAAAAACATTGGTAAAAAACGTGGCCAAAAAAATTCCCATGTAGTGTATTTTAGGGGGGCCACTTTGATCTAATTAAACATTGGTGCAACATTCTCTCGTTAGAATATCTTCGGTCAAAACAATAATCAAAATATCCTGAATTTTAAAATACATTAGAATATTATAAATCATAATATTGTGTTAAAAAGTTTTTACAAACAGTAAAATTAGATTTTTAATTTTTTGTAACCATATTTCTATTACGTATTATAGGTAATATAATTAAAACATTAATAACATTTTACATATTTAATTATGTTTGTTACTTTTCTTCATAATCATTTAACCAAGTAGTGGGCCGAAAGTGAGCCTGAAAAAATTTTCACGAAAAGTTCAATAAACTTTAAATCGATCCGAGCGAATAAATACTTACGACCGATAAAAATAAAATTACATTTTTCATCTTGTATTTTTAATAATCTGAATCAGACAGATATTAATATTCTGTTGCATACAGCATAATATTATAATTTCGATGCTATTAATATTATTTAAATGCATAGATATACTATGAATTTTAAATGTAATTGGATTTGTGTCGTGAAAATGGAATATAATTTGTTAAATAAACCACGACGCGATTTACAAGTTAAAAGTTAAAATAATTAAAAGTTAAAATCCATATTGCTTGAGCGGTTTAATGAAGAGGCAACAGACAAACATAATTTTGCATTTTAATTATCAATCAATCAATCAATCAATCAATCAAATAGTTTATTGCAGACAACAGTATAGTCCATATAAATTCATTAACATAAAATTGAAAATTAAATAACAGATAATATCAAAATTACACAATTTTTACTAATAATTGTGTAATTTTGATATTACGTATTATGTAAACGTGCATGCATTTTGGTCCATTTTATCACAGAATAAATAATAGTACTCCGTACAGAAGTTTATCTTAGAAAATGTATCCAACGAAATGTCTTCTTTAAATCTATAAACATATGGTACCATTTAGAATGACTCAGAGTTCAGCGCCTGTTCGTTTATTTACCTACAAAAATTTATTAAAAGCCAATTTCATTCTTATGCCTACGGATAACGATCCATATTACACTGAACCTATACATTGAGCGGCCCGCTCGAATGTACTATTGTGCCGCTAGGGCAGCTAGGGCTGAATGTACCAAAAAAAATACCTGCGCGCATTTAATTATAAACCATAAACAACTTTTTGTGATGATTAATGGAACTTTCTTTAAATACTTATTATATTCAGTATAATGAGAGTAATTAAGTAAAAAAAACGAAAATGGCGTAACAGACGTGCCCATGACGTGCCAACAGAGCAATCAAAAAGATACGGGCGAAATACTTTATTGGCATTTAAGTATATTATTTTATGGAAGTGACCAAATAAGTATGTCACCATGGCAACGTCCATCGCGTATACGGCAAAACAACGGGACAGCTAGTATACTTAATAAGTACTATATTAATAAGATTTATGTTTAATGTATTACCTACATAATGTAGTAAAAGGTACCTATTCAAAGTACAAATAATACTTTGCATGAGTCATATTATATTACTTACTTTTCAGCGTCCTTAGGTAACCAAAAAAAGCGGCCAAGTGCGAGTTGGACTCGCCCATGGAGGGTTCCGCAGCAGCAATAAGGTTTATTTTTATGAAATTATAATATTTTTGATTTATTTTTATATTTCAGTCGATTTAATGAAATTTAGATTAAGGTTTACTATTTATGACGTATAAAAAAAACTACTGGCTAGATCTCGTTCAAACCAATTTTCGTTGGTAGTTTTTATAGTAATCTACATCATATATATTTTTTAGAATTATCATGCCTCTGGGCGATTCCATTAGGCGGGTACAACAGTTTGACACACTTAAAGCTTCCTACAGGCAAAATGAAGCATATTTATTAATAAAATATCCCTTGAAGGGATACATTTCAACTAGTTTAACAATGATTTATAAATGAAAACCTTCATCCAATGTTTGGAAGGCCACAAACAGGTCTGAAGTGCCATCGCCGGTGCAACCAATTTGACCCACCATTAAGAACTGTGATGAGTTCATATGTGAATACTGGTTATTCCGAAACTTTTACAAAATAACTTGCCTATATTTCAAAATAGCATAAAACAAAGAAACTATGTAACTAGATAAAAGTAATTATAATAATAAGTACTAGAAATTATTAACCATTTTACGATCGCGGGCGCAACATCAAAATTCTCAAATCTCTTAAAGGTGAATTAAATCGTAATTCTCTAACAAATTTTAAAATTTTCGATATGGAATATATAATTATACTAATAAGTTTGTAATAAAACTGCACCAAATTGTAGTTTTTTTTATTTTCAGTTGTTTATTGGCCTGACAAAATTAATCGTCTAAATCACTAAAAACGATTGAATAGTGTAATTTATACAAAAGATTTCGATATATTGCTGTATAACTATACTACAACTAAACATTAATTTGAAATATATTATGCTATTTTAATTTAAGAATATGGGAAAAAACATCGCGCCCCTTAGATGATATTGCTTAAAAACGCTCTAAATTATTCGAATTTCATCTTTAACCGATAAAAGTTGTTTTATTAGTAAATACACATCTTCTTACGTATATTCCAATTGAGAAATGTAATGAATGTCTCATTTTAAAAAATTTCGTTAAGGGCCGTCTGTAGCGGAATGGCCCCTCTACTTTAGAAATTAGAGGGGGGGGACACACATTTTTCCACTTTGGAAGAGTCTCTCTCGCAAACTATTCAGGTTAGAAAAAAATGATTTGAGAAACCTCAATATGATTTTTGGAGACCTATCCATAGATACTCCACACGCATAGGTTAGATAAAATTTTTTTTTTTTGTTTCAGTTGTACCTATGGGGATTGGGGACCCCTAAAATTTTTAATATTTTTTCCATTTTTGCATCAAAATCTTAATGCGGTTCACATACTACATCTACTTACCAAGTTTCAATAGTATAGCTCTAATAGTTTCGGAGAAAAGTGGCTGTGACATACGGACGGACGGACGGACGGACGGACGGACGGACGGACAGACAGACAGACAGACAGACAGACAGACAGACAGACAGACAGACAGACATGACGAATCTATAAGGGTTACTTTTTTGCCATTTTGGCTACGGAACCCTAAAAAGATAAATTTGTATCGCAATCAGTTTTTAAACAATTGAATACAGCACCATACTTTTTAGGGTGTTTCTTTTTATTTTCCATTTTAATAAAAACAGGTCAAAACTTAAAAAGTATGTCCGTCGCTGCTCGCTCGCGCAGCCCCACTGAATTATACCCTGCGCAAGGGCAGCCGCGCGTAGGTATATTTTCGATACCTACGCGCGGAGTGAGACAGGCCAGCCCCCTTACCATGACCTCTTATAGCAGTATTACTTTAATATTACTTTTGAATTTCGCATAAACAAACATGATCTCTATTTATATAAACATAGGTATGTTTTTTGTTTGTGCGAAATCTGAAAGTAATATTAAAGTAATACTGCTATAAGAGCTCATGGTAGGGGGGCTGATTTTATCATGAATGGACAATCAGTGTCCATTCGACTCGCAATGAGTTTCAGGTAACTGTTGGAGCTTAGTATATATATAGAGCTTAGTATATGTATAGTAGTTATACTTAGTATGACGTGTGATGTGTTTGTTCCTGCAGTCTGCGCTACTGTGAACGGACCCTTAAACACTGTATGAATCACAATTCACAACGCTCAAGATACAAGAGGACATTACCTAAATGTGTAATTTCCATACTTAGGTAATAATATTATAAATGTGTTATTGATTTATGTAAGCTAAAACATATTTCATTGATCTTAGAATACCAAATTATGATAATTTAATTATCTTTACTAAATTAGATGATAGTTTTTATATTTAATTCTGACCACACTGACAATGTACCATCCTTTTTACCGTCGCACCACTTGTAGTGGGGGTTGACGGGTAAAAATTGCGTACATAAATATTAAATACCCCAAGGGCGCAGTATGGTCTACTAAATATATATATTCTGTGGTATGGTGTGGACTTTGACGGAGGAACCATGATCGTGATGCCGCGGCCGATACTATTGGACGATCTGCGTGTATCGTCCAATAGTATCGTGTCATTGCACGAAGCTTCGGACGATAGACGCAGATGCGGCCGGGCCGTTAGAGGAATCTCTGCCCGAAAGTGTACAATTGTATAATATTGTAGAATAAATGAACTGGAAAGTCATTATGGAGTTTCTTATCAAATGCGAGGGAGGGTGTCTGTCTGTTACCTTTAAGCTTAAGCCGCTGAACCGATTTTGCTGAAATGTAGTATAAGGATACTTAGTTTGAGTCCCGGGAAATGACAAAGGATACTTTTTATCCCGGGAAAATGTACGGTTCCCGCGCGATAAACGAGTTTTGGCGCAACTGAGTTGCGGACGTCATCGGTAATCTTGTACTATAATGAGTATGACGAAAAGTTTCTTTCTTCTCTTTGTACTGAATTACTGATGTTGTACAGATATAAAATACTCTTCTAATTTGGTGTGTTTATGTTGTGAGATCGTTGAACCTGTGTGTTGTTGGTGTTTTGCGGAAACAGTGACGCCAGACCCAATTACAGTTCAAACTTCAAACACACTGTAGAGGCGTAGAAAAATTAGCTATCTAGTAACAAAACCAAAGGAGTCAAGTAACAGACTTAAGACACTTAATATAAATACCTACTGTTGTATTAAATATTATTAAGTGTAACCCAGACGCATTCAATCTAAACCTTAAAAAACAGCGCAGAGTCATAAGTCATAACTAGGGCCCGGATTTGTATGTAAATACATAATATATTTATTTTACGCGATTTTCGGCCTAGAATGAGTTTTTTTACACGAATTATCATGTTTAGACTGTGAAAAACCAAGTTTTATTTTCCATATTTTTCCATATTTTAGGGTTTTCCAAAGATAAGTCCACATTTTGCAAGAAAATGTCACAATTATCCATATTTTCACAAAATACTAAAAAAAGTAAGTACGTTCCCAGTGCGGCTGCGTATTTCGTTCCTCTCGCGTTTTATCGTCGTATTTTGTTTCCAAAAAAGATTATTGAAGAAATAGAAAATAAAGTTTCAGATGCTGTTGCTGACATGGCTAAACAAAAACTGAAGTATGTTTCGGTCTTCGGGTAAAATAAAGGATTTATGTAATACACAAAAAAAAACTGTGCCGATTTTTGATGTTTCAGTAACTATAGTGCGTCAAAAAAGTGAAGAAATTAAAAAGTGGCAACATCGTAGTGTCATCCCTTTCAAATCAATCTAAGAAAAAAGTGGCTACCACTTTTTAATTTCTTTATTCTATTTAGACTATAGGTACAGTAATTATTTCCTTCATTAAATACTTTTATTCCCAAACCCAAAATGCATAGGCATAGCCAGCATAGCATATTTCTGGTCTCTATCTCTTTGTTAACAGTCACGATAGTAACTCTTTAGTCTTTACTTACCTACACTAAAACAATGTTTTATTATTATAATTTTATACTCCATATTTTATCCATATTAATTCTATTTTTTACTACATATTTTTCCATTTTTTCGATTTTTTCGTCCACATTTTATGTGTACATATTTTGAATTTTTTAATACATATTTTTCCGGGCCCTAGTCATAACAACACTTCAAGTCAATTCATCTACAAATGAAATCCATAATAATATATATAGCAAGGAGGCTAGATACTAGTGTGTGACAGTTGCTAGGCAACCGGGGATTATTATTATGGGACTTGGAGCTTGGAGGATCAGGAATAAAGGATTGTAATTTGTACTGTATTACACTGGCGCCAACCTGTGGCCATTATTTTTTTTCACAAGAAATAACGAACCCAGTCCCAGTGTTCTGTGTGTAGCTAGCCGAACTGTGAAAAAGCAGAATGCCACGAAGCACACGTCAACATCCCCGTTACGAGAGTGAAGAGGAAGACACACAGCAAGCCAGCGACGGCGAAGAACCCGGGAACGAGACGATAGTTTTCGCCGACCCGCGGCAAGGATTGTAATTTGTACTGTATTACATATACTAATTTACTAATTTTACTAATTTACTAATATTTACTAATTTACTAATATTTACTAATTATTACTAATTACTAATATTACTAATTACTAATTTACTAATTTTATTATAAATGCGAAAGTGTGTCTGTCTGTCTGTCAGTCTGTCTATCTGTCTGTTACCACTTCACGCTCAAACCGCTGAACCGATTTAGCTGAAATTTGGCATGGACATACTTTGATTCCCGGGAAAGGACATAGGATACTTTTTATCCCGGAAAGATGCACAATTCCTGCGCGATAAACGAATTATGGCGCAACGGAGTTGCGGGCGTCATCTAGTAAGATATAAAAATTGTAAATACTGAAAACCTTTTGATACTTCCGGGCACCCTTAACACAAGCACTTTTAACGGCCCCCACGAAGGACGAGTGAAGTTTACCCTAAACGCCCTCAAGATTGTTCTCAAGATCATCTGTCTCCATTATATTACTTAGGTACTCACTTAGGTTACTCGAGAGGCATCTTGTTTTTGGGTCAGGGTGAAATTTTCGTATCGCAGGGGTTCCTTAAATGGTTGCCTTAGGCGCTAAAATAATTCATAGTTAATTCAATATTACGCACTTGGTTAATTTAGTTGGTTTTAAATGACATTTTTAATAGGCATACAATAAGAATTCAGCTCAGACAAGGGCACAATTTCGTCGGACATTTTTGACAGTTGCTTCCCACAGCCCACTGCTAGACACCCTCAAAGTCTACTTTGAATGTGACTTCTCACGGCGTATGATATCACAAGCCGCGCCGCGCCCGCTCGAGCCACGCGCCGTGTGAAGGGGTAGCTCGGGCTGGCTCGAGCAGGCGCCACGCGCCCATAGAAATAGTGGTGGCACTGTGGTGGTGGCATGGTTGCATTCTCACGGCGCGTGCTACCACGAGCCGCGCCGCGCCCGCTCGAGCCACAAGAAAGTTTAAGAGTGTCTGGCAGCTGTCAAAAATGTCCGGCACTGGAAGGCGAGATTCGTCCACTTACCGCGAAGAATGTTAGCTATGAAATTGAGCTTTACTCTTTCTCGAAGGTCAGGTAGACCTTCAGAGCTGGATACATCCTAAAGTAACCGCGACCGAAACTGCATGGTTGCTGGTCGTTCTTACCTCTGTAAGCTTACAAAACGCGGGGAAGGTCTGGCCATCGAATGCTCTTGCACTATAAGGGTTTCACTTTCTAAAAAAAAATGAAAACTACTACTATAGTCTCCATTCGGAATATTTTTCCACAGAGTTTCGTAGGATTTTTTTTATCCCGAAAAAATTGACGGTTTCCGCACAATTAACTAAATTTTGGCGCAACGGAGCAGGATTCGTCTAGTTTTGACATAAACTCGGAACATTTTCTGTGAAATTAACTTAAAGTTAACATACCTAGCGGAATAGAGAAACAAAGGCCTGAGCAAGCGAGATGTCACTATCAGTAACACTGCGTGGTAAAAAGAGACGTGTGATAAATGACAGTTAAGAACACTTTTCTCACGTCCAGTCAGCACGTATTGGCACGTTGACAATTTAATCTCATAGAATTCATGTTCAATCATGCTTGTGTAATTAGTGTATGTACGTACACAATTTTTACACACAGATGAAAACCAATTTCATTTTAGTTTGACAGCTCGAGATAGCTGCTCTATACCGCTAGGTTACATATTAACTTAATGGAAATTAATAATAATTTAAATGTCTCTGAGTGCGACCGTATACGCACATTGGGCTGATGATGATGCGTGCACACACGGGGTGCGTGCTAAACGATCTCAATTCGGTTATCTATAATTAACGCGTTTGATCACCGACTCAAATGTCGGTACTTGACTGGTACTATGAAATCACAATATAAATGATAAACAGTAGTACACATCCTAAGTAAAACGCATGTAAATTCATTATCCTTAGAAGCGAGAAGCGAGTGCGCATTTCGCGAGCCTTATAATACAACGAGACCGAGTAGCATAAAGTTTTCATGATTAAAGTTATAAGTTTATAACTTTTAAGAAACCCTGAAAGGTATTATAAGCTTCTATTTTCTAAGGCCCACTTGCGCAGATCTGAGTTAAAGTTAACTCTGAGTTAAACATCATGTCATATCTGTCACTCACCAAGTCAGTGATAGAGATGACATGATGTTTAACTCAGAGTTAACTTTAACCCAGATTGGCGCAAGTGGGCCTAAGATAGTTTTACCTACGTCACAAGTTCACAACTTACAACTTGCCTCAGAAAAATACATTATAAAATATTGTGGCTATCTTAGCATTTCTTTATTTTGACCTAGATTAAAGCAGTGTTTCCAACCTAGGGTCCGCGATCCCCCGGGGGTTCCGTCAATATAAAATATGTATGGGGGTCCGCGGTGTCATCTCTGGACTAGAGTCTAGACACAATCCGATTTTTTTGCTGTTTATTTTACCACGAGGGTCCGTGAAAACTGATTCATTTCCTAGGGCTATGGCTGAAAAGGGTTGGGAAACACTGGCTTAAAATATAAACCGCAGGATGTTACATAAACACGTCGCCATAGCAACGTCGGCGGTTATCCTAGAATCCTTTGCGAGAATTTATAAGGCCGCCTCGGGAAAATACCCGAGCCGCGGGAAATTGTTTGAATTTCGAATAATTGTTTCCATTATTTGAGTTGAGCTTTTTTTTAATCATAATAATTTTTATTTATGCCAAGCAACATAATATATTAGGTAATCCATACTAATATTATTATAAAATTGAAAGTGTGTCCGTCAGCACTCAGCCGTCTGTAGTCTGTATTTGCTAAACAGATTTTTGTGAAATTTAATAAGTATAATTATATTTCAATTGATTTACTTTTGTTACGGGCCCTGGACAGGGATATTTTTTCCGGATAATGTACTGTTTCCGAGCGATAAACGAATTTCGGAGAACGTCTTAATTTAAGTAGAGCTTTAGTGACTGTTTCTCAATAGCTATCTATATACTTATGGCCGTTCCCTATATTCAATCTATCTCTAGTTTGACATACAACCGATCGCAGCTGACATAGAATTGACATAAAATATATGGAGCTAATGTCTAATGTGAGCTATTCCTATCTCAAGTAAGAGATAGATCAAATATTGGGAACGGCCGTTAGTTGAAACTAAGGTCGAATTTCGACTATTGGGGAATCTCTAGAGATATTTAAGATTACATCCAATATAGTGAACAAAGACAAAACACGTGGAAAAAAGTAATTGAATTTCCACTCCTGCGACATGTCTGTTTGTGTCAAATTATAACTTTGTTATTCAATTCCCTTTACGTCAACTGGGTACTAAGTCTGATAAGTTTCGACAGCTTTGAGAAAGAATATAGATTAAAAGTGTCATGACTTCATGAGACATGAAATAAAGCATCGCTAAAGCCCGTCACAGACTTAGCTATAATATACATATATTAATATGTTTATAGCTAGGCATATTAATATTTATATTTTCTATACAATTTTCGCGTGACCACACACTCAGCTATAATATATATTTCTGGTCTCAGTGTGTTTAGTACGGTATATTAATATATATTATAGCTAAGTCTGTGACGGCCATAAAGGCCTTCTCAGACGAGCGTAATTTGTGAGTCGTGAGCCGCAGAATTTCTGCCGGGCAGAATTTCTTGTCATACAAATGACAACCCATTTTGAGTCGCCCCGTGTGAATCAAACATGACTTTTGTATGAAATTTCTGCCCGGCAGAAATTCTGCCCGGCAGAAATTACGCCCGGCAGAAATTACGCTCGTTTGGCTTCACCCTAAGTGTCTTAAGTCATTGCGTTTGCGATGCGTTATAATTAAAAATATATATATATAATATGGGACACTTAAAATCTAACCTCAGGACTCGGGAGGTCTCTGTCCTGCAGTGGTATAGGTTCTAAAAAAAACTTCGCAATCGTAAATATCGAATGCAATTAGACTAAGTACCATATTGCTACAGGGTACTGCGCAGTTCAGTTGATTCGCGAGGTAAAACTGGCAGTTTAATCGCCAAGCCCATGTTAACTCTGGTGATTGTACATCGGACGAGTCAACGCGCAAATGCACTAAAAGTCTAAAACACAAAACTGGTTTACACAGGGTAGTGCGTTACATACGATTTATTAAAATTCAGCAGATAATATGCAATAATATCTGCAGACTGGAAACTGGGTAATTCTGGAAATTTTACATACTTACACACGAGTCGAATTAATTGCCTCCTTTTTGATGTCGGTTAAAAACAACAACTTTTATGATGTCGGTTAAAAGTATAGTAATACGTTAAACGCCATGATACTCTTCATCAGCGCCTACCAAGAAAATCGCTGCAACATAAAGCTGCAATCGCTCGTGTACAAAAGCACTTTATAGTTCAGGATCCCGATTATCGTAGAATAACTGACACAGAAATATTATATTGCAATTTGCATTGGACAATAGTTCAAGATCTCGTTGGCGAAACAAACTAACCCGGGTTGTGTACGTCCGTCTGTTTGCTCATAAACAACTTATGAGGAAAACTGTTATGATAACAAACTTTACGATCAACCAAAGGTCTCGAAGTATATTGTTTTGGTCGAATTATACTATACTATCTGTTTATATCTTCTTACTATCTGTGGTGTATTGATAAATAAAGATGAACGCGCCTACTATGGCGAGGCGGTCGGTCGATCACTTCCTTGCCAACCGCCGAGTAGTAGTGTTCAGTCATACAATAATGCGTGTTTAATTTACTGGCCCATGTACATAATAATTAATATACTGTACACAATAATATTGTGTACAGTATATTCTACACAGGCACACTAGCCTGCAGCTGTAGTAGACGACAGCACACTATCAAAAGGTATATTATATACAGTAGGTATATTAACTGCACTTTCAGTTTTATTAAAGCGTCAGGCGTTTAATTTCTTTGATACTTTAACAATTTACATTGTAATTGAAAGTCGATATAAAAACAAAAACTAATCAATATATTCGATTATCTACATAATTATAATATAGTATTAATATTAACATACAGCATTGATGTATCAGCAGCAATTAATATTATGTAATCGCATGTTTCGCTTTCACTGCAACATCCATCACAGCATCGACGTTAAATATTTTTAATTGAAAGTAATTTGAAACACGTGAGTTTTTCATTATGGAATGGCATGTGGAAACACGACTAACTAGAAAATGGTTTAAATAACTTTAACTGTTATTACTTACTTTAAAAGTAATTCACAGTGGAAGAAATTACAGCGAATTACTATTTAGTTGTGAAATAATACGACTTAGCGAGCACGATAGCGAATACCTACTTAAGGTGACGCCATGTTAAAGTAAAAAACCGTGTTGGATGTGTTTTAGATTGCTTGTTTTCTATGCGAGGCTGGCCCGGCCTCTCATAGAAAACAAGCAATGGAACAGCAAAAAATGGAAAGGGCGTAGCGACAAAATGGTTTTTGTCGCGTAATTTAAAAACCATAAATACATTTCATATAAGCTATGGACAAATTGAAGTGTATACTAGAACCAATTTATGTACAAATTTTGGAAGCTTATATCACTCTCCTCTGTTGGCAAAATAGGAATCCCTTTTTTTACAGAGGTCTTTTTGATTGATTATTCTGTGTTATAAAAGTTAACCAATCGTGTTATGCTATGGGTAATTCAAAGACAAAGACATGATGAATACTGACAGTGAACTTTAATTTCTTAGCTTTAGTCATTGCTGAGAAAAATGGACATCGCTACAGCCAAATTATCAAGGCGTCACCTTAAGTCGAAGTATGTAACTTTTGAGCAAATAAAATTAAAATAGTTATATCTAAGGAGGAGTTATTACTTTATATTTCAATGGACAACGCTTTCTAAAATCCCTGTTCTGAATACTGCGTGACTGGTGTGACATGTTCAATACTCGAGGACGTGATATTTGGCTGTTATATTAGTTGGAAAAAAATAATATAAAAATATAATATCAATTGATCACTGAGTAAATGTAACTTAAATAAAATATTACCCAACGCATGGACACCGCGAGCGGGAGGGGTAGTTGTGTGGTGTTTCTTTGGTAGCGCACGCCTCTGCACCGGCCGCATAGTATGCCTACTTGCCTAGCCGCGTAATTTACTTAGTATCCGTGATTCATTTATTTTTGGGAAATTCGGAAAAAAATAAGAACCTAATTTTATTACATAATTATAATGAGAATCGAGTACAGAGTACTCTCCATAAGTATCGGTAATGTCTCACCAGTCATGTTGTACATATTCTGTAGTTCTGAGAGAAAGAATGTAGTTCGAGATTTTTTGTCTCGTCTTGTCTAGGGAGGTAGCCCTAGTAAGAGTTTATTTCTACGGAAGAATAGACATTGTTTTTATATTATTAAAAATAAAGGTAAGTTTAATTATTAAGGTTTGTACTCACCATCGGCGTCTGTCGCGGCGGCGGGTGCGCGGGCGACGCGTGACGGACCGCGGCGGCATGGCGGCGTGCACTCCGGTGCCTTCACACGCTGAAAATATACAACATTGGTTACTGGTTTGCCGATTGAGCAGCAATGATCAGCACGAGCTAAAAGACTTGAGAGTACAATCTAAGTAGAATATTGATATTAGGTTGGCGAATAACTTTCAGATGGCAAAACTGAAGAATGCAATGGGCGCATACGTGTATCTACGAATAACGTACAATAACTCCTATTAACGTGTCATCGTCTAATCACGATCAACCAATGAGGGTCTTATATTAAGGGTCTATCATGTCAAACTGCTGTCATATGATATGGCTGTCACATATAATATGCTTGCGGCACCTGGTGGCAAACGGAACATCAAATACCCTCATTGCCGGTCGCTTGGTTGACCAGCTAGTCTAGTTTGAATTTTGACCGACCGCGATAGCATACAGTCCCGTTTGCGCGAGCAACCGCCCCCTCCTGGTTATACCAAGACCTAAAAATGCGTAATTCTTGTCAATTTTTGTCCAGGGATCTTAACATTGTACGCGGCCAATACTAGGCTTGCTATTATACAGCATGACTGGTGAGACAATACCGATAATTAAGGAGAGTATTCAGTACTCGATTCTCATTATAAATATGTAATAAAATTAGGTACTTAATTTTTGACCAAATTTCCCTTTAAACAAATGAATAATGGACACTTAGTAAATTACTATGTGACCGGGCACGGCTCACCCCGCCTCGCGCGCCGCGCGCTACTCCCGCGCGCGGTGTCCATGCGTTGGGTAAATAATTATTTAACTTTTACTCAGTGATCAATTGATATTATTTTTTTATGTTATTTTTCTCCAACTAATATAATAGCCAAATATCACGTCCTCGAATATTGAACATGTCTCACCAGTCATGCTGTATAGACCAGCAAGGGATAGAGAGAACATAATATTATGTAATAGCACCCAAGACAATATTTTGGGCACGCCACAAAAATCTTGGTTTAAATTAATATCGTTTAATAAATATAAGCTTTATTTTTATACAATATTAGTTATTTAATATTTTCTATTCCACAAGATGAAATAAACGCTTCTTTGTCCCTCGATTAGTACTGAGAACGTTACATTTACTCTGAGAAAAATGTAACTTTGAGTGGTTCAATTAAGTATTCCCTTGGCAGTTGTAACACTGACCCATAGGCCCTAGACGACTTGTTGGGCTTACATAATAAGTGGTCTACGCATTTTGTATGGTTACGGAAATAATAATATAGTACAAATTACATAATTATGTAGTTTGTACTATATAATATTATATTATTAAGTGATAAAAGTGATCCTACATCCGTTCCTTGATATCGAAACATAGACATCAAAATCAGCTTAGCTTTTAACGGCCGTTCCCAATATATTTTGATCTATCTCTTACTTGAGATAGGAATAGCTCACATTAGACATTAGCTCCATATATTTTATGTCAATTCTATGTCAGCTGCGATCGGTTGTATGTCAAATTAGAGATAGATTGAATATAGGGAACGGCCATAAAGCTTCAAGATAAAACAGATAACAATCGCATTTATAATATTAGTGTGATAGCAACGATTGCATTTCACATTTCACTAAAATTGTGATTAACTGTTTACTAAAGTTTCCAATGAGTCATCACTCATCAATATAAAATCACATACTTTTAGATGACACGTCTATCTGTCTGTCATTTTAACTTACCGGTTTAACCCTAGTCTCCTTGAAGTAAATGCGCATGGTCACTCACATTCGCCTCACAAACTTTATGTTTCACATAAAACTTTGAGCACTTGTGATTCCCTGGGTGCTAAATTGTCTGTGTCCAATCGCTTAACCTTTTAAAACGACTCGAGTCTAGAATCTAGAAACGCAATGTTTGTTGTCATTGTTAAGGTTCGAAATATATCCGAAAGTGGAGAGAGATTAAGAAGGAGCTTTCAGGCTCTTTTTGGACAAAGACAAGTTTTGGAGCTAAACTGCTTTCAGTGATTTGGAAGAGCATATATATTAAGTTTGAAGGATCCTTCAATAAATTGCATTTTCTCAACAGAAAGAGCGATCTTAAGCGGCAACAAATCTGGGATTAGCAAATGCAGCAATGAACCAAAGGCTATACTAGTAACGTAACAGACATTTTCACCTGTACAATTTAATCTCAACGCAATTAAATAAACTAAGTAAAGCTCAACTTGGTTTCTACATTCGGCTGAGTTCAAATCGGCGTGTAAAGTCAGCGACTTGAGATAATCCTATTTGTCTACACACTACTTAATGGTTATTCTAACCATACGAAATAATCTAGTAATGGTTTTAACATAAAACTAGAGTTATTAAATACCAAACCTCTAGTAAAAGGTAGTGGAATCCTCACTTAAAAAACCTAGGACCCTATTCTCATGCCTCAAATGTACAAAAATGTACAGCCTGCAAGCCAGGAGTAACCTGGACGTTGTGCAACATTGCAACAGCTAAATATCTGACGTCCTTCAACTAGAATGTCTAGATAGATAAAGCCCACTCGGACAACTTGTCACTGGTTGTAGGGTTACCAAGTTAAGGACAAAACGCTGGACAAACTAACTTGTTTGCTCGATCATTTGGACAAGCAGACTAAGAGCCAAAACTAGCACGAAGAAGTCTAGTAGATTTAGTTCAAGGAGAATTTAAAAAAATTCATTCAAGCTATACGCACTAAAAGATCTGTCCGTCACTATCCGAATGCTTGGCAACCTAAGCTATCTAGTGCAGGCTATGAAATGGATAGCTCAAACATTCTCGAGACAAACTGTTGCAATTCCAGATATCGATTACTAATGCTCTTGTTCCTAGATGGAGGAAATGAGACAGGTTATTTGGTGATTAATGACTTCAATTGTATGTTGGAAGGTTAGAACTAATCTGGAAACAAGCATACAACTTTTAAACACAGAATACACTGTTTTAAAGCAGTAAAAATTAAGTCTGCCTTACATTTTGCAATCTGCAAAAAAAACGAAAAAAGCCTGTCTACTAACCTTTTTTGTCGCTTTTTGTGCAAGTATAAGTGGACTGTTCGATTGTTTTGGAATACCATACCTCTACCATATCTCAGTTCATACCTAGTTAGTGCATCATTAGCAAACGCCATATGAGGCGACGAGCCAGAACAATCACCTGATCTACACTATAATGGCTGATGGGAAGTGGGAACTGATACTAATGATCCATTGTCCGTCTGCCCTGACCCGATAACACATATCGGGGATCAACGAACTCGCAATGGATACTGCAAATATGTAGGGAAAATCGATTTTTCAACGCAAACTCGCAGTAATGACTAGGCACTGTTTGCTGATGATATTGGAACTTAATGACTTCTGAAAAATCTAGGAAAAGGCCTCAGAACCCTCGATTTATAAAAGGTCCTTAAAATAACTTGTGTCAGAAAGTGATTTTTGGAGACTTAAGACCATTTTGCACTTTCGTCATATTTTTAAAATAGAGGTTGCATTGACACCATAATATCGATTATTATACTATCAAAACCTTGAAATCTATTTCTGCAAAGAAAAGAAATGACGAATATCATGGCCAATCATAAAACTAATTTGTAACAAGACTAGTTCTTGCGAAACTGGCCTGAACTACTTGATCGTAATGTCTTCAGATCGACCTTCTATTGTACGATCTAGGACCAATAATAGGCTAAATACGTGTCCTTTGTAGGGGACTGAGCCAAAATGTGTGCCCTTTGACATAGGTGAGCTCACCATTTTGATTATATATGTGTGCTTTACTCTGTATTGTTGTAACTTATGAATTATGTTATGACTGTCCTCGCATCCTTAAAACCCCAGATTGTTTGTTTTGTACATAATTTTATGTTACTATATCTAACGCCTGAGAATGTGACACACAAAAATCGTAGGTGGAAGCTTATCTAAGGCTATGCTTATCTTTCTGCATGTAGGATGTCGCACAGGGGGTAAAATTTTTCTTCCTACCAATATTAGATGATATGGAATATATACTTTTAAAAGTCCGAGCTAAAACAGCAAAAATATTATCACTTTATTTTGCCACTTTCCGGCATCAAGCCATATCTATTTCATTCTTAAGCCCGTATCTCCCCATCAGTTCGCGTGTCTACCATATATGGGCACAAGCGAACGAGCACCTGGCCATGAAACACTTAGATTTAGATCCATACAAATATAATTATAATAATCGTAAAGAATTCTCCGCGTCCGCCAATAAAAAAGTAGGAAATATCATCGGTTACACACATGCGATAATTTAAGTATCACAAACATAATAATTACGAAGAACAATAAAAAGACAGTAAAACGTCTCATTGGACACTTAATAAAATAACAATAAAGTCGCAGAAAAAGCCAACGACCCAAAACGACTACCATGTAACAATCTGACTAGAAAAATAAATTTTCGGACATAATTTTTGAATCCTATGCTTAGTATCGTTACAATATTATATTGAGTAACTGCAAAGCCAATCAATTCGTCATTACACAAACATAACTGAACATTAGCAATGCATTAACGATGCACTCTCTAATATTAATGACATCATGAATGAAAATGAACACAAAAACAAAACACCACACCAAACCAGCAGTTCCAAACTCATTTGATACCAAAAACAACTGTTTAACTGACAACGGTAAGAACAACCACAAAACCCAACAACACAACAACAACAAACAAAATACAACAAACAATAACCGATTTAGTTGTTTAGCACACTCGGGACATGCGCGGCGCGCGTCGGATTCGCAACTGGCTCAAGACTCTTTCACTTTACGATTGTACGTTACTCAATGGAACTAATCCGTAAGGCCGGTAAAGACACAACTTAATAACTGAACTGTTTTATTCAATAACGTGACTAATAGACATTTGAAGACTTCATTACTTTTACTTATGCAACCGTATACCAAATATAAAGTGGAGACAAAGTTCTATGAACAACAAAATAAGATGAGATTTTCATTCATGTGAATTTAACTACGCTACTGCACCGGTTACCTAATGGTGACAGAAAGAAGACATTTTTAAAACTTACTGTTCAACTTTGTAAAGGAATGCTCCCACAAGAGCCATCGACACGACTCTATAATGCACTTTGAGATTGAATACCTATCTAAAAGTCTCGAACTGTCTCAAAGATAACCACCCACCTACCCTAACCTAAAAGTAATACAGATAATATTATATAAAGGCACAATTATTCCTATTAACCCTAAATTATAATTGTTGACTAACACCAATTTTTACAATAAAATAGAATATAATAGAATTTATTTATTATTTCCAAGAAATTTGTTACAAGGTGGTACAAATTGTTTTTTGTGGTGCAAAATTTATTTTCTTATAGTTATTAAATACGGCTTATTAAACACCTTAAAGTTACTCTGCATTTTTTGTCCTACGTTTTTGTCTGCCTTAATCCTATTTTGTCACTTAAAACTTGAAAAAGAGTTTTCGTTATGGATTTTTACAATAGATGAAACTACGAAATGATCTATCTGAAACACTAGTCCAATCGGTGCGTCCATTAGCATGCATACCTGGAAATGATCGATGGACGATGATCAATCATCGTAAATCATCGTCGTGTGACACGACACAAATGAGAACGCAGCAGACCGTTCAGTCCGTACACGTGACGTTTCCACTAATCTCACAGGCATACCATACGACAGTTTCCTTCATCATCAACCTGTTATATCCTTGAATTCTGAAGATATGCCTTACCGGTTCTCTCAAACTGAGCCAGCTACGCTAGTGATTTTATAGTCCACAAATGTGGGCAGTACACAAGTGCGTTCGCAGAGCCTAGTGGGACGGACGACCGACACGACTGGCGAGAGATCAGCCCAGGACCGACTTCTTATGCACTTATTATACCCGTATTAGTGATTTTATAGTCCACAAATGTGGGCAGTACACAAGTGCGTTCGCAGAGCCTAGTGGGACGGACGACCGACACGACTGGCGAGAGATCAGCCCAGGGGGGTTATTATGAGCTCTTATATCCAGCCAGTTTCCAGCCAGTTTACAAGCCGTGTCTATGCAATGGCCTGTAAATTGACCTGTAAACTGGCTGGATATAAGAGCTCATAATAACCCCCCAGGACCGACTTCTTATGCACTTATTATACCCGTATTATACTATGGCGCAAATACAGATCCAAAACTCTAATATTATGTTTCATACTCCTGTCCTTGTCTTTCCTAGTGTTCGGTGTAATCATCCAGCAGTAATTGCTGGAATGTTGATTCATGTCGAAACCTTCGAAATGAATTTATGGACAAAAATACAGCACCACTGCTAAACAATTTTTAAACATTACGGTCACAGCGTGAATAAGATTCAGAAATTCCAACTTCGTGCCAATATCATAGATGCATCATGCACATAAACCGCAAAAACAACCTTGCAAGTACCCAGATTCTGCTAAACCGAAATTAAACAGCTTCGACATGGCTTCCATTTAGTTTTGGTACAATAAAACCAAACAATAAAATCCTCGTAACATGTCAAACCAACGATAAACTTGTGTCCTTTATGTTTTAATTTCGTTCTGATTGGTCAAAACTCCAACATCCAGTCGTTGGACGTTTGTTTGGCGTATATGAGAGAATACTCAAATCAAAACAATCAAGCAAAGCAACCGAGCAATCAAATCAAAAGATAAATGCAATATTGGTTTAAAATATCACAATCGAAATCGAAGTAAAGGCTTTCGTATTTCGTCACAACTTTCCAAAAAACACAATGAATATTGAAGGAGGTTTCATAATGGGCCGAAATTGATGATGCCAAATAAGATTTAAGGCCGTCTGAGAACGTGGCCATATATTATTATGGTCATGCCAATACAGGGTTATAGCTTAACTAGCTGATGTCAGTGCCTTTGTTTGTGAAGAGTAAGAAATTGTCAGAAGTGGGAACAGGTTTTTTGTTTGGGGGTGAAAATTTTTCACTTATTCTATGCAGGGAAGTTCCGAGGATAGGATTACTGCGAGGGAGAGTTGGTCACTAATATCAGCCCACATTTAGCGGAAAAAGAAAGGTGTCAAAAGGGTGCTTAAAAATTTTGAAAGATTATTGCGGAAGATGTTAAAAGGGAGCTTTAAAGATTATTATTGAATAGGAAAAAGTTGACAAGGTATATATTAGTATGCTAGGGTAGCATCTAATTCCTAGACCCCGAACAGAACCTTTTCTACCTGGATGATTTGTTGTTTTTAAAGCTACTGAGGAGTAAGTAAGGTAGTACTTGCCTACGTAGTACACGTATATTCCTTCTAGGTACATAAAATTATCATAATATTCATAGCCCATATTTATGTACTTAACATAACCAGTCGGCCCATATAAAGCCTCAGTCGTAATGCAATTTCTCGATGCCATATCTGTTGCACACTTGACCCCATTTCGACGAAGGGAATTCTCCGAAACCTCCACGACATTTATGCTTAAGAGAATAAGGCTTAGTTTCGTAGGATCCAGAGGTAAAATAGTTTTGAACGCTCAATAATATTGCTTTTCAATAAAGCTGGGATAGAAGCAGGGGCAAGACTGGGGTGGTTTGAAAGATTCCGCTTGGCTTATGCAAATGTTCGCATAGCAATGATTTCCAAAGCTTTAGCACAATAAAAATAACGTACTGTAGATGATCTTGGTACTATAGTTTTCAAAAAGGTGCACTCACACATTTGCAGGATTTGGATAACTTAAAATAGCGAAATATTAAAGTATTACGTCGCAAGCGCGTAAAATCTTTCTTTGTGTTGAGTTCGTTCGACTTCAAGGAGACAGCTGAACTACTTATAAGGCAACTCTTTGCACTCTGGCTCTTGTATGCTCATCAAGAGTTAGTGAGTCTAACCTAAAACGCAAAGCATACCAAGTCCATTTAATTCAAGACATTGCCTTAGGAACACCACATTGACACCTTGCTTGTCCTTGCTGTAAGCCTCAACTCAACTCAGCCACTCAGGCGTGGGACCCAGAAAAAAAATGGGGGCGTTGTACTAAAGGCTTGGGGGTGATTTATTTCATCAGGATGCATTTTAAATTGAAACAATGGAGGCGCTAAAATATAATTTGTTCTTAAAGTGGGCGGTAGACAAAATAAGTTTGGGAACCTCTGATATAAATCGAGCCTAAAGCGAATTCTGTTCATGTCTAAACTCTAAGCCGACTTTGCCCTTTCAACACAAGGGCGGCCGAAACAATGCATTAGCTACATTAACTACAGCCAATCATCATAAAATTCCATACATATTAGGCAATATTTAACATAATGGTATTATTGAGTGAAATTATATTATGTTTGGGCATGGTTTGGGTACTTTTATACTTATTATAATAAGTATTTTGAGAAAAGAGAAAATATTCTTCAACCGGGTATGAATGTCTGAAGACTCAGTTACTAATAACAAGACCGAAAAGTAATGAGGACACTAAATGGTCGACAGATAATATTTTGGTCGGGTTGTGCACAAACTGTCTACAAATCAAAGTTTCACTAGTTACATGTAAGATGGCGCTACTAATTGTCTATTTTGCTCAAAGACTACAACACTTAAAGGCCCACAATTGCACAAATGTAACCCAGTTGATCGTCGATTCGTGTTTCACCTTTTTCCCTTCCTACTTATAAAAGAGTAAACATGATATTTTAACAATTATTACCCCCACCGGTGCAAGTGTTTTCTGCAAATATGTAGCATCGTATTTTCATGCCTGTTTTCACCAACTCTATCGTCTAGAGTCTAGACTCTAGAGTCTCTTAAGTCTTAGCTGTAATTAAGGCTACTTAAGTTTTCACCAATGCAAATGTTACTGTCTCCATAATCCTTAGAGCCCAAGGAGTTAGTTGGCACTTGGCACATCTCGGTAAAAACTTCAAAGTACAACTTTAAAAGACCGCTAGAGTCTTGCCATTAGATTTTGGTTTGTGAAAACATTTAAACATACAAAAACAAAGGAATTACACTTGTTAAATACAAAGGATAAAACTTTAGGAAGTCAAGCCACAGACATCCAAATAAGTAAAAGGTTGTTGTTTAATTTTTACCCTGGGAATACCGTGTAATTAAATATTAAAAAAAAAACAGAAACATCACACAGAGGATTAATTAGACAAATGAGGCTTTGTTGTTAGTTTTAATATTTAAGGTTAGTTGGGGTAAGGGAAACATACTTTATTTTTCAAATGTTATTTTGAGTTCTAGCTACTAATACGTATGTCTTTTAATAATTTTGATTAACGCAAAACATACCTGGGTCATTTTCATTTTGTGCGTTATTTGGTATCGCTTCACAAATCATGGGTTTTTTTATTCTTATGGCTAGATATTACGTATTAGAGTGTGCTATTGTTAGTCCTTGTGCTTAAATACCTTTAGATACTAAAAAAAGCACATCTGAAAAATTCAGCGTCCACGTCCGTGACAACCTATCCATGCTCGTGACTAAATAACATTTAAATAACATTTATGTAAAGTTGTGGTATTATTTAGATTCAGAAAGTATTTGTCTAGGCTAAAACTACATTTCAATTCAAAAAACACACCAGCAAAATAAAAAAAAAATCAGCAAAAATCAAAAATTAAGAAAATCTTTGAAATTTCAGTAGTAAGTTTTTAAGTTAAGTTCTCCATTTTTATTAAAGAAATGCCATGTTAAAATCGTGTAATGCCTTCTATGGATCTCAAGAGGGCCTGGATACTCCATTCCATGCTTGCATTTTGATTGTCAATCATTTCTTGTGGGATATTCTCCTACTACTCCAGTAGCGCCAAATCGAGTTTCTGGACACATTTTGGAGCTAGAGTTTTAAATCGTACCGTTCACCCATTGATGTGCCACACGTCCTCAATCGGATCCACATCCGTAGACCGTGCTGTCCTCTCCACCTGCGCTACACCAGCATCATTTACGTAAATATGCCCGACTTTTTTACTCTATGGACGCGCATAAAATTGAAGTTACTGCCTAAAACTGTGTAAAAGGCACAAGATGCAGTTTCAGGATGTCTGTGCTATAGCCCTGTACTGTCAAAGTACCATCCTCAACAATCATCAGCTCTGTGCGGGCTCCAAATCTATGCAACCCCAAACCATTACGAAGCCTGCATGATAGGCCACTGTTTTCGTTAAGTTTGATGGCCTATAGCGTTCCTTACCATTTATCCATATTCTTTATCGCCTATCAACAAAATTTACACAGAATTTGCTCCCATCACTGTACAGCACACGATTTCACTCACTTGTCAAATTTTGATGTTCACGCGCATATCTTAGCCTGGCTCTTTGGTGTCCTGTCTCAAGTTCTGGTGCCCTTGCTGGCACTTTTGAGTTTAATTTAACTTCTCTAAGTCTTCTTCTTACTGTACAATCACTTACACGTACATCTCGGAACTGTTCCGAAAGGTTTCGTGTCTGCAAAGCAGTTTGAGGTCCATTTCCTAAGGCTTGTGCCCTTACAAAAAGGTCATCCTGAAACATTGTCACCCGATATCTGCCTTGTTCTCATCTCCGAACGTAAGATCCAATCTCTCTGTAGCATTAAAAGTTACGATGGACCACGGAAACCGACAAACCTAAGGCCTGACTGACCGAACGGTAGGTGTGACCTTTCTCTATCGTGGTTACAGCTCTAGCTGTCGTAGATGCTGGGAAATCACTAATTTTGTATCTAAGCAATGTGTTCTTCCAAAAACCAAACAATCAAATGAGCTGGCATACCTTGCAACCCGCTAAAACGCCATTCTTATCAGATACACTTACAACGTCAGTCATCGAAAAACACTTATTAGGGCATAATTGCAAAAAAAATCTCTCAACTTGCCAGTTTTGTTCAATATTTTATTTCTTAAATGAGCTTAGAATCTATAAAAAAGGATTTCACACAGCCCGACCCACTTGAGTTCAAGTTGTGGCCGTTTTTACCTATGTTCCGCTAATTTTGCCAGTGTGTGTGTAGTTGTAATCGTATAATAATTGTGCAAAATGATTATTTTTGTATCAAATGATTGACGATTTCCGTTTGTATGAAAACTCAAAGATGAACCCGTCCCTACGTTACGCCATGTGAAAAGTGAGTGCTGCGTGCGGTGCGAATTTAGATTCTCAAAGAATTTAGATGGGTGTTTTCAGTACATGTTATATGAAATGTTATACCAAAGTCACACACGTGGTAAAGTGTCAAAAACGTGCCCGACAATGTCCACGTTTGTGACTGAAATTCCAAACCACGTTTGTGACATTTTTCAAGCGTGCCGCCAAAATATAACCTTAAGATTGTAGCCTTCGGTCAAGCATTAAATCAAAAATATTATCACTTCTTAACCTATCAAATAAATGAAATTCAAGTGAAAATCATAGTAATTACAATAGTTATGGCAGCCACGTGTATGATGCATTAAGGTTTACAAAATCCAAACAGTAATATAAAAAATGTCATATCTTTTTTATGCATAAGCTTGTTGAATCACGCCGCACCGGAAGGCAAATGGCCGACTTTTTATTTTTCAGTGAGTGTTGCCTGTGCATGTAGATCAATATTCTCCTAAAAATATCACCATAAATTCGGGTACTTTCGGGTAGCCACGTTTGTGACAGCTTTTTTTCTCACATGATGTATCATGAGATATAGTTGGAATGCTTCATTGAAATATAGTTATAATATCGAATTTCAAAGGGTTATTAATTGATAATAATGAATTATTATAGAACTTTACATTTTGGAAATATATTATGTAATTAAGACTGAATAAAAAGTAAAAAGTGATTTTTCACACATCACGTTGCGTGACATTTACCCATGGATTGTATATAAAAAATTTTTCAGTTGCGTTTTCTGCTGCAAGTTATGCTTACCATTATTAAAACTACGAAGACACACCACTCACTTTTTTTTCAAAAATTTATCACCAAAAATTTTGTCTAAAATTTTATTGTCACACAAAAAAAATTAAAATGAAAATGACCCACCTATGTATGTCAGCTTTCCATGATTGAACGACTTTTTAAGCTAGTTATAATGCTTTTAACCAGAAAATGCCAAATCGTTAGGCTACTTTTTTTGTTCCCCTTTCCCTGTTTTTGGGGTAAGGGGAACAGTCTGAATATCTTATGTATAAATAGTAGTATAGATTATACACCTACACGATATCATTTTTTAATATTTCGTTTATCAAATTTGAACTCAATACTTATTGAAATACGAACTAAAATAGGAAATTTTGATTAAAATCGGAATTCGGGGTAAGGGAAACATACGAGTCGAAACAGGGGTAGTCAACTAAAAACGAAATGCAAATTTTTAAATATTTATTCATACTAAACATACAGCTCATATGAATCAGTCTCAATAGTAATTTTTGTTGCAGTAAGATTCCGTTATATTAAAAAACGTGTTATTTAAATTACCTACTTAAAGTAAAATCACTTGAAATCTATCTACTAGTATCTCTATATGGGTAATTCTCATTTTTGGTACAAAATTTTTTTATAAAATCCTAAACGACTTTTTGAGCAATTTGATGGTTGATTCTACTAGTTTGAGTCTTGTTCTAGATTGGAAAAATGTTCTCCGAGCTTGCAGCCCTCTATATATAGAGAAATAAGGGGTTTTAAAAAAGTGCCCTCCATGGTAGTGACCTAACTTCCATGGAAATGACATTCCATATAAAAAGTCAATACATGGCTGTGACATAAAACAAAGAGATGACTTTTCTTAAAAGTAAAATGCAATTTTTATTTAAAAAATCAGCTTTATTGTCATTAGTTGACTAAAATATGTGAACTAATATCACAAATTTACTTTTATAAATGAATTTGTATAATAACTTAAAAAAGCGGCCAAGTGCGAGTTGGACTCGCCCATGAAGGGTTCCGCAGCAGCAATAAGGTTTATTTTTATGAAATTAAAAGGTTTTTGATTTATTTTATATTTCAGTCGATTTAATGAAATTTATATTAAGGTTTACCATTTATGACGTATAAAAAAAACTACTGGATAGATCTCGTTCAAACCAATTTTCGTTGGTAGATTTTTTTGTAATCTACATCATATATTTTTTTTAGAATTATCATGCCCCTACTTTAGAAATTAGAGGGGGGGGGGGACACACATTTTACCACTTTGGAAGAGTCTCTCTCGCAAACTATTCAGGTTAGAAAAAAATGATATGAGAAACCTCAATATGATTTTTGGAGACCTATTCATAGATACCCCACACGCATAGATTAGATGAAAAATTTTTTTTTTTGTTTCAGTTGTATCTATGGGGACCCCTAAAATTTTTAACAATTTTTCCATTTTTGCATCAAAATCTTAATGCGGTTCACAGACTACATCTACTCACCAAGTTTCAATGGTATAGCTTTAATAGTTTCGGAGAAAAGTGGCTGTGACATACGGACGGACGGACAGACAGACAGACAGACAGACAGACATGACGAATCTATAAGGGTTCCTTTTTGCCATTTTGGCTACGGAACCCTAAAAAAAAACATTTATTTTCATAAAATTTACTTATACATAGTAGGTTTTGTTTTCACAAAAGTAAAGAATGCTTGATAGACAAACTGATTTGTTATTTAAGCTCGGGCTGAAGCCAAAAAAATTTAATTTTATGTTATTTTGTTTATTTAGTGTAAGGCTACTATGTTATTGAAACCAGTAAGACTTTTTTGAGACTGTGATAATTTTAAGATCTCTTAAAATTATCACAGTCTCAAAAAAGTCAGTTTGTCTATCAAGCATTCTTTACTTTTGTGAAAACATTTGCACAGCTTAGTTTAGCTTTTATTAGACCTTTTGTATTGCTATTATTGTACGAGTACGTCATCATTTGACTTTATTAATCTGAGCCTATCGCAGGAATTGTGTAAATAATAAAGTCAATATTTTGATAAAAGAATATCAATAGAAATTATTAGAAAAGCGTTGTTATAATTTAATATTTTTATTTGAGGTCGAATTTCGACCATTGGGCGATTACTAGTAATAATAACAATGCAAAATACCAGCCATTCGTAAGTAAAACTCACTTCCCTGGATCCATGGTCACTTCCATGGGTGATTATTTATCCACGGATCCATGGATGTGACGCCCATGGAAGTGACTTTTCGTTACTTAAATGTTCAAACATAACTTCCAAATCAAGCATGGTTATACAAATTTTGCCAAGCGTTTTTCGATACAAAAACACGTTCGAAACACAAAACTAAAGTTTATAATTTAACTGCACATACCTTTGACAGTAACCACAGTAGTGACTACTTATGCTCGACGAGTTGTGAGAATAACAACTAAAATACAATTTTCTGGTAACGCTTACGTCGCCGGTAAAATCTGACAACTGAAGTAAAATGGTGCGGATGTTTTTTTTTGAAGCCGTGCGACGTTCGTTTCTACGCAAATTGTTTGTCATTTAAAAAACAATCGTGACATCATCCATGGAGGTGACTAAAAAAATCGATCACAATGTTTTAAAAGTAATTACAATATGAGTGTTTTAAGGTTTTGGCCGTAGTTTTTTTTATTTATATAGTTTATTTAACCTGGTTTATGATGGCATTCAGAAAATATTGTTATTCTAATGATATATTTAGTTATGAATTTAAAACCGTATAAAAATGGAGTGATCACACACATGGAAGGGACATTTTTGACTATTTCATGTTAAAAAACAATATAACGCTACTGTAAATTGAAAATGCTTTTTTATGGAATATGTAGTATTTTATTAATATTTAAGGAAAACAAAAATAAAAGTTGATATTTATGTACCATCACTGGGAAAAACGATGATCACACGCTTTTTTTGGAAAAATGAGAATTACCCATATCTACTAGTACTATCTACTAGGAACTTTACTTTGGCATTACAATTTACTAATTAAAACATTTTTGATATAATATCATTCTCGAGTTAAAAACAGCTGTGTCAACTGACACGCTGATCAAATTAAACTAACTAACCATGCTTCAAGCAGCCCAATTGGTACTTGACAAGAGATTTAACAGGCGATTAGTTAATTTTAGCGTTGATCAGCCTTTCAGAAACCGGGTGTAAATGTGATCGCCACTTGTACAGGCACCCTGAATTCTAGTGCGTATTCTTAAAATTATTAGCAACTATTAAAATGTTCAAGACCTCTGACATCGGGAAAGGGAAACATATGTTCCCCTTTCCCTGGCCATGGTAGTTCCCCTTTCCCGAATTTGAATTTGTAGGTTGTGTTTCTAATCATACTAAATTTTGATATTTATAACATAGTTTATAGACATTTGTATGTAAATAATCAAATTAAGGGTATTTAACAATACTCACTGAAAATGACAGCCTTATTGCAGCACTTTTAACACAATAAACCAGCACCCAAAAAATTCGCGGCGAGCTCGTGATATTGTAGTGGTCAACTGATTTTTTTGTTTCTGTCACTCTTTCGTACTAAGTCGACATAGCGCCATATATGTTTTTGCTTTGAAACTTAAACAAAATTACTGCTTTATCGACCAAGAAATAATAGGGCTACGGTCTATAGTTTTTGATTTACAAACTACTGTTTCCCTTTCCCCTTCGGCCCCCTTACCCCAACTAACCTTACATTTTATTTGGATAATATTAAAAGTAAATTAGCCTGACTTTTTTTTTAAGACTAAACTAGCTTTTGCCTACGTATTCGATTCCCAGTTGTGTATTTATCTTTCTTATACCATATCTTACGATCTACCAAAGTACACATAAATATCGTAACTCCATTTCGATTCAATTTCTCAATTAAGTAATTAAAAAAACTCGAGAACGTATGTGCCGTAAATTACATTTAAATCGAAGGTATCCCAGTTTTATTTACGTTCAGAACAAAATGAATGAAAACAAAAAGTAAGTATTCAAATAAGTTCATAGGCTCTATTATTATGCTCTAAAGTCTAAACATTCTACTCAATTATCAGATTAAAATGCTGATCAGAGGCGACTTTTTGGGTTTAACAGTGGACACTGATTTTATTAGCCGCACATTTTAACAAATTTACTTATTAGTGGTTTTTAGGGTTCCGTACCCAAAGGGTAAAAACGGGACCCTATTACTAAGACTTCATTGTCTGTCCGTCTGTCTGTCTGTCTCCAGGCTGTAACTCAAGAACTGTAATAGCTAGAGATTTGATATTTTCACAGATTATGTATATCTGTTGCCACTATAACAACAAATACTAAAAATAAAATAGAATGAATATTTAAGGGGGGCTCCCATACAACAAACGTGATTTTTTTGGCCTTTTTTGCTGTCTTCAGGCTGTAACTCAAGAACGGTAATAGCTAGAGATTTGATATTTTCACAGATTATGTATTTCTATTGCCACTATAACAACAAATACTAAAAATAAAATAAAATGAATATTTAAGGGGGGTCCCATACAACAAACGTGATTTTTTTGGCCTTTTTTGCTCTATATCAAAAATGGCAACAGGTAGGTACTTGAATTTTTCACAAAATCATTAGTTATATGTGTACTTTAATATTTAATAATAATATTAAAATAAAATAAAAAAATAAGGGGGGCTCCCATACAAAAAACACAATTTATGGCCTAATTTTGCTCTATAATGGTACGGAACCCTTCGTGCGCGATTCGACTCGCACTTGGCCGATTTTTATTATAATTAATTATTGGTGGTTACAGTCATAATAATATGCCGCTAAATTCCAAAAGGTCGTGTTCTGAAGAGCATTTGAATCTTTATAAGAAACTCACCACTTCATTTTGGCCGTCGATTCCATTCTCCACAAGAATATCCTCAAACAGTACATCCGCTTCGCACGGGGAACACAGATTACTGAGCAGCTCACTGAACCTCTCCACTTTGCGCACACACACGGCACCGAGCAAGCCCTCACTCTTATTTGGCACATCCACTTTCACACTAACTAACTCTACCGGTACTTCAGCTAACTTAACTTCTATGTTAGGAATATCTTCAGTTTGCAATCCATCGTATATCTCATCAAACTTGTCTTTATCATTGGAACTGTCATTCGCTTTGCTACTGTCAATCTTCAAATTTTGGTCAATTCTATGTTTAGGACTAGTCACTAATATTAATTTGTCTTTTTCTAAAATATTTTTATTGGAATGTTTAAGTTTTTTAGCACCATCTTTGTCAGGAAAACTTGTGTTTTTAAGGTTTTCTTTCTCGTGGCTTTGCCTTCTATTCGTTGTTCTTTGTTTATCTCTATCTACTAGTTTGGAGTTCTTGGGTGTTCGAGTCTTATCTTCTAGCAGGGAGAGTTCGGAGGAGCTTCTTCTGGGCTTGCGAGGTTGGCAGTCATTGTTGGCTGCGGCGGCTCGAAGGCGGGAAGTTCGCGTGGTTCTGATAGGCACGGAAGTTGAAGCGGTGTTGAGGTTAAGCTCCGAGGAAGACTTTTGATTATGAGCAGCATCTTCTAGCGGTGTCCGGGATCCTGCCTTTTTCGGACGCCTGAAAAATTAGGAGTAAAGCATAATATTAGAGAAATGTATTAGACGCATAGTTCTTTAATCTTTTATGCATTTGGACTTCAGACAGATTAATAAAGATTAAAAATACTTATAGTTGTAATTGACAGGGAAAACTTAATTATTTAATATTCATCCATAATTTCACTATGACTGTGTAATTTAAAATTTAAAGGTATATTCACCTGTCAGTTACGTTCGCCGAGAAGAGCGTCGCCGTTCTAGCAGTGAGCTGCTTCCTTCTATCCTCTTTATACTTCTGTATCCTGGCCGCGCGGGCCTCATCAGCAGACAGACTCATAGCCACACATGCGTCCTCTCTCGTGTGTACACACCCTTACAGCAGTCTGTGCACTTTGTTCTGGAGTTTTAGCTCACAATTTGTTCTAGCAGGCGTCTTTTGGCTTACAATTTTTTTACGCGTCTCGTATGCACACGTCCTTACATTTAGCAGGCTAAGGGCTTCGGTACACGTCCTTATAACTAGTCTAGCATAGCTTTAAGCACATAAGGGCGGAATAGTTGGCAGTGTTGAATACAGACTAAGGCTCGAGGTAGGCGTTGAAAGCGTACGCGATTTCTGAAAAGATATAAAACACAATGTTAGTAAATATAATATTAAACATTAATATATATTATTAATTATTATGTAGATAATGTAAATTGATACGAAGTTATATCTTAGTACATTTAAATTGTTGAACAAACGCCAGAGATATTACAGCCAATTTTGCTTTAAAACGGTCATTGCCTTAAAACTATAATTACTTATTATTGTTGGACTTAGCATAACTACAATAGAAATGAAACAAAATAGAAATACCGCCAGATTTTAGGGAAAAAAATGTTAAATTCACTTTGTACGGTACTTTCTAATCTTCTGTAGAAATCTGAAATAATTCTGTGATCATCAAGCTAATGATAGGTAGACCGTAGAATCTTCCACACACAGACTTCTTAATAAGCACCACTAAACTTAACCACCAACGACAGAAATGATTCTGAAGCAAAAACAGAAATGATGATTCTGACTTCTGAGTCACGTTATGGAATATGAATCGCGAACAGGCAATATCGGGTCGTCATAATATTATGAAACAATGCAGTTATCGCTCAGGTACATTGGCCTTTGTTTCATTGTTCTGTTTCCCCTTGATGCGTTTCGCAGGGCTGGCAAATACGCGAAATCTGCAGAAATGCATCTGTGACAGTGATACAGAAATTGGCAGCCCTGGACGCGTAAATGTTAAGGGCTATAAGGTATGGCGTCTGACTGAAACTTACTGTAATGAAAGAACTTTATTTGCATCAGATGTTACAGATACCGGAATTATTTGGCAGCCCTAGCCGAATGCACTACAATGTAGGGTGATGGACTGAGGGTTAAAAAACTTTATTTACCACCAGTCCTCATACAATTTTATTATATCTGTGTAAGGAGCGCAATAGTAGAGTCATGACTCATGGCAAAACATAATAAGACCTAAAGTTATTTTGACATCGAATAGGATTCAAAATTTAGTAACGTACACAAACGCTATAATAGCTACAGTTTGTCAGTGTATTTGTAACTCCCTCGCGCAGAAACTACTGATCGGATTTTAATCACTCATGGTCCTGGTTTAAGCTCTGGATGTAGGTACTCTTAAGCTTGATCCCGAAAAGAACTACATGACCCCGCGGTCAGACCAAACAACCAAAAGCTTCCTTATTCTTACATAGGATTTGCCAAAAATATTTTTATGTTAGCTGCATCCAAACTCCTGCAACTTATGGCAGCCCTGATCACGCGCGTTCACACGGAGAGCGGTTAAAACGCGCCAAGTGGTCAAGTCCACTCCGTGACCAAGCTGATTACTGACTCACGAATATCGACATTGGGTGACGGATGTTGACATTGACTTTTTCCATCATATCCTACTAATATTATAAAGGCGAAAGTTCGGATGTATAGATGTATGGATGTATGGATGTTTGTTACTCTTTCACGCAAAAACTACTGAACGGATTTTAATGAAACTTTACAAAAATGTAGCTTATGCATCAGAATAACACATAGGCTATAATTTTAACCAACTTTCAAAATGGAGGAGGTGTTATGTTCGTTTTTTTATGCTCAACGATTACTCCGCCGTTTGTGAACCGATTTTCAAAATTTTTCTTTTGGTGTATAGGGCATTATCCCAATTTAATATCATGTTCACAAAAATGGTGATCTGATGAAGGAATCCATGGGTAATCGAGGGAACTCCTCAAAATTTATATGGAAACATGTGGTGACTTTGGTTTCATGAGAAGTATTCAGAGTATATGCTAACAACAAGTAAGATTTTGGACCCAGCGACACCCACCCATGGTTCGGGAGCTGCTGAGAGAACTCCTGACTCTTCATAGATATACGTTTGAGAGTTTCGGTGTTGATTTAAGATCGGAAAGCAGATTCTACTATGCAAATTACATTCGTCATCATCATCATCATCACTACCAAGTACCATTTTTTTTATGAAAAAAGGAGGCAAACGAGCAAACGGGTCACCTGATGAAAAGCAACTTCCGTCGCCCATGGACACTCGCAGCATCAGAAGAGCTGCAGATGCGTTGCCGGCCTTTTACGAAGGAATAGCGTAATAGGGTAGGGGAGGATAGGAAAGGGAATAGGGGAGGGTAGGGAAGGAAATAAAGGAGGGTAGGGAAGGGAAAAGGGTAGGAGATTGGGCCTCCGGCAAAGAAAATATACACTACGCGAACCTCCGGTCAACTCACCACTCGGCGAAACACAGCGCAAGCGCTGTTTCACGCCGGTTTTCTGTGATCCCGTGGTATTTCTCCGGTCGAGCCGGCCCATTCGTGCCAAAGCATGACTCTCCCACGGTATCGTCCCATGATACGTTTCATAGTCTTTTAGATCGAGACTCGAGTTTGTCAATCGATTTAAAAAAATGTATAACTACTAATATTATTTAAAACCTGAAGAGTTTGTTTGTTTGCTCGAACACGCTTATCTCAGGAAGTACTTTCTGGTCCGATTTAAAAAAAAATCAGTGTTAAATAGCTTATTTATCGAGGAAGGCTATTTATTATATTACTTACGCTAAGACTAAAATATAATTATATGACCGAAGAATCAGAATAAAATGTGGAAAAACCCGGGAAAATTATTAGAAACTAGAAAGGGTTTATCTCACGAAAGTACTAGAGCATTTTTGATATTATTTGTCACAACTCACAGATATAGAATAGACCACGTGAAGGGACAGAACTTTTTGCGGGAAAATGTACGGTTTTCGTAAAATTCCTAATTTACGCGGGCGAAGCCGCACGGGACATCTAGTTATTCATAAATCATAACACAGTGCACACGAATACTCAGCAAACCAGCATCAGTCACCATTCGGTGTTGCTATCGAGTGCACGCGTACTTGTGAGTTGTCTAGCGTTCAGTGGTTCTCAACATGTTTTTGTGCGGCAGTTGCAACGAAAGTCATTCGGATGGACCTATTTGTAGCGTATGCAAGCTACAATATGATTTCGCCTGCTCTGGGGTAACGGAAGCTGGTTATAGGCGGTTGGGCGAGAGGAAGAACGCCTGGAGATGTATGAAGTGCAAGGCAAGCCCTTGTGCTTCGCCGGTTCCCGTATCTCATTCACCCACCCAATTGGAAAGATTGCAAGACCAGCTGAACGCGATCCAACTTCAGCTGGCTCCCCTTGCTTCAATAAAAAAAGACATCAAAAGCATTATGTCTGATATATCCGATCTGAAGACTTCCGTTGAGATGGCACATGATCGTATGGACAAAATGTCTACTAGCATCAAAGGACTAACTACCAAAGTCGCTGACTTAGAGAAAACTGCATCAGAAATCCCTAAATTGCAAAAAGAAATAATAAGACTAAATGAAGAAATTGATCAAAGAGACCAATGGGCTAGGGCAAACAACGCTGAGATCAAAGGTGTACCGCAGCTTAAAAACGAAAATCTCATAAGCTTGGCCTTAAAAATTGGTTCCGCTTCAAATTATGAAATAAAGAAGGAAGACATAAATTACATTGCTCGTGTTCCCACTAGATCACCTAATATACCTAAGCCAATAATTGTCTCTTTCAATAACCGATATATTAAAGAAGATTTCGTAGCTGCTTCGAGAAGACGCAATCTCATCGCTACCGATATTGGTTTCTCCAGTGCGACCGCTATATATGTCAACGATCATTTAACCCAAAGAAACAAAAACCTTCTAGCAAAAGCCAAATCCTTGGCTAAAGAGAATGACTATAAGTACATTTGGGTAAAGCACACAAAAATTATGGTGAGAAAATCAGACTCTGCACCTGTGTTTTTTATAAAAACGGAGAAAGATCTGGACAGAATTACAAAGTGATTTTATATTTGGGTAGTTCTACGATAAGAGGTTTCGAGCCCATAGAAGATGCGGCCAGGGAAAAAAGTTGGATTTTTTTCATGAAAATGTTAAATTATGCTAATTAACCCATTGATTAACCTTTTCACCCAATGGCAGGTTACTTCACACATATTTTATTTGTTTTTATAAGGCCAGGGTAAATATCGAGGCCAGGGTAGAGACGTCAAGATCAGGATCTTTGTAACCTTTTTAGGGTTCCGTACCCAAAGGGTAAAAACGGGACCCTATTACCAAGACTTCGTTGTCTGTCCGTCTGTCTGTCTGTCTGTCTGTCTGTCTGTCTGTCTGTCTGTTTGTCGCCAGGCTGTATCTCAAGAACCGCTATAGCTAGACTTGAAATTTTTACAGATTGTGTATATCTGTTGTCGCTATAACAACAAATACTAAAAACAAACTAATAATATTAATATTTAAGGGGGGCTGCCCGCTGCCATACAACAAACGTGATTTTTTCGGCCTTTTTGCTCGATATCAATAATGGCAACAGGTAGGCACTTGAAATTTTCAGAAAGGCCTTAAATATATGTGCACTTTAACAATTAATAATAATATTTAAATAAAATAAGAATTTAAGGGGGGCTCCCATACAAAAAATACAATTTTTGACCTATTTTTGCTCTATAACGGTACGGAAACCTTCGTGCGCGAGTCCGACTCGCACTTGTCCGATTTTTTTTGTAACATGCCAGTTTAGTTTTTAATTTATTTATGGTTTCATATTTTTTTATTAATCAAATATCGTTGCCTTCTTGCTCGATGTGATTTGAGTTTAGCAACCAAAGCTCTTGACTGAAAATTTTATTTTTTGTATTTGATCATCAACTGGAACATAGCTACATTTTGAGAATTTTTGCAATAATTTATACTTTTCTGGGTCATTTTTAATCATTTTATATTAAGATATCTTCTTTCTACTTCACGTTTCTTTTGTAGTTTTTCTTCACATGTTAACTTTGTTTGCGGTGCCATAATCTGTAATAATGTGTAAAAAAAATTAGAGACCGCTTTTTCTCATAACAATACTTCAATATTATACCATTTAAATCTGACTTCAGTACAATCCAACTATATTTAAATTACTTTGTGACTACAATAGATGATGTTTTATCTCCCCTGGCTAGTAAGTCTCTCCCCTGGCATTTATCTTGGCAGGGGAAATACGCCAGGGGAGAGACGTTTTCATGATAAATTCAAATATTGTAATCGATTTATAACATTTTTGGCTTAATTAAATATCCCACTTGAATTAGTACATTATTTTTGAGTAAATGTAATATTACACAAATGAATAAAATCATGAATATAACTTTTATGACTTACCAGTGGAGAGACACAATGACTTTGCGAGACCACTACACCGCACGGACACGTCGCGACAACTAGCAAAATGGCAGCTTCTAACGGCTCGCTTGTTATTTGTGGCTAACTTCACGTCGTTAGATGTATTTGAGAGGAATTTGCAATACTTCTGTTTTATTTTTATGATGGTAGTAGTGGAACAAAATTTGCCAGGGTAAAGACACAAAAAATTCGGGACAAAATTTAAAGTTCAGAAAATAACACAAAAAACATACTTTTTTGGATTTTTCTTAAAATTATTGTAGTATATTTATTCAAATTCATACTTACCATGCTTTAGTTTGAAAAGCGATACAAACAAATTAGGTACGGCAGTAACTTTAACTAAAATCGGCAAAGGGACAGGCCAGGGTAGATACTTTTTTGGACTTTGTCGGCAATTTCAGCAAAAAATATAATATTTCAGCATTTAATTGTGACTCTATTCATTGAAGTACATTAAAATGGTGTAATTGATTGGAAAGTATTGGACAATATGGAATAAAAAACCTATTTAATATTGATTGCCGTTCAAGTTACCTCTTATCGTAGAATCACCCATTTGACATTCATTATAGATAAAATATTACCAACATTAATTAGAACTAAGTTTTTATTATTGTGTTGTAATACCTTAATTGGAACTAAGTTAAAACTGTTATTTTCTAAGTTATATTACAAGTGCGACATATTCACTGTGCAAGGTTTGAGAATCTCTGACTATTACAAACTTGTTCGTTATCGCCCAGTTGAGTTCATTTTGAACGGATGCAAATTCGAAGAAGTATCGCAGGTAAGTACAAACCCTGTTACGCAAATATGGTATGCAAGCTATATTAAAAACTGGCTATTACGGGTCATTCTAGCTTGTAACAATTTAACCCGCTGCTATTTTGCTGAAACCTGTACATTAACCATATCACCTGTATGCGTCTCGCTCTGTCGTCAGCTGAGCGGCCTAGTCTTGTACCTACCCGATATTAACAATAATAATTATTATTGCGAATATTTAAATATTTTTATAATTTTAACAACTCTAAGTATAAAGACTCAAACGTATTATTATTATGATGAATTCAAGGGCTTTACAGTATTACTGATATTATATCTATATTATTTTCTATTTGTTATAACAATATTACACTGTAACAAAAATAAATTATGCATTTTACGACAAGCACGCTTAAATCAATGGGTGATAAAGATATTGCATTATTATAGATTATTTTTTAAAGACAAAAGTTCGAATCATAACTTTGCGCTCTTAATTATGATTAAGTATATTGTATTGTTTTATAATATTATAATGTATACTCGTTTCAAGATGTTTTCAGTTCATTATCGGGCAATTAAAGTTCCTATTAGTCGCGTATCTAATAATTTACACATAATATTACTCGTTATGTTATTGATATTACTAAACCAATTTAAGAATGGACTCGACACTTAGCATTTTTTATCAAAACGCAAGGGGGCTCCGAACGAAAACTAATGTATTCAAGCGAAATGTGTATAATAATAATTACGATATTATATTGATCTCTGAGACGTGGCTGTTGGAAGGGATCCACGACCAGGAGTTGTTTGATGAGAGGTATGTGGTCTGGCGTCGCGATAGGGACTACAATCAGACGAGACAATCTATGGGTGGTGGTGTCCTGATCGCGGTCCGCCGGGATCTAGACGCTACTGAGCGCATGGACTGGCGCTCTTCCGCAGAAGACATATGGGTGTCCATCAAACATAAAACGAATTGTGGTAGGATAACTTCCAAGTTGCACATTTGTACAATCTATCTTTGCAGACAAAATGAAGGTAATAGTGCTAATGTTCAACTTGAAAATTTCTCAAATAAATTATTTGATATTATTATTGAGCATCCGGATGATCGATTTCTTGTTACAGGAGACTTTAATCTCCCTTTATTGAACTGGAGCTCACAAGGTGAATATTTGGCTGATTCGGAGATCGCTCTCAATTGCGCACAGACCACCTTCATTGATACTCTCGTCCAATGCGAGTTATCACAGCAAAATCAAGTCAGAAACTACAACGACAAGCTCTTAGATCTCATATTCTCTAACTTTATAGTTCAAGTTACAGCTTGTGACGATCCATTGGTCCCAGAGGATCTACCTCATCACAGATCAATACGTATAGATATACCTTTGTCTGCACAACCAATGTTAGGTACTAATAAAAGGATTAAATATTTTTACAACTCAGGAAATTATGAAGAGATGTGTACTGTGCTAGATTCCATTAACTGGAACGACTGTTTAAATAACAATACATTAGAAGAAGCAGTTAAAAAATTGTACGACGTCATAAGTGACCTTCAAAACGCGCATATTCCGCATAGGCTCGTATCTTCTAGTACGTTTCCTCCCTGGTACGATTCATCATTAAAAAAATTATTAAAAGAAAAGAATAAGTACCATCGAAAATATAAAAAGTATGGCAATATCGGGGATTATTCTACTTTTTCTATACTTAGAAAAAGATTTAAAGTCTTAGAACACCAATGCTATGAATCTTATTTGACCACCATGGAGAAAAATATAATCTATAATCCAAAATCTTTTTGGACTTTTATTAAAGCTAATAAGAAATCGCTTAATGTCTACCCTTCTATAATGAACTTTGACGACATTTCTGCATCAAACGGTGTTGAAGTCTGTAATTTATTTAACACTTATTTTCAATCAAACTTTCTTCATCCCACTACTAATCCAAGTGCCACTTATGATGCGGTCAATATAAATAACATTAATATAGGAAATATTAACATTGATGCTCTAGAAGTGCTTAAGGCACTCAAATCTGTTAACCCTAATAAAGGAGCAGGTCCTGACAATTTGCATCCAGTACTTATATTAAAATGTGCAAAGAGTTTAGTTGATCCACTTTGCATTCTTTTTAGGAGATCTTTAGAAGAAGGATATATGCCCCATATTTGGAAGACCGCCTTTATTACGCCAGTACATAAAGGCGGAGATAAAGCCTCAGTTAAGAACTATAGGCCTATCTCAAAACTGTGTGTCTTTTCTAAGATCTTTGAAGGAATCGTGCACCGACAACTGTACTCATCGTTACGAGGATGGTTCATTCCCGAACAACACGGATTTTTGAAAGGGCGCTCAACTGTTTCTAATCTTCTAACAGCAAATGACTATACTTCTTCATTTATGGATGTGGGTGAACAAGTCGACATGATTTACACTGATTTTAGTAAAGCATTCGACCGTATAGATCACTCTATTTTACTTAAAAAATTATATAATGCAGGAATTCATGGCAATTTACTTCGGTGGTTTTCATCTTATATCGCTAATCGTTCGCAAGCTGTCGCTATAAACGGCTTTATATCTTATTGGACTATTGTTCCTTCAGGTGTCCCGCAAGGCTCACTACTAGGCCCTCTCTTGTTTGCGATCTTCCTCAATGATATTTCCTTCTGTTTTAAACATTCAAATTTCTTATTATACGCGGATGATAAAAAAATTTTCAAAAATATTCGTTCTTTTACTGATTGTCAACTACTTCAAGAAGATCTTGATCGATTTAATGAATACTGTCTAGCTAATAAGCTAGAACTCAACATTTCTAAATGTTATGCCTTGACATTCTCAAGAAATATTAAGTTAGTTAATTTCTCATACAACATCAGGGGTACTGTGCTTAAGAGAACATTAAATATGAGAGACCTGGGAGTCATGGTAGATTCTAAATTATTATTTGATAAACATATTGATCACATAGTTAATAAGGCGTCAAAGGCTCTTGGGTTTATCATTAGAGTAAGTAAAAACTTCTCGACCCTGAAAGTAATCAAGATCTTATATTGTGCCTATGTCAGGAGTATACTAGAATACGCGTCGGAGGTTTGGAACCCCAAATATGACTTTTATATTAATAGAATTGAATCCGTTCAAAGGCGGTTTCTACGGTTCCTACAATTTAAAAGTGGTTACTATTTACCGACTTATGAGGACAGATGTAGACATTTTCATTTTTTACCATTATCTATTCGTAGAAATATTTCAGACTTGTCTTATCTAATAAAAATAATTAATGGTAACATCGACTGCCCTTATTTACATAATAAACTACATTTTAACATCCCTACAAAATATTTCAGAAATTTTGTTCCATTCTACTTACCAACCTCCAACACGTATTATCGGCGTAATTCATATATTCTCAGGGCATGCGGTCGATTAAATGAGTTTGTTCATAAAAATCCCACATTTGACATTTACTCTGCAAAACCTTGTAACCTCAGACAGGCTATATCAAATTCTTTCTTTGATATTTAATGTTAAAATTCAATAGTTATTATAAATAATTATTATTTTTAGTAGTATAATAATATTGTTATCTGTTATTTAGCCTAGACTTGCACAGTGAAAGTCGCAACTTAACAAATAGAATATAAGTAATTATATTGTCTTGATTTATCTGACACTATTAAAGTGTTACGTTACCCTATTTAATTATTTAACTTTAGCAATAATTTTATAAGTTCTCTGAAATTAGCTATCAAAGGTAAACACATATCTAATTTATTAGCTGGTTTTTAGAAGATTTTTCTTTGTCTTGAAAAATATTGATTTGATAGTTCTAACTACTGTTTCTTAAGGGTTATGATAATATTTATTCATATATCTCGTAAGTACTTTAGATATTGTATTAGTGGAAACTTGTTAATGGCTTGCAGTTATTAGATTAGTAATTTGTCCTGTTAAGTAGCTGTAAGTTTTCTCAATAAATAAATAAATAAATAAATAAATAAAAATATGTTACAAGAGTCGAAGAGAACAATTCTGAAGAAAACATATTATTAGGCCATGATGGAAAACCATGATTACAAAGCTGTCCATAGTATGGACAATCGATGTTGAACATAGGCAATTGTAGACGAATATGCTCTACTTGTTTGTCAAACGCTACACAGTTAAAATTTTCAAAACATCGCAAAATATTTTCTGACTACAATATAAAATTCTCGTTCGTGAACGCGACACAAATTACAATACTTGCAAAACTTCGCAAAATATTATATTTTTGACTATCACAATTTGCCGCGCTTATCTAGCTGACGCGGACGAAGGAAATTTCGAAAAAAGAATAAAAGCAAAGAGATATTAAGCGGAATAAAATAGTAGAGGGAATAACTAATAAGCCAACAGCTGCCTCGTCCAATAGTGCTTAACAAAAGCTATCTCTGTGACTTCTGTGACGCAAAAGGAACTTCCGTAAAGGAATTTTTTGGGTAATTTGGAACTAGCTACGAAATTACTTGGGACTGCATTTTAGGATTTGCCATTGTAAATACATATTTATATTAGTTTTTAGGGTTCCGTAGTCAACAAGGAACCCTTATAGTTTCGGTCTGTCCGTCCGTCTGTCTGTCTGTCCGCGGTTTTGCTCAGAGACTATAGGACCTACAAAGCTGTAATTTGGCATGAATACACATATTCATAACGCCAACAAAATGGTACATAAAATATTTAAAACATATATTTTTTATGGTACCTCCCTAGACACATCAAGCGGGTTTGAATTTTTTTTTCGCGCCCTCCCCATCATGTGGGGTGTCGTTGGATAGGTTTTTTAAAAATATTATGAGTATTCATAGATCATTTTCCGATTTAGGGATCCATTCGTGAAATATTAAGTTTTAAAGTGGAAAAAATCAATAGAGTCCAGTGTCCCCCCCCCCCCCCTCTACCAGCTAAACTGTTGCTTCTGGAAATGTGAAAAAATTCACGGGAGTAGGAAATATGCTGAATTTAAAAGGAAAACTATCACGGCTAAGAAGACTTCATAGGTTATTGAGTAATAGTTGATCAACTAAAAAAATGTATTCGGCGAAGTATAAAGGAACTTTTCGTTCAAATTCCTTTAAAAGTAACCGAGATGATGTTGTTAGTACCTAGTGTAAAACATGTTATAAATGTACATTCATTGACCATGCAAAAATTTTCAAAAACTAGCGGTACTACGGAACCCTATATTGCGCGTGGCCCGACACGCACTTGGCCGGTTTTGACTTTACCTTTAAGCAATGGTTTTACATTCTGTTTTCATCTATGGTTTAACTGCCGCAGTCAGAGTGGAGAGTGGAACATTAATTACTTTTTAATTAATTCTAAATTTTGACATAAGCCCCATAATTATCTGTCAAACTCTTCATTAAATTGAAGGCTTAGCCAAAATTAAATGTCTCTGACTACGGCGCGGCTGTAAAAGAGACATACATGAAGCCCTGTACATCTGAACTTTTAAACTTTACACTAACTTTTTTACAACAAGGAAAGAAAAAGGAATGTCGTAAGCTCAACTTTTTCCATTATTCGTTCTCCTAACACGAACGAAAGCTTAATCGAATTACCGAAACACGTGTTAACGATTAACGGGCGCTCAATTGGCAATCAGTTAAGTGTAATATTAGGTTATCCGTATGTCATTCATTTGTCATCCATACTAATAGTTTAAATTCGAAAGTGTTGTTTACTAAGTACATATTTTGTTTGTATCTCTTTACTTTACTGTCTTTCTCATGTAAGTGAATTGTATATGTAATTCTTTAGAGAATAAATGTCTGTCTCCGTCTGTTACCTCTGCACACCCAAACCAATGAACCGATACTGCTGAATAAGTATCTCTTCACGCCAACCACATAACCTAACCACAGGACCGATTTGGCTGAAATTTGGCATGGAGATACTTTGAGCCCTGGGAAAGGACATATGATACTTTTCATACCGAAAAAATTTACGATTTCCGCGATACCTAAACGAATTTCGGCGCTAAGAGCGTGAAAACATTGCAGTAATAATAATTAATCCTTAAATAATCAAAGTATATTCTATTTGGACGAAATGTTATGCCAAGCCGAAGAATAATGTTGGTCGACATCTGCCTATTATCTTCTCTGATATTACAATACAACCACTTGTTTAAAGGCTTCATTTCCTTAAATCAATCAATTTCTTGGCAATCAAAGTGTTCTAGGAAATTCGCCTTGATTGATACTGGAAATATGGCTGTGTGTTACAAAGGTCAAGGTGGACGTACGAATATGGCCGCTACTGACTCACACATCGTGATAACTCTTTTCTCTAACCAGAATAAAACAGATGATCTAATCCCACTAGATGTGACTTTCAATAATCGCCATACAAACCATAATACGCAATAGACTATTAAAGTCCGCAAAGTAATGAAAATAGAGAGTAGTTGGCTAGGGCTCGGTTGTCTTCTTAATTTAGGAGAGCTAAGGCTAAAATCCACCACTCTAGCAGTCTTTACAGACATTCCAAGATTTGAATCTCAAATTCTAGTAACCTTCAAGGGCCTACAAACGTTTGAGCCTTAAAAGGTGTACTTTAAGGTTTTTGTACTTTAATGTTTAGACCAGAAAACGAGTAATGAGGGCCTTCTGATGGTAACAGCGACCATTGACACTGGCAACCAGTGTTTTAACTTCTCTGGCGCCTTAGACACACCAAACGATCCCTGCAGGCTAAGCATGACCCCCATATACATTTTTATATTCTTACGGTAAAGTAGATAAAGTGTTGGAAACACAATCTGTCAATTCGTCCGCAAAAACTATCAGTGTTTATATTCTTTGGCATTCCTACTGTGGCCATTCTAAGCATGCTGTAGTCTTTTCTTCCTCCCTCTCTTTGCATTCAACGCTTGAAATCGTTAAGCATCTTCATAGAAGATATCATCAATAAAAAAACTCAGTAAATAAAAACGCTTCAAGTCTGCCACTAGGCCACGGACGCACCTCATTAACTTTATTATATACCTAATAATTAATAATTTCCTTCGTGCATAGTCAATATTAAGAGGTATGCAATTATGTTAATAATTTCTTACATATTTACAGAGGAAATCTCATAAAAACTACCTCCGATGATTAACAGTGCGGCAAATAGGCTGTTCCACATGATAAATTCATTTTATATTGGTAATTGTCTCATACAAATTTTATAATATATTTTCGATGTTCATATTATATTGATTTTGCCCGCAAATTCGTTCACTCAGAATATACGTTAATAGCGCGGTTAAACTATAAGCTATTTTATTATTATTATGTAATTTCTTGCGGCTCAAAGTATTTCCATGTCTTTCATTTGTCAGTTCAGTCGTAAAGAGGTAATAGACACAGTTGCACTCACTACTATATAGGTTACTTTCACGTATCTTGCATTCAAAGAGTACGGTCTACTTATAAAAGAATACCTCGAAAAACTGCACCTACTACACTACTGTATTTGATGCTTTCTATGTCTAACATCATATTTCAGGTTCCTAAATCAAGGAAATAGACAAATTGTGACCCAACAATGTTTACACAAACTCAACACTTATTTCCTATGGCACACAAGCTACAATCGCTTCTCTTCAGTAAACTACTACGTCACCAGTAATAACAGTGAGTATTTATCGCAGCAGTAAATATTCCTTATCTATCATTATTTATTGCTGAAAGATGATTTAGTTATTTACTATTAACATACTGGCACAATATAACACCTTTAAACGCATGTTAGCCTGCAGGCTACATGAAAATAAAGGTAGGTATCTGATGCAGAAAAGAGTAGAGTAGAAAGAGTAACAAGAGAAGATGAAGAGTAAAAAAGAAGATACATATAATTTGGAATTCCGGGTACAACAATATGACTTTTCAGAGCGAGTTTTAGTTCAGCCGTGGAAAAAAAGTATGCGTGTGCTTCGGTATTCTCCGTTTTCGACCCTAGATTTTTAACTCATTTTTGACCTAGATTTGAAACACCCAATCCGATGACTGGATTTGATGGACTGGACGTTGCCCTGGATAAGGGTTGTACATTTTCTGCCGTCAACAAGTGACGTTCGTCTTTAAGGTGACGCCTTGATAATTTAGCTGTAGCGATGTCCATTTTTCTCAGCAATGACTAAAGCTAAGAAATTAAAGTTCACTGTCAGTATTCATCATGTCTTTGTCTTTGAATTACCCATAGCATAACACGATTGGTCAACTTTTATAACACAGAATAATCAATCAAAAAGACCTCTGTAAAAAAAGGGATTCCTATTTTGCCAACAGAGGAGAGTGATATACGCTTCCAAAATTTGTACATAAATTGGTTCTAGTATACACTTTAATTTGTCCATAGCTTTTATGAAATGTATTTATGGTTTATAAATTACGCGACAAAAACCATTTTGTCGCTACGCCCTTTCAATTTTTTGCTGTTCCATTGCTTGTTTTCTATGAGAGGCCGGGCCAGCATCGCATAGAAAACAAGCAATCTCAAACACATCCAACACGGTTTTTTACTTTCACATGGCGTCACCTTAAGCGCTCAGCGGGGCTAAAATGGTCACATTTAAGCAATTCCTCTCAATCAATTCAGCAAATGAATTGCCAAAACTGTCAAACTGACAAAATATGTCAAATCAGTACAAAAATACAGAAATGCAAATGCAAGCAGAGTTGCTTTTTGCGATTTTAAAAAAATGAAAAATATTATGATTCATCTCATGATTCCACAAAGCGACCATTTTAGGCCTCTGAGGGTTAAACAGAGCGGTTATTTTAGATTTTAGTTTCAAAATGTACGGGTTTAAAAAGTTATATCCTTTTTTGTTAGCATACTAACCCACTGCTGGGCCTTTAAGCAACTACAATATACATAACTAATATTATCAAAAATAATTCTCACTTAATAGAAGTGCATATTTGGATGCAAAATCAACTAGAAACCATTTTAAGAAGATATTATAACTCATACTTCTCTACCAAAACAGGCTCTGTTAGTTTGTTTACAGAAAAAAATCGAGGAAACATTTTCACATCTGTTTACAGAGATTACTATTTATTTCGCGTTTGCTTTGATAAGAATGTTAACGTTAGTATTAACAAGTATAGTTCCTTAAAATATTTTCATAGCGCAAAATAAGAGATTATTTTCTGCTGTACATTTGGCACAGTAAAGAAAAGCAGGTCAAAATGTACCCTTATGTTACACAATATACAAAAGGGCTAGAGACGGGGACAGACAGACGGACAAACATAAAAAGTAAAAACGTCAACTTATAAAACCTCTTTTCTTCGGGGGTTAAGATTAAATATCATAATCCTTACTAGGCACAAGGCACTGAACACGGGCACTGAACCTAGCCCAGTTCAAAACAAAACTAAATGAAACAAAAATATTATATTCTTAATAAATAACAAAAACAATAATTTCTTTCATATTCGGTCCGACAACAAACAATTTAGCTAAGAACATTTTAATAGCTTCTTAATAGCGACTCCATAATTGGTAACGCGTTATCTACACTAGCTCGATTACACTAATCCGATTTGATGCGGTAGTATAGAATATAGATTTAACATACCTATCAATAATTTAAGATAGATTAATAAAAAATACCTATCAACACTTAGGAATAGGGCCTGTTTCACGACTTTCTGATAAAGTGCCGAATTAGGATTTTCACAGCTTTATTGACAGATTCTTAATACTTCATATTCTGTCAAGTGTTGGATAGCCTATTCGGCACTTATCAGGAAGTGGTAAAACAAACATTCCCTTAAATTTTCAAACGCGGAAATGTGTCTGTAATATCTTCATTCTTCACTCCCAAACTGCTGAACCAATTTTGTTGATATTTGGAATGGAGATACTTTAAGTCCCGAAAAAGGACAATAGGATACTTTTACCCCGAAAAAATGTACGGTGCCTGCGTGGTAAGCGAATTTTGGCGCAACGGAGTTGCAGGCGTCTTTCGGTAAATCATAATAATTGTATGTAGTATTTTCCTGTACCAGAGGACAGAGGTTTGATACCAATATTGTCTACAATATGATTTTCACTCATGAAAGTCTGAACCCGCCTTTATTATTGTCTTATGACGGCCAATGTAGAGTCGGCCTTAAAGTAAACATAAAATATATGAAATTATGCAGGAAATTATCATTTCCTGTGTCGCATATGGCGATATTTTATGTTCGCTATATTTCCTATTCTGTGCGGTCGTAAACTTGAAATGACTAATGAAATCAGCCAACTCATTGAAACGCTATTAAATCAAACATGAAAATATATAAAAATCCATAATAGAAGTTTTTAATAAGCCTTAAAATATTTCTACTAACAAAGATATTATTTTACGCAACAAGTAATAATAGAGCTCAAACCGTAATGTATAACACCCATCTTATTTATTTTTAGGGTTCCGTACCCAAAGGGTAAAAACGGGACCCTATTACTAAGACTTCGTTGTCTGTCCGTCTGTCCGTCCGTCTGTCTGTCTGTCTCCAGGCTATAACTCAAGAACCGCTACAGCTAGACTTCTGAAATTTTCACAGATTGTGTATATCTGTTGCCGCTATAACAACAAATACTGAAAATAAAATAAAGTTAATATTTAAGGGGGGCTCCCATACAAGAAACGTGATTTTTTTGGCCTTTTTTGTTCGTAATCAATAATGGTAACAGCTAGGCACTTGAAATGTTCACAAAATCCTTAGTTATATTTTCAATTTAGTAATTAGTGATAAAATTAGAATAAAGTAAATATTTAAGGGGGGGTGTTTTTTTGTCTACTTTCGCTCTATATCGGTACGGAACCCTTTGTGCGCGAGTCCGACTCGCACTTGGCCGATTATTCTGTTGTCATATCGTCAAATATTTGAAAGCTATAAATAGCGTCAACATTATTAATATCTAATGTTCAATAGTAGCCAAAGTAACATAATTTTAACAGTAAAAATATAATGTTTTATTAATAGGATATAGTACTAAGTACTGCAAAGTTTTCACGCTAGACTAGGCAGCACCTGCATAGACAGTAAACAAAAAGTTTTGTTCGACGTTTGACAGCATTTCTATCATCTGTCACCAGTAATATTTCCGGGCCAATAGGACCTGCAAACCTTCAAAAAGAGAGCCTATTCCCTCTTAGAAGGCCGGCAACGTACCTGCAGCTCTTCCGATGTTGCGAGAGTCCATGGGCGACGGTAGTTGCTTACCATCAGGTGACCCGTTTGCTCATTTGCCCCCTTATTTTATATAAAAAAAATATATATGACGTGTGCAACATGTCGGATTTTGGTAGTCGGACAATGTTAAAAATGAAAATAGTAGAGCTAAGTCAAACATTTTTTTGTAGAGACAATCATCCATCACTACCAGGCTATCAGAAAACTGAAGAGCTCTTATCTTGTGACAACAAATCCAATAAATTCTTTATCGGGCTAATAATGATGAATGACAGCGTTTAATAAGACAGAACGTCAAACTGACAGACAATTTGACAGCTGTAGGCGGAGGAATCACCGTTCACCACCCACGAAAGTGAGTAAAAATCCATAAATTAATCTATACTAATATTATAAATGTCAAAGTGTGTGACCTGTCTGTAACCTCTTCACGCTCAAACTGCTGAACTGATGTTGCTGGTTATGGAGATACTTTGAGTCCTGGGAAAGCACATAGGATACTTTTTATCCTTGAAAAATGTACGGTTGCCGCGCGATAAACGAATTTGCATCCACCAACTAGTATTGTATATTAAGCGAGAGTATATTTTGTCCGTTCCTCGAGCTTAAACCTATAAACCGATTTGGATAAAATTTAAAAAAAAAAACGGATTAGACAGTTCGCACCAATGACTACGCGGTCGCAATAGTATCGACCAATCAGATCAGCAGAATTTTTTATACAGAAACAAATATGACATTACCTCTAATGGGTAGGTATATTATGCTATGAGCCTATGAGTTATGCCTTAAGGTCGTCATTAATATATATTATAGCTAGGTCTGTGACGGCCTTTATGATACTCACAATATTATCCAGTATGTAAATATTACATGAGCACGTTACGTCGCTCGGTGAAGCCTTAGCAGCGTTGACTCATAAACTATTAATATGTGAAATTATGTAATTTACTTATTACTAATGGCTTCCTACTGTTTTAACTTCTGCTACCGGTTTTAAAACAGTTATAAGCCGGATTATAGATGCAAAAAATAGCTTATAGACTATAGTCATCTAACTGCGTTTAAATACGCATGTGTTAAATGTTAATCCTTTGCTCATACTACTAAAATGTATTCTGTGCTCATACTAAGTATTCACTTGACATTACAGCCTTAATTATTTTGCTCTCGCAATTATTGTGTGGCTACAATTTTATCGATAGCAAGGGCAGTTCTTTTATGTCCAAAATCTTTGGTGAGTGCGCGAGGTATAGAATATGCTCTACAAACCTGCAATATTGTGATACGCTATCACTAAAGTGACATGCAATTGATAAAACAATACTAGGTCAAATTCTACTGAACTGCTTATTGCTTAAAAATGTTTTGGACTGCTACGACTTACGAGACCAAATGAAAAACTTTCATCTTGACGCGGACGAATAAAAGGTAAGTATCTGCGCTTCCTGTGACACCCATTTAAGATCATTGGCACACAAAATGACAATGAAATCTATTCAGCCGTTTTCGAGGAATTTAGCGACATTAAGCGACGAGAATTTCATGGATATTATAGCGCTACCAATTCAGTAGGTATCACTTTTTAACCCTGCATTTTCTTCTAAAATTCAAATGGTCATTAATTTTAACCAGAACACTTCCAGATTTTGTAATGAATAAAATTATTTTATTTTTAAACAGATATTGATATTTTTAATGTCTCATGGTAACAGACATCAGTGAGTTATCTGACACCGAATCATTTCATGTGATTCGGAGAGAGCCGCACCTCTGTTGGCAGTGTGATTGCAGTAATAATATAACGTACAAACACAATATATTATGTAAACCCAACATCGATGTAGAATTCTTATAACTCCATTCCTAGCGGCTGCACCTCTTATAGTACGGGAGCCCTAGAACAAATAGTAACAAGCTAATTTTTGTGAGTAGCTACATTTTGATAAGACAAACAACATTTTTATTTTCGAAAAATCTCAAAAGTGGTAGCTAACAGAGATAGAAAGGATTTCATACTTTGACTTGATGGTCCTAAAATATGGTTTGTTTTATTTGTAGGACAAGGTTACTCTTAAATTATATAACTATTGATCTACCTATATACAATAAATCAGCTGGTTAGGGTTCCGTTTTAGGGTACAGTAGTCAAGTTTTGTTGATTACAAAATTGAATTGAATTCTATGCGAACGAAGTTGCGCGAAACATCAAGTTGTTAATAAAACATACAATTAGTATATTTTACTAAAACGTACATCATCATACGCAATTCTATTAAAACCTAGCTTTGTAAAACATAAAACACTTAAGCCAATTTACATACCCGCCCGAGACCTCACTGCCTCGTTACGAAGTGAACAAATTCTGTGAGGGGTACGCCTTTTGTACACGTACGTAGGGACTAGGGTGTGAGCTGAATAGTGAATACTCGCTGAAGGGCTAGAGCTAGAATTTTTAAAACTTTTTCGCTGAAAAATATCACAAATATTTAAGATCTCAAAATGTAAAGTTAGGGATCTCGGCTTTTATTAAGGAAACAACCCTGCAAGGATTACGTAACTAACACTGCCAACTTATAGTATGATCAAACCTACAAGGATGTGACAAAAATAGCACTCAATAGTGTATCTAAGATGTTTGATATCCGATGAAAATGTCATCCAAGTAACATTCTGCGTGTGGTCAAATTATGTTACATATTTGCTGGTTTCATTTTGAGTGACAGGACAGCTGTTAGCATCCACACCCTCCATGGCATTGTCATCCACCCGCCAACTTAGGTAAAAGGAATAAGGATGAAGATTGATGGCTAATAGAGCAAATAAATAACGGAGCTCTAATCGGAGAAATCATTTATTATATTGATGAAAATTCTTCCACATGTATGCCAATAGAATCAGTCATAATGGACGATTCAGCTGGCACGATCGCAATAGAAAACTATAAGAAATAGACCGAGACTAAAACTGAAATTAATTTGTTTGAACAAATGGCACGCTTAGAGTTTAAAACTTCTATGGACGCGGACGTTACAGCAAAGTTTTTTGTTCCTCTGTCAGAAATCAGAAGAATAGCGCTTGGTAACTTTATACGGTAAATTAATGAAAGCGGCTAAGAGCGAGTCGATCTAGCGTTAGTCCGTAAAAACCGACAAAAAAGTAGCGCTTGTAATCGAAACGCAGTATAATTTATTTTGTTCTTTTTAGTACTTCCTTTTATAGCTATATATGGCAAAATAAATTACCAACTCCATCTCTGGGACAACCAGACGAACAGAAAGTAGAGTCCACCGGTCGTAGCTCGCACATAGCAACAGTGAGAGAGAGGAGATAGACAGAAAATGTATTAACTTTATTTCTAAGCCTTAGGCAAGTAATTCCTCAAGCTATCAATAAATAGGTGTAAGAAGTTAAGAAGTTATAACTTATTAAACCTACCTATTACCTAATAGGGCACCGTTTTTATTTTTCAAAATATGTGACGGTGCGATGTTTAGTCAGCAATATTGCTAGCAAAATGTTATTACTTATATATCTCATGCTGTCTGGCTGGAGATCCGTTCTGAAATATAAAACGGCAAACATCGCATTGCGCCACCCCAGCCCGCGCCCGCTGCTTGTTCCAATTTCAATTTGGAGTGGATGGGATTTTTTTTATGAATTACTAGCCTATGCAACGAATCTACAATCTCTCTAGAATCTAAATTCTCGAAGTAAGTTTAGCTAAGCACGTGGCTCGCGATATCGTCCTAACAACAGAAGATTCTTCGATCCCCTCTATCTGCTTCATATCAAGCCCTCATATACCTATAAAATATAGCTTGAATTTCAAACAAGCAGTCATAATCTGTAGATCTCTACAAAAAGGGTACAGATATTTTGTATGTCATATATGTTTCTACTTTATGCCTAATTAGAAACAAAAGCTAACTAGCTAGTTTTTTGCGCTTAAGCGCAGGCAGGAAAGAATATGCAGACTTTCGTCAGCCGTCAGCTCATCATCACTCATAATTTTCTAGAAAATTCAGACAAGTGAGCTGTGAAATCTCTATATCTAGCGACGATAGCTACCACAATGGTACTGAATCACATCTAAATATAGTTATTGTCCACGTTTACTTGAAAAAACCGTGTAAAGAGCCATTGTAAAAACAACTGATGACTACGTACTTGAATATTGTCGCTGATTTCATCATAATTTATTTTTAAGGCAGACGAGTATAATTTGTTGATGCTAAATAAAAAGCGTTGCTTATCTACACTGATACATACATCCATTTTATTATTATAAATGAGAAAGCGTATCTGCCTGTTACCTCACACTTAAGCCTCTTAACAAATTTTGATAAAATTTTATTTGGAGATACTTTGATTTTAGAACCTTATATTTTTTTAAATAAATTAAGCGGTTAAGCGAGCGTTTCAGACTAGTCAAAAAGTTTCATAGCATGGTAGTTCCAAATTGCATGGACAGATTTGGATGTGGTTTTTACCTCAAAAATCAACTGCTTAGTTAACAAGTTAGAGTTTTTATTAATGCTTCACGAATCAACAGGTATAAAGTATGTCATTGACCCTCTTCATTATTTCGCAAATCATTTTGCAATATTTACAACAGCAAACAAAAAATATTGAATGTCCAATCAAAGAATTGCGTAATACATAAGAGTGCTGAGTGTATTTTCGTGACTACTTGCCGAGAAAAAGTTTATATATGTATAGTTAGTCAGGGTAAAATCGGACACAGGGTAAGTAATTTAAATTAACGCTCAATTAAACTAAGTACAGTTACGGTACGGTAATACAGTTTGCGGTTGCAGTGCAGTATGGCGTACATTCCCGTAGCGCCAGGCATAACAACAACACTAACTAATTTAGTCATAAGTTGAATTATTATCCGGACTTATCCTGTGTCCGAACTTACCCTAATTAACTTACCTTTATGTATTTACCAATCTAAGGCCCTAGTGAATGATAAACTTCAGTCAAAAACCTCGGAAACCGGGCATTAAAGATCAGTGCAGGTCATCAGGGTGACGCAATTGTTTGTCCCGTTGCAGGACGAAATTCGGGTGCTTAACCCAAATATTTTAGTGCTTCCGAATAAATCATTAGTCATTACGGTTTTATTCGCAAATCAGGGTTGCCAACTTTAAGGCATTTACTTGTTCAATGCACATTAAACACTTTTAGGAAGTTACTCGGCAGTTGTCTACTCTACCTAGAGTGGTAGATGTCACACTTTTGCATGAATGTCTACTGAAGACATAAGAGCTGATTACATCTTTTTAGGGTTCCGTACCCAAAGGGTAAAAACGGGACCCTATTACTAAGTCCGTCTGTCCGTATGTATGTCTCCAGGCTGTAACTCAAGAACGGTAACAGCTAGAGAGTTGAAATTATCACAGATTGTGTATATCCGTTGCCGCTATAACAACAAATACTAAAAACACAATAAAATTAATATTCAAGGGGGCCTCCCATACAACAAACGTGATTTTTTGGCCTTTTTTGCTCTATATCAATAATAGCAACAGGTAGGTGCTTGAATTTTTTACACAATCTTAGTTTTATGTGTACTTTAATAATTATTATAATACAATTTTAATCAAATAAATAATTATGGAGGGCTCCCATACAAAAAAAAAACACAATTTTTACCTATTTTTGCTCTATAATGGTACGGTTAACGGAACCCTTCGTGCGCGAGTCCAACTCACACTTGGCCGATTATTTACAGATACAAGCTCTATGCCAGGGCCCAGGGATTCAGCAGAAGGGTTTCGCTGAAAAAATATTATTGTTGATCATATTTTTAATACACAATAATATAATATTATTAAAATAAAATTAAAGGTACGCGTTTGGCGTTCCATTAAATTTAAGAGCGTTTACGTCGAACGCATAATGTCGAGTTTCATGTAATTCAGTGCAACTTTATTCACACAGAAGCAAGTGCGTCTGTGTGCGTGAGTTGGTTCATTATAGTCAAATCAAAAGATTTTGATCCGTGCGGAATGCGGATGCAATGTCGATGCGAGTCGGTTTATTATTATTGATTTACCACTACATTTTAGCATACTATTACTATTAATCCTAAATCCACTAATGCATTATGTTGAATGTTTTATGTTACTTTATAAAACATAAAATGAGTAATATGAAATTTTGGGCAAAGTTGTAATTTTATGTAGGTACAATAAGGTGATTGTCATAGTGAGACACAATTATTATCAAATGTTTATCATTGTATTAAAATAAAAAAATCGGATTTATATTATTTATTCAAGTGTAACCTTATTAATATTATGTACGCAAAAGCTTGTATGCATGGACATATTTTGTTACTCTTTCACGCAAAAACCACTGAATGGATTTTAATGGAACTTTACAACAATATAGCTTTAAATACATCAGAATAACACGCAACAATTTATAAACCACTGATCTCTACTATACAAGTACGCTGGATAGCTGATATCCTTTGAAATGACAGCTATTCCTTGTGCCTATTTGAAGCTGAATCAGCGCCCCCATTATTCGGGTAGAGAACTAAATCTGACGTAAAAATGACATTTGAAAGCCGCCATATTGGCGCTGATAGCAGTAATGAGAGTACTTGGAACTAATACTAGTGATGACAACTGTTGTTATTGGTTGTGGTTACGTCAACTTTAGTTCTCTACCCGAATAATAAGGGCGCTGATTCCGCTTCAAATAGGCACAAAAAGCAGGTGTGTATCAGCTATCCAGCGTACTTGTATAATAGAGATCAGTGTTATAAACACATCGTGAAAATCTAAGATGGCCGCCGCCGTAGCCGGCCGGTAGTTGTAAGAAAAATTGCAGATTACACATATTTCTTATTACTACCTCAATATGGATATCAAATGAAAGGACTTGATTGGTAGAGAGGTAAAAAGCGGCCAAGTGCGAGTTGGACTCGCCCATGAAGGGTTCCGTAGTAGCAATAAGGTTTATTTTTATGAAATTAATAGGTGTTTGATTTATTTTTATATTTCAGTCGATTTTATGAATTTTATTAGATTAAGGTTTACCATTTATGACGTATAAACAAAAGCTACTGGCTAGATCTCGTTCAAACCAATTTTCGTTGGTAGTTTTTATAGTAATCTACATCATATATTTTTTTTAGAATTATCATGCCCCTACTTTAGAAATTAGAGGGGGGGGGGGACACACATTTTACCAATTTGGAAGTCTCTCTCGCAAACTATGCAGGTTAGAAAAAAAATGATATGAGAAACCTCAATATGATTTTTGGAGACTTATCCATAGATACCCCACACGCATAGGTTAGATGAAAAAAATTTTTTTTGTTTCAGTTGTACATATGGGGACCCCTAAAATTTTTAATAATTTTTCCATTTTTGCATCAAAATCTTAATGCGGCTCACAGACTACATCTACTTACCAAGTTTCAATAGTATAGCTCTAATAGTTTCTGAGAAAAGTGGCTGTGACATACGGACGGACAGACGGACAGACAGACAGACAGACACATGACGAATCTATAATGGTTCCGTTTTTTTGCCATTTTGGCTATGGAACCCTAAAAAAATGATAATATATTTTATTATTTCGCAACATAACTGTTAACGAAATGCAGGCAGAAATGAGTGTAACTGAAATGGTATAGAATAATTATTTAAAAATCAAAAGCACAACAGCTTTTCAATAGGTAAACTTTTTTATTTATGTTATCAGCTACATATTCCTTTTTTTCTTTTCAATTTTCATCCACTTTTACGGAAATCGGAGGTTTGCATGATTTTTACGCTCTAAGCATTCCACTATAATCCCAATAAAGAATTCTGAAAATAAAAAGGGAATTTATTTGATATATTTTATTATGATTTATGACGGCATAGCAAAGAAAAAACTGCCATTAAAATTTAAAATACGTTCAATTCAAGGTACCTTTTCTTAGTGTTGGTTTTCACATTCATCTAATATTCTTATTGTTTTTACCTTGGAAATCGGTTTAAATTTTTTGTTAAAAAAAAATAATTTCACCCTTTTTAGTTTTTTAAATATTAAATAACATAAATGTCAGTTGCAGATAGATATAATTTAGGCATGAAACTAGCACCTATTAACTGTACTTAATTTTGGAAGTCGGAAGTCGGTCAAAAAAAAAATACTGCTATTCAAATACAATTCAAGGCACCTTTTCTTCGTGTTGGTTTTCACATTCATCTTTTTCCGTTGTTGTTTCTTCAGTTGATTTACTTATAAATTGCCTGAAATAAAAACACAAATAGAAAGCACACAAAACACGTTATTTCTTAGTAATTAAATGAAAAAATAAGTTGAAGTAAGGATAACAGTGATAATAGCAACCTTTTAGCCATTCTTGCCTTTTCCAAGCTTTCCAAATTTTCTACATTTTTGCGCTTTCTTTTCTTTCTTAAAAATATATTCGTTTTGTTTCCCATTAGTTCTGTAATGTAATGTGTTTTAATAGTAAAATTATTTTCCGCCATAAAAATACATACATAAAATGTGTTATATTACTTACTAACAAAATAAAATATTTACTTACCAAACAATCAAGATTTTTCGATCACGCTATAAATGTTCACTACTCTAGTATGCGCGACAAAGGTCAACAGAGTTCATGCGCAGCAGGGAGCGATACGTCCACCCTCCAGCAAGCCTCGCGGCGGTCTGATTTCAATTGCTTTGCGCGCAGCGATTTATAGTAAGTTTTAAAATATTCGTAGAAAAAAAATAACAAAGTATTTGTTGATATTTAAAAAGTATACTTTTAATTAAAGTGTTCTTCTATCATATGAAGCTATTATTATATTGAAATAAGTAAGATAAATAGGTAAAAATAAGGTTTTAAATCCTTGATATTTCTCATTCTTTGAATTTAAATTACTTATAGTTAAATACCTAAATGAAATATTTTTTTCTGATAACTATTTGCTTAAGGATCTTGTCAATAGGTTATTATTTTTTTCTAATTAGATCTGTCGCTGGTTTCGTAAATTTGAGGCTTCGAAACTGATACTATAACGGAATTTAAGAAAACCTCTGTTATGGTATCGAGATTTAATGTACAAATACTCTATAAATCGTATTTTTTTCTCTGATAACTATATAGACAGTGAAATTTCCTATAAAAATAAGTTACCAACATTTTTATAAAGATAAGTGGTTAATGATTTTTTCAAGTTTGAAAAGTACAGTTTTAAGCCAAATTGAGCGTGAAAGGTGTAAACGCTCTTAAAGCTTGAAAAGCTTCTGCAGCCTTATGCAATTATGTCCCGCCAAAACGAACAATACCTAACCGTTATATTAGTATGAGCTGGTATGAGGTATGAATATATAATGACTAATGAGTATAATATTGACTAGTCAAATTATAATGGCGGGTTCAATCACCTTTATTGTTCCCATTCATTATTATCAAATGTAAATAATTTATTTAAAGAACATTTATCTCGAAGACACAACAAATCATGTTACTTTAATTAGTAAATGAGTAATTACTGTGTTATTACAATTTGTACCTTATCTATTCACGTTTTTAGTTTCTTTGGAATGGAATAGGGGTTCAAAAGTGAGTGTGCCAAAAATATTATTTCACTTGGGCGAAACCGCGAGCAACAGCTAGTATGGACAGATTACGAACGGTTTCTGTGGGATTTAGCAGTTTTAACCGACTTCAAAAAAGGACGTTATCAATTCGATGCGTATGTAACATTATGTATATGTAATATTTCCCGAAGTGCTCAATTTTCGTAAGTATATATTATAGTCTAGATCAGCGTCTGAAGTCTGAACAAATGTGCTAAATTTCAAGTACATATGTATGTATGTATGGATATTGGACGTATGTATTATATGTTTTATGTTTGTGTTCGCATATCTCTGGAGTCTGGAACTACCATTCCGATTTCAATAATTCTTTTTTGTTGTATTAGGTATTGTTCAACTTAGGGAACAGTGCAAGTTTCATCAAAATCAGTTCAGTAGTTTTGTAGTTTTTTCTCAATCATGTACAACGAAGTCGGTTTTATCTTTTTAAAATACGGTTATGATTGGCTACCGTAAAAATCTAACCAATCAGCACGGTCTTCTCGTAGAGATAAAGTTCTCGCAAAACAACTCAGAAACCGGGTATTATATTTTTGTTTAAAATAAAATTCTCTAAAACATTATGTTTTCACCAGAAACACTTTCTCAACTGTTTGCGAGATTGTCACAATCAAACATACAACACTCAGTAAACCACAAGATGTTAATTACAAACCACTTTCGAATTTAACTAATTACATCTCCTAAACAATTGTTTTTATTTTTAAATGTTTGTTAAGAAGTTAATTAGGTCTGCATAATACTTAACCAATTAATTTTAACACGTCGAAACTACAAAATGAGCGCTTGCACAAATGCCGGTTACAGTTAATCATCTACACTACTATTATAAAGAGGAAAGATTTGTTTGTTTGTTTGTTTGTTTGAGTCGAATAGGCTCCGAAACTACTGGACCGATTTGAAAAATTCTTTTGCTATTGGAATCTTACATTATTTCTGTTGAACATAGGCTACATTTTATTTTGGAAAAAAGTAGGGTTCCGTAAGATATTTGAGTTCTTCGGACGCAAGGTGTAAAAAATCAGCTAGAAAAGTTACTTATTTTGCGTACGCTGCCTAAACTATAAAAGATAGAACCATAAAATGTTCTAAGTAATTGTAGATCTTATAAATGTCTACAAAAAAGTCCGCGACACACTATACCTATCTATGTCGAGTGAGGCACAATAACCATTTATTTATTTAAAAATCCTGAATTTTTTTTGACTACATTTAAACGGATATATTTTACTCACGCTATTAATCCTTATCAAAATAAATTATTTTATCACTAAGTACAGTTTATGTAGATAATATTTGGTCTTTGAATGATTAAAATTGGACGTTTGGTTTTGAAGTTATGGCGAAATTAAAATATTACGATAGTGGGCGTCACGGAGGAAGACAATATTCTGTTGTAGAAATGAAAATTCTGTACATAAAAGATATGAAATGACACCCGAAATTACACCTTTGTCACTACATCGCTATAGAAGCCAAAAATGTGGTTAGTTTTTTGTCTGTCTGTCTGTCTGTCACTCTTTCTGTCTGTCTGTATGTTTGTTCCAGCATCACACGAAAACTACTGATCCGATTTGCATACGGTTTTCACAGATATATTATATTTGTCTTCTTCCAACTCAACATCTGGTGTATAAAAATCCTCCCCCCCCCCCTCCCCTCTCAACCCTCTCTGGGGACCAAAGAGGGGTCAGATTTTGTATACAACTTTTTTCTTTGGTGGACTTACTTCATATTAGGTATTAACTGTGTTTTTCAACTTAACATCTGGTGTATGACATTCCCCCCCCCCCACACCCTCTTAGGGGACAAAAGAGGGGGTAAAACATGCATCAACTGATGATGTAGAAAATATACTTTAAATGGCAAAACAACGTTTGCCGGGACAGCTAGTGATTTAATAAATTTGTGTCTTCCTCTTCTAATTAATGAGAGAAATAACACGATAACAAATCTTTAATCTATGCTTAACTTTAGTCTGTGAATTGTGATAAAGAAATGAAATCTACAATTTTCACTTCTTAAAATTCATAAGTAATAAAAGTTGTAAATAGAAATGTCTGAATGATCAATTCTTGGTATTTTAACCGCAAGAAAAATGGATAGACATGAGTAATAAGTATATTGTACAGTTTACTAAATATTATATAAACTTTGTTTGCACACGAAATATTGTAGACACTTTGTTTTTTACCCATGCAGAAACCGTGCATCATGCAAGAATAAAAAACTATTCTATATATTGTCTTTTCCAGGGCTTAATGTTACATAGATGCCTTTAATCTAAAACCGTTTAGCAGTTCAACCTGAAGAGGCAAACAGACAGACAAGCGCCATGTGAGAGCAAGACACAAGTAAAAGGCTTGATAATTTCCTCAAATATAACAATCAATAATAATTATTAACCGTACTCATTTACCAGGAAAACAACAAAAGGGAGATAAATTGATACTTGTTTACTTTCAAAGATACCAGAGCATACAAAATGTCATGGCATCATTTCCAAAAAAAAAGTACCAGCTACCAAACTACCAGGAGATTATAATATAAAGGAGACACTAAAAAGACCAAATTACCTTCATGGCTCAAGAGCCAGCGACAACCAGACTTTCGTCATTTGAGAAGCAGAAAAGTTCTCCTGTATATGACCCCCATAAAGGTAAGAAGTAAGAACTACCAGCGACTATGAAGTTTCGGTCGTGGTTACTTTAGGACCTTCAGTTCTGAAGGTCTAAAAGTTGACCTTTGTAGTTAATCAAAAGTTACGTAGACCTAGGTTTCATGAAACGATGATAGTCTAACTGTCACTTGCTCTTACTCTATTAAAATCATTATTCATTAGACACTTGCAAAAAAAACTACCAAAAAATACACCTAACCCAACCTCCTAGTAGGAGATCATATTATCATATAGATGTCAAAAAGACCAAAATTACCGGCAACAATCCTTGGAAATCCATGTAAATCACAACACAATCACAGCACGATGTACTCGGGGCACATGAGACGCGAGGAGCGCACCTGTTAGCGGCTCGCGCGGTACTGACCCGACTGGCCGCGATGGCCTAGTGGCACACGTCATACGGAAGCCGGTTCTGGGTTCGGTAGAAATCGACGATGATTTTGCGGATCTTTATCCTTGTACGACAAACATACTAAATAGTAAATACTAATTTCATAAATGCGAAAGTGTATCTGTCTTTTTATGCCCAAACCACTGAACTGATTTGTGCTGAAAGGTATGGAGATACTTTAGGTCCAGCGGTCTTAGCATGTCCAGTGTCCACAGTAGAAATGCGAAGAACAGAAACGCTGTAGAGATAAACTAAAGGTACTGTTCCGATTTGGAAACGATATTAAGTATAGCCTATAGGATCTTTCATCACGGAAAAATGTACGGTCCCCACGTCATAAATGAATTTGGACGCATCACGCAACAGAGTTGCGAGCGTCATCTAGATTAGGTACTGGGTAGTGGGTATCTATAAATTGCCCTAAGAAAGTAACAAAACTATCTACTTTATAATATTATGAAGTTTGGTTAAATAGAGTTCGTGAAAATCAAATGAAAATTGGCGAATTTCGAATCTTGTTAAACTGAGTGAGTTAGTGTAAGATACACTCATACACACCAAATTAGGAAAGGAAAATATTCTGTTTAAAAAATATAATAATATTATATATGTACATACTCATAACTCAATACTCATGGTTTTCCATGACTGATTTTACATGAGCGAGACTGATTTCATTAATATCCAGGATTACCCGATCGCGAAAAAATGAATGAAAAAAAACAAAAGAGGATTGTTTGAGTGTTTTATACGTAGTGTATAGTAAATGTGTTTTTATATTAATTATTATACATCTCTATCTCCTAAATTCTAAAACAACGAGTTGTTTGGGCTAGAGTCAAGACTCAAGGCTCTATTATTCCACGTGACCACAGAATATAATATATTAATAGACGTGACTGTGAAAATTTGTGTTCAGTCCAACAGGTTTATCTATTTTTTAGAACTTATGATTGGCTAACGTCATACAGTTAACCATTAACAACAACCTCTATGACAAAAAACGTCAGAATACTGCAGGCGCATCATAGTTAACTTTTAACTTCGATAATTGTAAGACTACACCCAACTAACTTTACAGTAATTAATGAAGCTAAGCCCAATAAAAACCCGTTGTAATTACTAATTACTGTGCTGTAGCCTGTATTGTGTTACTGACTACTGTAGTGTGTATACATGTAGGTGTTACCAAATGTTTGTGTAACCCAACCGTGTGCCAACGTCTCCGGTTTCCGTTGCGGCCAATATGACCTGGGCCATCGACGTGCCAGATGACGGACGTCGCTTTTTTTCATAGCGTTTCAATTGTCCGTTTTTAAATATTTTTGACTGTAAGCATATTTTTACCGTGCCTTACTTTAACTCTTACACGACACGAGGATCACGGTCAACTGTAACAATTACTACAAAGCCACGTAACTACGTGGCTTTGTAGTTGTAGACAGCTGTTAAAACCAGTCATATTGTGATAGAGCAAAGAGACCTTTCTTTTCGGAAGAGCAACTTGCATTACGTCTTTATACTGCAACTGAAAAAAAACGATTTTGCCAGAATTGTGTAAAATAAATAGTTTGATAAATTATAATATGACTTCTTAAAATCTAAAAGAAATAAGTACTAGGTCCCGACTTCTGGAACGCATACCCTCATGTCTCCACGGCACGATTGGGTATTTCGCTTTTTTTTTTTTTTTTTTTATTAAATAAGGGGGCAAACGAGCAAACGGGTCACCTGATGGTAAGCAACTACCGTCGCCCATGGACACTCGCAACATCCGAAGATCTGCAGGTGCGTTGCCGGCCTTTTAAGAGGGAATACGCTCTTTTCTTGAAGGTTTGCAGGTCATATAGGTCCGGAAATACTGCTGGTGACAGTTCGTTCCAGTTGTAGCGTACTGCATAATTCATCATGAATTCCCCGTAACAATTCACCAGAGAATTTTATGCTTACCTACAACCTAAAGAACATAACTCATAAGTCCCATAAAACTCTAGAGAAGCTAACCAACAACTATAATATCGATTATAATTAAAATTTGATCTCCCTGAATACAGTACGTCAATGCTCGAGCCTATCGGGCGATGTATTTAGGACGTTACTTTCGAACGTGAGGACAAGGCGAGACAGTGGACTACTTCGCGGCGACTTAAAGGACTTGGGTAGAGAAGTAGGTAAGAGTTACCCTGGGTTAGGGGTGCCATCCGTCCGGATTTCCCTGGATTTTTCCTAGTTTGAAGGGCCGGGCCGGGTTTTTGAAGTGTCAGAATTTTCAAAAAATTCTTTCTAGGTTGACCTTTTTATCGACACCGAATACAATTTGTCCTCCGTACTTAATATTATAAATGCGAAAGTGTGTCTTTCTTTGTCCTTCATAGTAGCCACATAGTACAAAAAAACTCAAAAGTCTTCTCGTCTGGTTTAAGACATTTCGCTAAACCTGCACTCTATCCTGGATTGAGAACTTAGCCTTAGGTTAAGCCGGCAAATCCTTTGACAGAACACGTGATACAGAGGCTTAACATCTATTAAATTAAGCACATTACCTCCCTATCCACTTTAGCCCCAACTGTACCAGGGCGAGTCTACACTAAGCGTCTCAGGTAAAAGTGTTCTGCCCCCGCTAAAAAACGCGAGATTAAACTAGCTGAATCCTTGTAAGGGTAAGATAAATTATACAGGACATAATGTCCCGCACAGCTTTAAGACTGCTCGGCATTTGGACGGGGCAAGGTGCGCTTATCACAAAATCTACCAATGACAAAAGCTGCCGAAGACATGCTATAAAATCTTCGTGCGACCGCCCCGCTCACTTGGCGTTTCACTATAGAGATATTTTTTGAGCCGAGAAAATGCTTTTAAGCATCTGGCGGGAGATGGGGGTCCTTGCCACCATTATGTACTATGTGGGTCTCTGCTGCAGCTTCCGAAGATAGTGGTGGACGCAGCCCTACCCACTAAAAACTCGGCGGTACTCCACTATGCGCCTTGGGCGGGCCACGGGATCGCGTGAGCCTACACTTGCTCTATTAAACTACGACTCCGCCGGACGTGGCCGGACCATAGAGACCTAGAAACCAAACCTGCCTAGCCCGCCGGCCTAGTTCCCCTCCCATTTTTGTAAAGCGATCTTAAATTGTGCGCATCGTAAATGTAGATTGTAAAATGATTATGGCCATTCCTCAGTTTTCGAACGCCGCCATATCTGTACACACCTCTAAGATATAAACTCGCGTCGTTAGCAAGTTCGTAATGCGATTTCTGAAGTAAAATCCAGTCTAGACTCTAGCCGAGATCAAATCTAATCTAGAAATTCACTTTAACTTGTTCTCCTTAGTCGTTTTAACTTATTCCCCTTAAGTCGTTTAGTTGTACTAGTTTGATCTCAATTCTAATATTTTAAATACAGCTTCGTTCCTTGTTCGATCTAGTTTTGTTTCTGTTAAAATATGCTATTCACTATTCAGGGTATTCTCGTATGGGTCAAACACCCTATCTTGGATAAAGGCTATCGCCTACCATCGGGTGATACTTGTGCTTATGTCTAGTTCATTAAATAAAAGAAATTAACGTTGCTTTTCGTTACACTCATATTTAAGGTCTTTGCGTTTAAAAATTAACTTTAAAATAAAGGTTGCATATTTTGTGGCCACTTTCGTGTATCGATATGCCACGGCCGTTGACTTATAAGGTGCTGGGGCGACGTGACTCACTCATTGTTTTTGGCAATTAATAACCAGTTGAGCTTTTGAGGATATTACAAACATATAACCCATTGTACATAATATGTTTGTCCTCAAAATTAGGTTGCTAAGGCCTTCAACATCGTCAGTATTTTGTTTAACTCAGAGTTAACTTTAACTCAGATCTGCGCAAGTGGGCCTTAGCCAGGATATAATTTTTAGGGTTCCGTACCCAAAGGGTACGTCTGTCCGTCTGTCTGTCTGTCTGTCTCCAGGCGGTGTCTGTCTGTCTCAAGAACGGTAATAGCTAGAGATTTGATATTTTCACAGATTATGTATATATCTGTTGCCGCTATAACAACAAATACTAAAAATAAACTAAAATGAATATATTAAGGGGGGCTCCCATACAACAAACGTGATTTTTTTGGCCATTTTTGCTCTATATCAAAAATGGCAACAGGTAGGTACTTGAATTTTTCACAAAATCCTTAGTTATATGTGTACTTTAATATTTAATAATAATATTAAAATAAAATAAAAAAATAAGGGGGGCTTCCATACAAAAAACACAATTTATGGCCTAATTTTGCTCTATAATGGTACGGAACCCTTCGTGCGCGATTCCGACTCGCACTTGGCCGATTATTATCAGTCTGCACTCTGCAGTCTACGCCATAAGAAGGGTATGTTTGTCAGCTGTCTGTTTAGATTCTAAGTCTAGACTCTAAAGATTAAAGCCTAAACAGCTAATCAGTTAATCACATTCAAGCTGTAGAGATCATTAGGTACATACATTGCAGTAGGGCTTTTTGTTTTTAAAGAAATGACAAGGTTTCTTTTGGTCAATTATTTAAAACAGACCAAAATTAAAAATAATTAACATTTATGAAAAATAGCCTTGCTGAAATGAATAAAAATAATATAAGTGTACTGAGCTTAAAAATACATACACAAGTATGTAAATAAGTAGGTATAATATCACATAAAAGAAATGGGTGACCTGAGATTTCCTTTCATGTCTACAGACACTACAGGGTCTGTACCTGACAGGAAGGGTAAAGGTTGTCTGCTGTCTACATTAAAATATGTGCAAAGGGCTCTGAATAAACTTAAACAATCGAATCAATTCGTAAATGGTACAGAGTTTTTCAACTTCGTGACAATTTACAATATACCCGGCACTAGTTTTTGGCCCCAAACCTAATGGTTTGGATGCAAAAATACCTATATTATAATGTTGAATAAAGGAAAAGAACAACCCCCGATCCAAAACTCTACAGACGCACACGTCAACATCACGTTTTTATGAGGGTTAAACACTAAAACATTCCTTACAGGAATACTTGAACTGCTATTGTGCCATAATATTTAGCATGTATGTAACAGATGAAACAACTTTTTGAAACCGAAAGTTACATGCTGCATGGTTCCGAGGGCAATACCATGACCTCTACCTTTAGTTACTACTCTACTATTGACAATGGCTATAAGACACAAAACTCTTAAAAATATTATGTAACTTCCTTTCTATCATTTTATTATAGAAAGCAGTAACGATACTTAAAAGTGTAACAATTACTTTACACAACAGTTTTAATTGCATCCAAACACAAACGCACATGAAGGCAAACTGGTATTGCACATTTTGATACAAAAAATATTGACGATTTTGAAACTTTGCCAATTCCAAAAAGAATGCAGCACTACAGATAAGTTACATAGCTAAAAGTCTAGATGTAACTTATCTGTAATGCTGCATACTCTAGAGTACCTATTGTAGGAGCATAATATGACTATCAGTATTTGATATATTATATAATGTATATTTATACAATCACTACATCACTACATATTATAAAACAAAGTCGCGTTTTTTCCCTCATGTCCCTTTCTTCCCTTTAATCTTTAAAACTACGCGACGGATTTTGATGCGGTTTTCTTTAATAGATAGAGTGATTCAAGAGGAAGGTTTAATAAGTATAATAACATTCATTAAATAGTAGAGAAATACAGTTATTGTTGGGGTTTCTAATGTGATGTCGTAAATAATTACATTTTTCCGCTTACATCGCAAACGCAGGCTGAACCCTACGAGATTTATCATATAAAGGAGGTTGATTTATGCAGGCAAAGCCGCGCGGGTCAGCTAGTAAGGAATAAAAAAAATCCTATTTTGAACAATCAAGGAGTGTTTACAGGTTTGACGAATTCGTCTGTGTTTGAGTCTATCTGTAGCATAGTAGCATCCGAACGGGTGCACCGATTTTCATACATAATTTACGATAATACATATCTATACTAATATAATAAAGCTGAAGAGCTTGTTTGTTTGTTTAGTTATGTAATAAAATTTGCTTCTTTTTACCATTTCTTCATCCATACGTCTTATGCTTATCGCAATCGCGAGAACAATGGAAATTGGAAATCTTTGGAAACGTAACGGAAACAATCAGTGGTCAGTTCACGCACCGGCGGCCATCTCGATCGCCGATATGTAGCCGAAGACGAGATCGTTATAAGCACGCGCAGACAAACAGACATACGTATTAATAAAGATTACTTCTAGTTACGGTAATACGTAAGTAGGACTAACTGCCGCACTCAGAAACAAATATTAATTATTTAATTGTAGTTTAATACTTCAAGCCCAAGAGGTATTACCGGCTACCGTGATAACAATAGAAAGGCTATTGTGTCTCGTTTTTCCACGATCGAGGGATGAAGATTTTTTTTTATTTTTAAAAAGCAACCCTGCACAATGCCCTTAGTTTGTATTATGGACTACTTGGCTAATAAAGTCTTTGAATCACCTAAAAAGCTGGGCCAATTAATATGAAGTTTTTGTATTGTGTTTGTAAGTAATTTGAGAACGATTTATATAAATTACATTCACAATTTGTGTTCAGGATTATCTGTTAGTTACACACAATATGATTATCAGAATTGTTATTACATAAAAGGATAGAAAAATATAGGACTACTGAGAAATTGGAAGGCATCATTGTTGCAATGCGACAATCACAATATTTATTTTTGTTTACTTTATAATATATATTTAAAGTATACTTTGAATAAAAAAAAATTGAGTTTGAGTTTAATTTCCTATAATATTATTTATTCACTAATATTAGTTGTATTGTAAACAATACAAAGTATGTTTTTACCTTGACATATTTTTATATCAATACTAGATAAGCCATAGATAAAAAATATTAATAAAAGTAAAGATAAACAGGAGATAGTAATATCAATTTCCGAAAAAACTTAATATTATAATGAGAACATGAACGACTGAACGTAGAATAATCGGCAAAGTGCGAGTCGGACGCGCGCACGAAGGGTTCCGTACCAGTATAGAGTGAAAGTAGACAAAAAATAGTGTTTTTGTAAGAGATATATATTTACTTTATTTTAATTTTATTATTAATTATTAAAGTACAAATATAATTAAGGATTTTGTGAAAATATCAAGTGCCTAGCTGTTTAAACCATTATTTTAAATATAAGCAAAAAAAGGCCAAAAAAATCACGTTTCTTGTATAAGAGCCCCCCTTAAATATTAACTTTATTTTATTTTTAGTATAATTGTTGTTATAGCAGCAACAGAATATACACAATCTGTGAAAATTTCAGAAGTCTAGCAATAGAGGCTCTTGAGATACAGCCTGGAGACATACAAACATACAGACAGACGTACAGACATTGATGTCTTAGTAATAGGGTCCCGTTTTTACCCTTTGGGTACGGAATCCTTGAAAAAGACGGATGGTGTCTTATTATACACAGCACTGTGTCTTCAGAGTCGGCCAGGCTGACTACATGTACACGGTCTGCACGCACACATTCTTACACTAGTCGGCCATTTGACAGCAAACAGACGACTGCCTTCATGTTTGCTGTCAAATGGCCAAATGACCAACTAGCGTAAGAATGTGTGCGTGCGGACCGTGTACAATTTACATGCAGTCAGCCTGGCCGACTCTGTAGACACAGTGCTGTGTATAATAAGACTTTGTCCGACTTTTTTTCTATGTTCATGAATCCGAATTCATATATATTAATATGTAGTACCATACTTTCTTAAATTTTGGACCTCACAAAACTTAGCATAATAGGTTGATAAGTTGAAAGTAAATTACCTTGGCATTAAAATAAAATATATATTAGCAAAGAATGAAGCATTGTTAAAATTTAAATTTCTTTTATTATATTTTAAAAAACATTAAAATTACAGTAAGATTTATCCTTGATGGTACTAAATAACAGCATTTGTAAATAATTTAAAGACTATTTACTATCTTTGAGATATTAAAAACAAAGTAAGCAAATCTTTCCATTTGTTAGTTGTTACAAGTATCGAAGTAAAGATAATTTTAATTGATTACAATGTGTCACATCTGCTATCAGTTATTTATCTGGTTTATTCCAAAATGGCCCAAACAAAAATATGTTTGTGAATAAATTGAATAATTTTAGAATCAAGGTCCGAGGATGTCTTGAATGGAAGCTAAAAATAGATGTTCCTTATTCAAAGGTAGTTTGAGTTATATTCGACATTCATCTTAGAACAGGTTGATTATATAATATGATTGTGTATTGGTCGTAAAAACATTACTATTCTCTCTTTTACTCAAACACTACTCTGTTTTTAAGATATTACACTCGGTCTCTTAATACCTCGATTGTGGGAAATCGCAGACACAATAGATTTTCAATTTTTATGCAACAGCTGGCTCCCGCTTGGGGATTGATGGGTTAAGAGATTTAGTAAATGCTGATTGCTGTGGCACTTACAGTCATCAAGATTATATGGAATGGCAAAATTTAGAGTAATGATAGAGTGAATGAAAATTATGAATATTTTTTTGTGAATTAAGTTTTCATTTCTGATCTGACATTGGAGCTTAATTAAACAATAAAGTCAAACAATAATTAGTAATTACTTATAACATACTGCAAAGAATGTTCAACCAAAGATTTACAGCTTTAATTATTATTGTTCCGTATGACATGGACAATGTTAAATCTCATTGTTGAAGTTTGAATGAGAAATTTTGAGGTTATTTTAAACAATACAGTCAACTAGCCTGCAGCTGTTTCTGCAGATATTTCTAAGCCGTACATTTTGCCAGAGGCCAAACTTTCATATTCCCTTTCCACATTTTTGCTTTTAAAAGTCCCAAAAAAAGTAATTTCATCAAAGTGAATTATAATAGTGATAATGTCGTATTCATGAATATTATTGGCTAGGAAATCTTTACCATATTATTTATGGATAGTAACAGTAAAAAGCTAACAATGTGGTCAAAGGAATTCTGATGTTTATGTTTGGCGGCAATGGATATAAGAACAGTAATTGTTCTGTAAGATATATATTCAGTGTATCACCTAAAGTTTTTGTTAAGTTTCAATGGTATAAGGATAAGTAAAGCCGTTACCTTTTAAATGTCCAGCGAGGCTTGCAGGGAAGAGAAGTCTCGACGACGTGAACCCGCAATAGTAAAAACACGATTCAATGTCACACACTATTGTCCGTCCAAAGCCAAACACTATAAATACTCAACAGGCTCTACTGATTAACACCAACGTATATTAAATCTACAGTTAATTCAAAAATTACAGGCAAATAACTTCACAACACATTACACGACGCATTCGTCGTTCGTTTTTTTCTGAACATTACGATTCGCAAAAAAATATTGGAAGTCGGACTGTCAAATCACAAATGTCATTGCAATGCCATTTCGTAGCCTTTTTTTCATGTAGCAATGAATAGTTAGTAAAATATTATATTATTTATAATTTGGCTGCGTATTTTGTATAAAATTAATAATTATCTTCAGTAAATTCAAATAAGTATATATTACAATATTTTATTTTATAATTAATACTAGTTTTTAACCGACTTCCAAAAACGAGGAGGTTATACGTTCGTCTGTGGTTTTTTTTTTTTTTTTTAGTTTTATTTGCAAGAATGACCTAAAATTTAGTATTCTCTGGTGACATCTAGTGAGCGCTCTATGTACTAATAAGAACGAATTTTGTGATATGACTGCCATCTTGTGAGTAATACTAACACTATAAGCAAGTACAGACTGTAAATTCTGTAAACTACGATGCTTTCTTAATTTTACAATAGATGGCGTTCAAGGTTATACCGCGAAAAGTAAAAATTCCGGTGGTGTAATTTTTAAAATTGCTTTTATGTGTTGAGCCAAAATACTACAATTAATTAGTAATTTTACTTAGGAACATCAATTTAAGGGTTTTTATTAGGTAGATAAACTGTACCGAAGATTAACTTAGATTTTTAAGAGTCCTTATTACTGGTTTAATCAAGATAGAGTAAGGTCAGGAAAATCAAACGCATAATAATTAATAACTAAAACATTTTATTTAATTTACAACATATCATTAAATATACAATAACGTTGTCATATGGAAGCCTCTACATAAATTAAGTAGAATTACATTTCGATACAAAATTAAATAAGTAGGTCACTTAGAAAATACAAGTAGCTGATACCTAGAAGGTGTAGGTCGAGTAGCTCTTTATACTGAGGCGTTTACTGTTCACCTAGAAACAGATACATTACATTAAAATCTGTCAAGTCCATGCAAAAGATTTTTAAAGGAGGTTGGTAAATCCTGCTCTACGTTAGGTGCGTTGTGATTATTTTATTGTTCAGCAAGTTTAAGCAGGCCAGGTAGTAAATGTATGGCAATAGACTAAGCTCCTTTCCTTTTTTTTTAATTGTTGAGAAGAATTAGCTGTTGAGAGTATAATAATATGTAGAATATCATTGTAGGTAAGTAATCTCATGTTTCTTCTGTTATTTTTTTGTTCTCATGTTATTAGAAGCATTGCAGTGTGATGAATAGATTAATCTGAGCGAATATTTATGCTTGGTGGCTAAGCCTTCGTGTGCTTATCTCTCTGATTATTATTAAAATGATTCGGAAATATTGAAAAGAATACCTAAAACTTCTTCCAAAATTAAGTTCCAGAATCGTAAATAAATCTAAAATAAATTATTATAATATTTATTGATAATGGTGCTTCTGAGCTAGAAGATTTACCTACATTTTCTAGAGGATAAAAAATTCATGGTCAAATAGTATATATTTTAAATTATGCACCTACAATTAAATTCATAGTTTTCTCCCATCTTATTCATAATAAGTAATAATTATATAAACACTAGGTACTTATTATCAACAGGTATTATAATTTATAACATCAAATATTAGTGCAGGACATTCTTACAAAATAAAAAACAAGTCTGTTAAAATTAAAAAACCATGCATTACATAAACATGCTTTCGAAAAACTTTAAAAAATATTTAAGGATACCTATAATTTTGGCACAGTGTTCCTATATTGAGGCATAAATTAACATCACAGCAAAAATTAATTGGCTACTTGAATTGTGCATTTAGATAAAAAAATGTTAGACATTAAATTAATATTGTAAAGAAATATCCTTCAAGGCTATAATATAAGCCATCGTGAAAAACACTGAACTCTTTTTTTTTTTAATTTTTAAAAACGTAAAATTATAATTTTATAACGAAATTGCTAGATAGCTATAGAGCAAAAATTCAGATAATATTAATAAAAACAAATTTATCGAACAAATTTTTAAAATTTGCATTGTAATTCACGGAGCTAAAGTAGGATATATGTATGTGATCAAATAAAATCATTAACATAATAATAAATTAACTATATAAGTAATTTTATAATTTATAGAACCAATAAATTTCGATAAATTTAATTAAGTCTCCGTTAAAATTTCAATCATAAAGCCCTCAAATCTGATAAGCATTTTTTTTTACTAAAAACTAAATTAAAAAATTAATTAATAATCAAAAAATTTAAAAATTCAAGAACAGGGGAGGGTCAGTGACGGATTAACCCTTAATCAAATTAAGCAATTGCCTAGGGGCTAGGGCATCACGTCTGAGGGGGCACCAGAAGAGCAAAGGTTCAAAGATCGGTTCTAGTTGACATACGGATAGGAGGGCATGACAAGCATGGATTGCTTACTGCTTAGGGTATCAAGATTCATGAAGTCTTAATTCGTCACTGGGGAGGGTTTACACATTGTTATATCATAAGCATAGCGATGATGGTGACAATTGCTAGGAGAAGGCCAAGCAGCGTCAGCCAGTCCAGGTCTGCCAGGTGCTGTGACAACATCAGGGTGTACGAGCAAGCTAACATCATCGTGCCAGACGAGTGCCAATCGCACTGTTGCTTCTCATTATTGCCTGCACAAAAAAATTTAGGTAAGACCTCGATCGCACCCGAAACTCAACACCCGATCACCAAAACCCGATCAAATTTGGACACCCATTGATAGAATGAATTCTAATTTCTAACCCAGTGACGGAATGATAAAAGCTAACCCGAATAATCTTTTCTTTTAAACCCACATACGCAATGTCTATAAAAGGCCTTTATCGGGTGCAATCGATGCCCAAATATTCCAAATGAGGAACAAAAACACAAAATGAAAAAGCAATGCAAATGATCAAAGTGAAATCCATACACCATGCATGACAAACGGCCACATACCTTTACCTTGGGGTTTGGTTCTCCATGGTACCACATTTGTTGGTGGGGTGCTTTGACTAGAAGTGCCTTCGTCCACCGACAACCTTCGCAGGTGCTGATTCATAGTTTTCACAATCTTCGGCGAACTCAAATCTTCGCGCTTCTCCTTTACATTTTCGACTAATGGAGGTTGGACGTCAAACTTAAATATTGTCGCTAGCTCCTCAGACGAGTTATATTCTGTATCATCGTCCCTTTTATCGTTCTCGTATATTGAAGGAGTAAATGATGTTCTATTGTTCTTACCATCTGTTTGCGTTTTATTTTCATTCGAAATATCATTGATATTTGCGTCAGTTTTATCTTTAGATACTGTAAGTTCACTTGCTTCATCTGTTTTGGCAGTCTTTTTATTATTATTAACAAACAACTTGTCGTTGACTTCTGATATACCGGCAATTAAGTCTTTAATTCCGTCTTTTAATTCTTTAAAAGCTTTTATTTCGTTAAGTTCTTTGACTACTTCGTCGTTATTTATAAAAGGATTAGTAGATTTCGTCTTCGGAACTGATATTTCAGATTTGTCATTACTAATATTCTCATAAAATATGTTATTTGATTTGTTAGATTCATACAAGGGCTTAGAAACAATATTAGAAGTATTCTTACTTTCGCTAAAAGACTCGTTTATATTACTGACGCACGGTGGCCATTTTACTTCATCAGGACATTTATGGTCATCTTTATTCCTTGACTCAGAATCTCTTTCAACACTGGTTTTTAATTGTTCTTCTACTTTACTTATTTGATCTGATATAACTAATAAACTATCTTCAGTATTTTTACCTCGACTATTGCTTTCCGCATTATCTAATACTGTTTGTGGTTCTTTTACTTTGGAGTAGTCGTTAACGTTCATCACGTCTGAAGAATTATTATTATAGCCCTTTTCTGTCAGTCCATTCAAGAAATCTTGTCGACTACTAGATATTCGACTTTGAATATTAGCTGTTTCGTTTTTGTTTCGATTTTTATCTAATTCAGCCAAAGCTACCCCCAATTTGTTGCTAGTATCCATGGCTTCTTGCGCCAACATGCTGAGCACATGTTGGAATTCGTCTTTCGATGAGCGCTTGGAAGTTTGAGGTGATTTGTTTAATGGAGATGAATTTTTGGACTTATCACATGATGATGACTTAGCAAGACATGTATCATCTGCATGGATAAATGAATCATCCCGTGTGAAAGTATGAGATGGTGTGGGTGGGTTATTAACAAACAAGTTAACGGTATTGTGGCGTTGTTTTACCTTGTTACGAGGATAATGGTCCCGTGAGTTATTGTCATTATTCTCAAACGTTTCTCGGAGGCGTCTCATGACGTCACTGTTACTGTTTGTTTTTTGCAGTGTCGGTGCTTTTGTTATATTTAGAGCGTCATCTATTTCCTTTTGGATCATAGTGAAAATGTTTGCTGATAAAGATCTGACTGCACGCTTCTTCTTCATGTTAGAAACGTCTTTGTTATACGGGTATTCACTATACCCGTTGTTATTTATTAAGCCTCCATAATCATCGTTGTTAAAGAGAGATGAATTTCTATTATCTTTTCTCAAACTTCTGTATGCTAAATCATCAGCTACAAGATCTGGCGATCGTTTGGGCACAAAGCGTGGTCTGCCTTTGTTTTCTGGAGTCGCGTGTAAATAGTCACTCTGTGGCGCGGGAGATATTGGTCCAACAGGAATACCAAATGGAGGCTGAGGATCTATAGTTTTAAGGCGGTTGTTGGTCTGCTTTATATTTCTATATACTACGTCATCATGAACAATATCAGGTTCATTACGTTCTGAACATTTATCGTCATCTGACGCGTACGGCACATACACTGGTGAGGCAAGCATGTAGCTTATTTGTGACTGAACTTCCTTAGGGTTAGGTTTATCTTTATTATTAAAAGAATTCATTCTTCGGAATGCCATATCATCTTGCAGCTTATCGGGTAAAGTTGATCGTCTGGGTATTCGGCGTAACGGCGTCGTTGGCTGACTTCGTAATGATATGTTGTCATCATTTCCATTCCAATCATTGTAATGTTCATTAAATTTAGGTGTCATTAATTCCCTCCTTTCTGCTCTATCTAATAGATCTTCGTCGCCTAAACCTAAGCTATTATATATGGCTTCTAATTCATTGAGCGCATCATCAAGGTTTGTAGATTTTCGCCTCTCTGAATTTTTCTCCTCATCAGATATTATTTGGCCGTTGCCAGTAGGACAGGTATCAGATTTGTGACGGACGTGTGTTTCTGTAGGCGATGTTACTTCTGACTTGGCACATTCTTTGGGTTCTAATTGCTTATACTCAGTAGTGGCTTTCCATATTTTGGCACCATCCATCAAATCATATGATTTATTTCTATTACAGCTATCAACACTCTCTGCTCTAGTTTGATGGAGCTTATTCGTGGGCTTAGAGCGTTCCGAAAAAGATCGGTACATAATGTCGTTGTGAGTATTATCACTACTACTACGAGTATTTGCAAAGACTCCCTGCTGTTGCCGTAATCTCTCAGCATCATCGATTTTTCTCCAAAAGTCAGACGCATTACGTGGTTTCCTATAAACTGATTCGGGGACATTAAATGAGGTCTGCGAATCACTTAAACACTGATTTTGCTGGAGGCCATTTTTAATGCTGATAGGGCGACGTGATCTTGGACTTTGATCTGCGTAGTAGAGATAATCTTGTTTTGTTTGGACGGCGGGCGGCTCTAATCTAGCACTGGGCTGGTCCACCCTTCTTCTCCAGGGAGGAGTGTTGGAGTTGGAAAATATTCCATAGTGATTGGGTTCCGCCGAAACAGAAGCCGGTCTTCTGGGTTGTTCGTTGGTTTGTAAATAATGCTGCATGAATTCATTATTTTGCATTGCTATGTGGTCTTCTGAGTTAGAAATCGGTCGGCGTAGCCCACTCGTTCCGTAGCTCCTTTCTTGGCTCCGTCTCATGATTCTTTCGAAATCATTATTGGGAACTCCGTGTACAAAATTGTGACTGTTGCTTGTTCTGTCAGAGATCATAGAGTTGTTGTCGTAATACATAGACAGAGGCGTTACAACTTTACGTTGCATGTCTCTAGGAGGCGGAACAGGGGGAGATCTCTCCTCCTTTTTCACTGGTACACTTCCCAAAGGAAATTTAACGCACATGACACTCTCCGGATTCTCGTACTGGTTAGATAAGCTTCCTTCCCTCTGCGAGTTAGCATAAAGCGATTCTCTGTTTGAATTGTTACTAGCGCATTGGATGGAATAGTTAATATGATCATTGTTAACTTTAGCGTTAAAGTTAATAGATGAGAGGTAACTTTGATTCGATGGGAATGACGATATCGAGTCAGATTTTAGGGTGCCCTTTTTGAAATCGTTCGGATTTAGCTCCGGCTTGATATTGTTATGAGGGTCGCGCTTGCAGGTGCCGTAGCCGCTGCTCTGACTCGTCGGCGTCCGCGTTAACAATTCAACTTCCGCTTTACTATAGCCTTGGTGAAGGAGCTCCGCTTCTTTATTCAGTTGGTTCTCTTCATCTCGCGATAGTCTCTTGATATATCTTTCGTTTCGAGCGCTCCGGGATCTTTTATTGAGCGAGCTATCCCGCGATCTCATCAGGGAGTCCTCACTTCGAAATCTCACGATGGAGGAGGAGTTTGATGACTTTAACGATTCCTCGTCGCTGCTGGATTCCCCCCGGATGCTGTTACGGAGCGCTTCCACTCTTGCTTTTAGTCTGCTGTTTCTCTTCTTCTTCCCGGGCGTTTCTAGTACCGTCGTTGATACCCTCGTATCGGGCCTCAAGTCAAGGTACTCCTTCGATTCGTATGGCTCCTGGATTTTCTTCTTATGTAGGAACTCCGCCGACGGGTCCGACAAAACGCCATCATCTTTAAAGTACTCCTGATGGATGATCGGCTTAGCCAAACTCTGGGCTCTTCTGGTGTCTCTTATAACGATATGGTCGAAATTATTGACTAATGGTGCTCTTTTTTTCTTCTTGCCTTTCTTCTTGGAGGGGGATCCGCTCACGTCGTCACTCGAGGACGATTCGCTCTCCTCCTCCTTCTTTTTTCTCCGGAAGAGTTTGCCGATGGACCATTTCTTGTCCTTCTTGGCTTCCTCTGGCCTGGGCTGGCGCTGGACGGCGGCATACTCGTCGTGGTAGGGACGGTAGGTGCTGGGCGCGGCGCTCAGGTCTCGGTGCGGCACGGGCGGAGAGTTCACGGTCTGAAAACATGAGAGTGACAAATTAGACTTCAATGAGGCCAAAAGAGTAAAAATTAGAGTGACAGAAAATCAATAATCTCTGAGTGAGGTCACTACTCTCACAAAATGCACATTAGGTAGGTACACAATTACACATACTCTTAAAGTTGCTGCTAAACCAATTCGGATGTCATGTCAAGGTATGTTGAGTTAGACAAAATTTATTATTTAGGAAACAGAGTTGTTTGGCAACGGTGCCACACTCCACAGCTAATTTAAAATTAACTTTAAACAGCTTCACATAATGGCGTCAGAAAGTAAATGCTAAATTTTTGCCTGTGTTTTATTATAATGGTAAAATACTTTGGTGGATGTTATAAACATTTTTGAGTCAGTCAAACAACACTATATATTCCCGTATAAATAGTCTGTCGGTTCGGCTCTCTGATTGGTCAAAATTTTGACAGCCAACCAATCACAGAGCCAGAACCGTGTCTTGAGAGTTGAGACTGAGATGCATCCTGAGTACTGACTATTTATACCGGCCCTAGAATTCAGCACTTAACTGCAACGAGAAGTGACAAAAATATTTTGTGTGACGCACGAAGTCTTGAAATATATAGAAGTGACGAACAGGTAAGTGTCTACAAATAAATGCTCGAATTGTTTATAATATGTGGGCTGCCCCAAGGTTGGACTGACATCATACCTGTACTGAAAATAATGGGTTTCCTATTTACATATATTCACAACTAGTTGACCCGGCAACGTTGTTTTACCATTTAAAGTATTTCTACTTCATCAGTTGATACAAAATCTTACCCCCTCTTAGATCTTATAAAAACAGATATTTTCTCAATGTGACGAAAAATAGTTTCAGCTAAAAACAACATCTTAATTATTATTATGACTGTAGTAAAAAATATAAATCAAACAGTTATGTAGAGCAAGCAACTTAAATATAGGACAGCAGAAAAACAGTGAGTAAAATATATATTATTATTCATGGTCGTTACGTCTATCATTATTCTATGCCACATTTTCACATTAAAATGAAAGAAAAAATTGGGTATTTTTGCGGTGAATTCTGTATTTCGCTTCTCGCATATTTCGTGCCAAAAATGTTTACAGTGTAACATCAATCAGTAGTTCGACTGAACATTAGCAGACAAAAACAACACGCCAAATACCCTGCTAAATATAAGATGACATTGATCTTAAAGTATTTGTAATGTCGTCTAGGTATTTGTTGAGGAATTTCGTTGTTAGGGTCCCGTACCCAAAGGGTAAAAACGGGACTCTATTACTAAGACTTCGTTGTCTGTCCCTCTGTCTGTCTGTCTGTCGCTAGGCTGTATCTAAAGAACCGCTATAGATGGACTTCTTAAATTTTCACAGATTGTGTATATCATCTGTTGCCGCTATAACAACAAATAATAAAAACAAAATAATATTAATATTTAAGGCGGGCTGCCATACAACAAACGTGATTTTTTCGGCCTTTTTTGCTCGATATCAATAATGGCAACAGGTAGGCACTTGAAATTTTCACAAAAGCCTTAAATATAATATGTGTACTTTATTTATAATAATATTTAAATAAAATAAAAATTTAAGAGATACAATACAAAATAACGCAAGTTTTGGCCTATTTTTGCTCTATAACGGTACGGAACCCTTCGTGCGCGAGTTCGACTCGCACTTGGCAGATTTTTTTAGCATAGCAGATTTAGCAGCAGTCACAGCACCAGAGATTCCAGAATTTATGAAAGCCTTAAATCGATGCAATTTTTGATCCATAGGTACCTACTATTCTTTATATACAGGGTGTCACAGAACTAAGTGATAATACTTTAGGGTGTGTATGAGTCTCGTGTAAAGAGTTCGCTGTAAAAGTAGCAGCGCTGAAAGAGCTATTTTTTAATTTTTTTTAACTTTTGTATAGAACTCGCGACGTTGGGGCACTTGCCCTGCACAGCACAGCCCATACAAATCACAAAAAAAAATTTGGTGTAATAATATCATCAAGAAGAAAATATATTTCTCTTCTTACTAGGGTGATTTGAATAAAATTAAAATTAAATTACATAATACATAACTTGGAAGAACATCTAGGTGTCTTTTATTACGGAAAAATGTACAGTTTGCGCAGCATTTATTTTTCGTGTACTTATGTCAAAACATTTTAAAATATGACAGGAATAAGGAGACACCTCTTTTAATAATTGTTTAAAATATTGCGTACTTAACATAAATTAGAATTAATTTAGTTTAATCTTAATATTACTTATTCTAAAATAACTTACAGGCAAAAACGATAAGAAGTACTCGTTGGGTCTCCCAACTTCAACCATTGCCACCATTTTTCATAATAAATATTATCGAAATTAACAACAATAAATATTATTCAACAACAATATCCATACGCCGTCAGATACACTTTGGCACTGGCTTATCAATATCACAGACGTAACACAAACCTAAATATTTGCAAATTAATCACATCATTATCTAATTCCAGGCAATTCACTAAATGACTAAGTTTTAGTTAATGACTAAGGTTTTATTTTAAGCATTAGACCACAATGTAACTAGCACATTCCGGAAATTTCATAACTTTACACTATATTGAGCACAGTTTTTATTGAAATAACTTATTTCTGTCACTAAAATGTCCCAAAAATCCAGGCAGATAACTAACTGACTACAAAATCAGGAGCCGAGACGTGCGTTCCGGATGGAGATCAGCCGCACTGTTGATAATTTCAGAAGCTACAAGGACTTGATGATAGAGCACTTTATTCTCTACGATATGTCACATGCCTTACGTTGCGAAATCTGGATTTAAATGGAGCATAAGTGTGGAAGTTGTTAAAGAGACGTTATTTCAAATTAAAGTTTATATAATAAGGAATTAAGATACTTTATTTAGTGATTGAAAGCGAGAACAAGCAAAAAAGATACTTACTTAATTTTCGTTGACGTTTATTTTAAACAAAGTAATATTATGTTATGTCTCATGCCCGGTTTCTGTGTTTTCCGATAGACCGTGTTTATCTATTAAGTATCTGTTAGTTAATTTCTAACGTTAGTCAATCAAAGCGTTAGAGAATAGAATATTTAACTACCTTACACAATAAGGTCAGAAGCCGGCCACTTATAATAATCGAATAAGAACAATAATCCTTAATGACTTATTATTATATCTTGCTTTATTACATGCTTTCTTATCTAAGTAGGTATATATATTTTATTGTGCTCCTAATCATCAAATCAATTAGCAAAATCTATCACAATGTCCGATTAATGTTTGCCCGATATATCGTATCGTGTAAAGTCGAGCAGACGACTGCTCCACAAATCTAGTTATTTATAAACTTAATGTTGGTATTATTTATTTTCTATGCGATTCCGCGCGGGGTTCTCATTCTAACAAAAATTCTAAACCAATGTTTACCGAAAATAAACTGGGTGAGAAATGTCACTGGAATCCCACTTTGTTGTGAATCAATGAACTCGAAAGAATTTTCGTTATATTTGAAGATTAGGTAATGCTTTTAAATGTAAAAACACTTGTAAATTTTTTTCCAGAGTAATTCTGTGACAATTGACAAATTATTTGATTTACGTAGGTCGTAGAACAAGCGTTATAGGTCCTATATGATAATCGTAAATTACATCTAAATTATTTTTGTAGTATAATAAATCACTTCATTTTAATATAAAGGGGAAACTTTGTAAGCGTGTATGTTTGTTACTTACGTCAAAACAACTTAACAGATATTAATGAGCAAGATTAAAAGTTAAGGACCTGGATTAACTCATAATCTTTTCATCCTAATAAACGTTATGTTACCGTGGGATACTCAACAAGTAAACAACCACTTTTTGCTCAAGGTAGAGTCATGACCTACCATGCCTACCTAGACCTACCAAAATCTAGCAAATAAAAGCAACAAAACTGTAATTCAAAAGTCAAAACTAACGCATCTTTAATTCCTCTGTCATCGAATCGTTTTCCATCAGGCAATATTCGCTCGTTTGCATCATAAATACTCACAAGTTGCAACTCATTTTCGTTTCGTTCGTTAATGTGAGGTAATGAGTCCATCAATCAGGCCAGGCCAATCAGGCCAAACGGTATCGGGGCAGGCCAGATATAGCAAGTCAAGTGCACCAATATTTATGGCTAAATGTTATATTTTGAGCTGGTAGTCTATTAACATACTTTCACTTTCGCATTACGAAAAGAAATAATTATTAAAATGCCCAGTTTACACAATACATTATCCCAATCCCGAGCTGGATTGTTGTTGGAAATTGGAATAATTTTCAGGAATGCACTGCTTTGTATTCCAGTTCATTTCAGTTTCGGTTTACATCATTCCAGTAGCATTCCAGCTCTGGATTGGGTTACTGGATTGGAAAAATATAAGCCGGCCATAAATACATGTCACCTTGTACAGTTTCTGCTACAATAATTCAGAATAAGTAAAGTTTCCTTCTTAAGTCAACTTCGTTTCCTATCAACCTATAATATGGTATTCTCATGATTGTCACATGAACACCAAGTGGTCAAAACTCAAAAGTCCAAAAAAGCGTTACGAGCTTACGACACCGACCATGTGATTGGCTAAAGCAAATCTTATTATGGCGTCACATTGAAGAAAAATACTCATCTCTTTTCACAATCACCAAGCTAACAAAAATGCCCATTTATCCCTCCACTATTTAACTAAATAGATTAACACCACATTTTTTATGTTCATGATCATCTCCTATTCCAACTTCCGACTTCTCATGGGATTTATCGGAGACAGATGTGCGCCCGCCCTTATATTAAACGTTTCCTGTGCGGTGCCTTATTTATCACTCCCTGAAATGATTTGTGATGATTGTCTACATAAGTTGTAAATCATTGACTAAGTAGGGATTGAGAGTTTGAAGATTTTCTGGTTGCGTGTCTACTGTACGTGTATTAAAAAAGTGTAATATTATGTAGACTAGATCGACTTGGCGGGGGCACTGCCGTGCCTCCAGATTAATATTTTAAATCATAATCCTAAGATACATAATAATAATAACATAATAACATATTAATATAATAATAACATATTGAAATATATGAACATAAAGACACTTCTTAGTTTTGCATGACTTACTAATCTATCAATCGATTATTATGATAATACATTTCTTAATATCTATTTTAGGTTATCCATACTTAATACATATTACACTTACCTTAATTAAACTTACACATATTATAATTTATGCGAAAGTATGTCTGTCTGTCTGTTACCTCTTCATGCCCAAACCACTGAACTGATTTTTCTGAAACTTGTGGTGTGGAAATTCTTTGGGTCCCGGAAAAGGACATAGAGACGTACGTTTTATCCTGGAAAAATGTATGATTCCTGCGCAATTATTTTGGCGCAACGGACTTGCGGGCGTTATCTAGTTAGTGAAATATTTTAGTAAGATTAAAGATATGAAAATCGTTAGTCTGTTACTAGAATAGCATACGTTTTCCTATGATTGTATGAATTTTCTTAGTACGTTTTTTCATCAGATGACTTCCTTTGACTCATTTAGGCTATAATTTTTATTGCATTATCTATTTTCTTACAAATTCCGCGGAAGACAATTTCCGAGATTGTTGTAACTTGTACACATACATAACGTTACTCGCCAATCGCCATTATATTGCCATTTCCATGACATTATGGCTGTTCCGTGTCCGCAGTCCATCTGTGTTAGAAATGAAGAGCAAAATAGTTTTTATAAGAGCTAATTTGGGTCGTCTGAGATTTTAGGGTTCTGTAGTCAAATCGCAAAAGAATGGACTGTGGACAGAAGGATTTGTGTTGTGTACTGTACGTTGGCCGTCCGTATGTGACAGCCAGTTTGTAGGGTTCCGTGCCCAAAGGGTAAAAACGGGACGCTATTACTGAGACTTCGATGTCTCTGTCCGTCTGTTTTTATGAAATATTTTGTTCATAACTGAAAGGTTAAGAAAACCTTTTAGCCATTCTTATTTAGGCGTATCTAACATATTTTCTATAGCTTCTAGAGAGCACAGTAAGTAGTGATCACTTAAAGTCTTAAACGATTGCCATCAAGATAGATCACTGAATTAAATCACTTAAGCTTGATTGATTGACGCAAATTGTTAATGATTAAACTCTTTTGAGTTTTGACAGTGATCACGAATAGCTGATTCAAATCTCGATTTATATAATGCGTCCGCGTGAACGAGCGGTTTGGCCGCCACACCGCGTGATCACACAATTGGTATATTATTGTAACGATTTATATAAATTGTAGCGCGGTCGCGCTGTCCCTTACCACCCCTTACTGCATACAACAATTGTAATTGCTTGTGATCTCGGGATACATACACACCCTATAGCAGTATTATCACTTAGTTTTGCTACACCTTGTACAGACTACAGACAGACAGTCGACAGACAGAGAGACAGACAGACATAAACCCTCCACAAGGAATCCGTTTTTTTGCCTTTTGGCTAAAAAACCTGAAAAATCTAGGGGTTGAAGTTAATGGAATAAGAGCATATAAGAGCGACCGCAGACTTACAATTTCAAGTTGTACAACTACAGTCAACTACAATTTTTAAATGAAAAAAATAATATGAGAACTTTATTAATTCGCATTCGCATATGCAAGGTGACAATATTTAAAATGTAATAAGCGTTTTCTGTAAAAATACAAAGAAAACAATACACCTTTTAAGCTTGATTACGTTTAGAAAATTTTCCCGCCTGTCATGACTTTCTTGACAGACTGTAGTTGTAACTTGTACAACTGCAAATTGTATATCTGCGGGGGCCCTAAATCTTCATATTATACCTTTTTAATGCTCATACATTCCTATTTCTTATAATATTTACCTAATTACGTAAACTAAGGGTCAACGCAGACCGCAACGCGAAGCGTTGATGCATTCCTAAGTATTCATTTGACAGATTTGCAAAACGTCTCACGCAATTGAAATCTATCAATTCAGTACAAATTTAGACAATTCAGACTGCAACGCGTCTACTATAGTGCGTCAAGAAAGTGAGGAAATTAAAAAGTGGCAACATCGTAGTGTCATCCCTTTTTTCTTAGATTGATTTGAAGGGGATGACACTACGATGTTGCCACTTTTTAATTTCTTCACTTTCTTGACGCACTATTATACGTCTACTAATTACGTCGCATTGCGGTCTGAATTGTCCCTAAGCTCAAAGTTGTAGAATACCGCCATATTAAGACGTTTGTCCCAAGTTCCGTCATTTACTCATTTCCGTAAAATGTGTCGTGAAAATATTTCGCTTCATCAACATTTCGTGAAGGCACAACTTCACACAACTTGGTTATAAACTTCTATGAACAATTTGTGAGGTATTATGACGTTTTGACTTTTATTTTCGGGTCCTTAACGCCGATGTTTTAGATATTGTGTATTATAATTTATAATTTTAAATTTAAATTTACTATTAAGTCTAAAAAACAGCGGGTTGAACTACATGAACGCATGAAGATGTCAGATGTGAGAATGAAACAGCAGCAGCAAACATTTTCGTCACGCGTTAAAAATAAAAGGGGGATATTACCTCCTCTCCTACGCCGCGCCGGCAGTCTGCTCTCCCTCCGTTCAAAAAAATTTTACAAGGTTATGTGTCCTGAGACCTGACGCGACTTTAATATTTTAACCCGTCCCAAAAAAACTACACAAAAGCGCTAAAGAAGTATTCACTTCATAAACACAATATAGTTGACGACCTCTGATTTATTGAAAAGTGTGAAAAGGACAGCATTATATTCATCTCAGTCGTACAGAGTACAGACTACAGAATATGTTTCACGTGTTATTTACGAAACCGTCGTCACAAACAGATGTTGGGAAAGATTCGTATGACGTCAAGCTCATTATATCCTGTAACGTATATTATGTTGTTCCCGAATCCCGTGTGATCATCATCATTATCACCACTTTTTAGGTCACTACCCCTCAATTTCCCACCAGAGTCGAAAGCGGTAACCAACTATGAAAACCCTTTTCATTATGATCTCAGGTAGGGACATGCAAAACTATCAGGGGATCCGCAACTACTAATCCACACTTTTTATGAAAAATGTTATAAAAAAGCTTATCAAAACAAAGTGATCAATATTCACTGTAAAAGTAGCAGCGCTGAAAGAGTAATTTTTATGATCGATAATCCATTTATTGAAGAAGGCTTATGACTATAGTATTATCACGCTGCACCCAAAAAAAGTGGAAAATTAAAAGAAAACGAGATTTTTGAAATCACTGTTATGTTTTGAAACGAAGTCGCGTTCAACAACTATAAGATATGGAAGATTCAATGAAATCCCCGCCAACATCTTTTAATACAATTCCCGATTCGATTCAATTAAGAAGATTTAATGAATCCAAGGATTTAAATCGGTAATATTGGAGCATCAAAGGATTATCAGCATCAAGTCCGCATTAAAGTGATGATGCTGGATGGCTGGAGGAATTAAGAGAATCAAAGTTTTTGTCAGGTGAGCTCCATTGAAATGTGGTAGGATTAAAAGTTTTGTTGGATATTTAAATGATATATGATCAGGTTTAATTTTATTATTGAATTTTAATGCAGCTATGGGATGGCAAAACCTTCTAACTTTTACCAAGATTCTAACATCAGGCACTTGGAAATCTTGAAAAAAGGTTAAATAATATTTATAAGTACTTTAAAATAACTTAACATTTTCCAGTTAATTTTCTTTCGAGTTTTCGCAAGTAACTTCCAAACTGTAAGTTATGGTTCTAAAGTTCTCAAAGTTTGCAAGTTAAACTAATGTTTAAAATCGATCACTTTTTAATTTTTCATGCAGGCGGCGACATAGTGTTACAAACTGGAAACTAATTCTATTAGAAGACTTTGCCTTATCAAGTACGGCTTTTATTTAAACCCATAATGGTTTTAATGCGCGTAAACGCATTAGTGTAATTATCTCTGGTCCCGATTTCGCTGGATTAACCTTGTACCATAATATTATGTCCAACTTCCAAAGTCTAGTAATGATAGACAGGGGGAATATAGCTCTATTTTCCTCTTTACTCATAATATTATCCATAAACACTGACTGCTCTTCCGACCTTTACAAGAACCTTTGGAATTTAGATACGAGATAGATTCGTGAGTGACTAAGACCAGTAGCGTCTCCACAGAAATAAATCAAGATTTCTTGATTTATTAACCGACTCCAAAAAAAGGAGGTTATCAATTCGACGCGTATGTATGTAATACTTCCAGAACTGCCCAGTTTTTGCATATGTTAATCTATAACAGCTTCTGAACAAATGTGCCAAATTTCAGAAGTGTATGTATGTATGTATGTATGTTTTTGTTTGTTCACGCATATCTCCGGAACTACAAGTCCGATTTGAGTGATTCTTTTTTTATTGTACTAGGTATTGTTCAACTTAGGGAATAGTGCAAGTTTCATCAAAATCGGTTCAGTAGTTTTGGAGATAGGAAGTTTTCATTCTCAATTACGTACAATTTTGAAGTCGGTTTTATCTTTTTAAAATACAGTTATTTCTGTGAGCGTCTCTTTTCTCCCTGTTTGATGACCGATCTGTAAGTTTCGTTTTTTCATGAATGCAATTCAGACTACAAACCGTCATAGATCTAGCGCCTACTACTGTGTGTCTTAGAATATTGGGAACAGCCGTAAGACTAGGGTTACACGGTCAGTCTGGCATCAGTTCAGTTAATCAGTCGGATTAGGAATGATGGGAAAATGATCGTCAAACCGGTCGATTGAGGGACTGATGTACCTACTTTTCAGCCATCATTCTGGTGTCAGTCTCAGACTGATGGACTGAACTGATGCCAGACTGACTATGTAACCCGTACTGTATTAGTCGTAAGTTCCAAAGACCAGTTGTTTTAGGCAACTTTGTGTCTTTGTGTACTTCATACTTGTATGTAAGGCCTCGAAAGAGGACTTCCTTTATCAATCTAGTCCAGCGTTCAGTACTAGCCTAGTACCTACAACAGCTATATCAATGTAAACCAGTAAGACGCTACAGCTATTGGAACAGAATGTCATAATATGAGTTAACATTATTAATAGTAACTATTAATACCGCTTTTCTAAAAAATCAGCAGTGACGGTTGGGTGTAGTCATAACAGGGCGTCGCTGTTGTTTTCTTGTGTTTTTTTATTATTTATAGCTATAAATCGTTGACAGTACTTGCAGTTGTTGCTGTGTCTTCATGTTAATAATTTTACCATTGGCATGGAGATTCAGCGTCAGTTTATGCCTATTGTAAATTATCTTGCATGTTGTTATCATGTTGTTGCTACTAACTTCATTAATCATTAGTATAGTTTTAGACTAGTATTTAAGTATTTACTAACCTTGCTTTATACATATATTTTTTTTTTGTTATGAATTTACATTAACAAGCTACTTGTGGAGGCTTGTAATTGGCTTTTTGTATACCATCACTTAAAGCATACTGTGTTATAGCTAGCTGTAAGCCACCCTAATATGATAAAATAAAATAAAAATAAAATAAACAACCGGACGGATACATTAACGCTGATGCAACAGGATACCCCAGCTGGGTCATGGTCAGTTATGACTTATGACTTATGTAACACACATACATACAGTCCGTTCACAGCTGTTAGATAGTTCTTGACTTATCATGGGTTCGATTCCTGCGCACAACTAAATAATATGTTGTTCCAATTTGGTTAGATCAATGCAGAATGATCTGTGGTCGCCCAACAGTGATTTCCTTAGTTAGGCAGGTAAAAATTTTATCCTATGCCTGATCTCTCACCGATCGTGTCTTTTTCGCCGCTGGGCGAAAATGGAACAGAGAGTGTCCTCCTGTATTTGGCATACACAACCCCCGTGCACACAATATGGTCACAGTCAGAAAAAAATCGGTGTGAGAGCTGTTAAGTCGCCCGCAGCAATGGCGTATAGTTACGCCTGTAATGACACTTTTCACGCAGATGAAAAAGCAGTCACACCGAAATCGGTGTGAGAGTGTCGTCCGTTTGCAAAGGCGGATGCATCTGTTGATGTCCTTTCTTCACTTCAGCAGGTATAGATGCATCCACCGACGTGTGGAAGGGGCTTTAGAGGACTGTCAGTATAGCTCAAAATCTGATGATAATTGCCTGTCACCCGATCCTGCATGACAGTGACGTTTCCGCCTGTCAAACGCCGGATATCGCCTAAAAATATACATGTTATGAATGAGCATAGAAATTACGAAATTACCGTAGCTCAATTGGCTAGCTACAATCACGTAATAGTTTTGGTCCCATTTTAGGGTCCTTTTGGCCCTGCCAACAAAAATCGTCCTATGGACTAGTTGCAGTTGAAATCGATTCGGGATAACTATGATGCGCAATCTTACAGCCTTGGCAGCCGTCTGCAGTACAAAAAATCGACGGCCAATCATGAGCAATCTTAGACCAATATGAAAAGATTTGTGAGTAATTTTCACTTTTGAAACTTGAAATTTCACTCTCATCGCGCCTAAAGAAGTTTCACAACAATAGTAGAGAAAAGACAAATCTGTTGATTGAAAAGACAAATTCAATAATCTATAGAGGAAAAGATACAAAATATGCGATTGTACAAATTTTCTTCTATTTTCAATCAAAGTATTTCCTTTGACAGGTGTACTTTATAGTCGAGGAGAAGTGTGTTTGGCGCAAATGTTCGTATTGTAGTTAGCGCGGCCCGGCCCCCGGCGGCTCCTTGACCTATACTTCTAACGAATGCTCTCCGTAAGTTTAGACTAATACTTCAATTTATTTTTATACGGCATACGTTTGAAATTTTCAATTTTAGAGATCCAAAGTCTTTAAAGTTGCTAAAAATCTTATTTTAGGTCAAGGGCCAAAACTGTTGTGGGGAATATTTTGAACCAGTGTTACTTAACTTCGCTTGATATTTTAATTATACGAGGGCTGCTATTTATGTATCCGGAATTAAAAAAAGAAACAAACATATATCATTTAATATGGTTTTATTGCTTTTCAAAATATTCGCCGCGATGATCGACACACTTTTGCATACGCTGGAACCAATTTTCATAGCACTTTTTCCATTCTGATTGAGGTATCTCCAAAACGTGCATTTTGAACGCATCAACAGCCTCTTCGCGGCTCGAAAAACGTTGACCACGTAATTTGTTCTTCGCGTATGGAAATAAAAAGAAATCGTTAGGTGCCAAATCAGGGCTGTACGGCGGATGACCAGTCAATTCGATCTTTTGACCCTCCAAAAACTGAGTTGTTTCAGCTGAGGTGTGACAGCTAGCATTGTCGTGATGTAATATGATTCTGCGTTGTCGGTTGTCCTTTCTTATTTCTTCAAAGACTTCTGGTAAACAAATGGTCGTATACCATTCAGAATTAACCGTTTTACGATTCTCTAATGGCACTGTAGCCACATGTCCATTAATTCCAAAAAAACAGGCGACCATTTGCTTCAAAGTACTTTTTGCACGAGTAACTTTTGTTGGTTTCGGCTCATCTTGGAACACCCACACCGTTGACTGTTGTTTAGTTTCGGGGTCATATGCATAGATCCAAGATTCATCACCTGTGTAGATATTATAAACGGCTTTTGACGTACCACGGTTGTATTTTTTTATCATTTTTTTGCACCAATCGACACGAGCCCGTTTTTGATCGATTGTCAAGTTGTGCGGAATCCAACGCGAACATATTTTTTTTACAGCCAAATGTTCGTGTAATATCTTATGTATGCTCGTCATACTTATGCCTAAGGACGCCTCTATCTCGCGATATGTAACATGACGATCACGCATTATTAGTTCCCGCACAGCATCTATATTTTGTGGGACAACAGCTGTTTTTGGGCGACCTTCTTTATTTTCATCCGTGAGCATAGACCGCCCACGATTAAACTCACTGTACCAGTGATAAACAGTGGTTTTTGATGGTGCTTCATCTCCAAAAGTTGCGGTGAGTTGAATAAAGCACTGTTGTTGATTTAGCCCACGCCGAAAATCGTAGTAAATCATTGCACGAAAATGTTCACGCGTTAAATCCATGGCAAATGAAGACACGCAATTTTCAAAATGACGCCACAATGGAAAAATAATTGACAGTCACATGAAACAAAATGTATTCTTCAACCAAAGAGTTATATTTTCAAATGTTGTAATTACTTTTTAAATATTGTTCTTGTAAGTGGCCAGTTCCGGATACATAAATAGCAGCCTATGTAACTATTTTTTTTTCATTATAATAATGTAATTGTATACCTTATTCACTTTAAGTTTAAGGTCACTTTTAACACAGATGTTTCACAGACCACAGTTTTTTTTATTCTCCTGTTCTACTTTTTAATTAAACTAGCTAAAAGCCGAGCTTTCTGAGGGCTCGCGTCGTCACACCTTGACTGACTGATGATAATTGATAACACATCTACATATAAATAAAAATTACTATGTTAAAGCACAAATCAATAGGCGTCATAGTATTTTCCGTTAAGTGTAGTACCACAAAATGTACAGGTTGTGTGTGTGTTGAAAATTAAGAGGATACACCAAGGGCTAGAGAAATGAAAAAAAAAGTACTTGTAATATCTATTGCTATCTCCCTTACCTCAAGCCTATAATACCGCAGAGCGCGATAGAGACAACTGCAGAAAATCAACGATTTGTTGTCCCCTGATTTCTTCTCTAAGATTTAACCGATTTAAGTAGGTACTTTTTTCATTTTAAAAAAATTAAAGCAAGACTTGAGCTGCTATGTTCCTATGTTTTTTTTGTATAATCTAGCCAAATTTGTTTTCTGGATGTTTGAACACAGCGGAAAATCTAGTCATTTTTTTGGGTTTTTGAACGTTTATATCTTTTTTAATTATTTAAATTATATTCTAATTTAAATTAAATTATGAAAGAAAAGAAAACATAGGGACATTGTGATTAGTGGCCGTAGATATTCAGGAAATAAATTATAGCTCTACCGGCATTATCCAGGGAGGAAACAGGGGAGAACGTTTGTATGGAAAAACGGCTCGAGTATCCTGTATTGTATCCTCTCAAAACACTCGTGGTATACAATATACATATAATATTATTAACAAATTTAGTTAATCTCAGAACTTAAAAATTTATGTCACACAGCTTGTACAACTAAAAGATATAAATATTTTGGCAACATCATCAGTGAGTTATAAAATATATGTTATAATGTGAAGATAGTAAAGGTTCTATAAAAAGCTGTTTTTATTATGTTAAATTTTATGTAAATAAATAGGATATAAAACTGCGAAAAGTTTTAAAATACATTGTGTGAACTATAAAGACTGACAGTAGTTCTCAAACTTTTCATTCCTAGAGATTTGAGTTTTGTTTTCGAAATCAAACTATATAGTAAACTATTCTGGACCATTAGCTTTTGTACTTGTTGAAATTAGCAGCCTTTAAAAAATCACAGTACGTAAATACCTAATTAACGTTTGAAAATCAATTTTCGTTCTTTAATATATACTATCTTGTTATCTGTTTTATAGAAATATAACATTGTTATATTTTAAGAGGCCAATAAATTTAAAAGAAATAAAAAAGAAAGAAAACAGTACTTAATTTAAAAACGTCCAAAAGAAGTAAAAATAATAAATCCAAGTTATCAAGACGATTAACGGACGGATGGAATTTAATCCATTTATTGTAAAGAAATTAGAGAAGGAAATGATGGAAATGTAGAGCCACCTTCGATCACATAATATTAACTTTTCTTTCAATTCAATTCGTTCATATACGTGAATTGTGAGACTTAAACCCACTTAAATTCAATTCAATTTTTATAATTCAAAAAATTCAATTTGTTTTTGTTGTTTGCACGGGCATAGTCGGGAATGGGGATGCCGAAAACGCACATACATGGCAACAAACATTCTCACTTTATCAACATAATAATTAATACAGTTTGAGAGGCACTATCTCACACGTAAATATCGGAGCCATTGAACTTTGTTAGTCCTATTTTAAACCTATCGATTTTGTCTAGCTCCGGTTAGGCGTTTCATATTTTTCCGCCTGTTGCATCGCTTTTATAGTTCGGGAAAACTTCATAAACTGATATCATAAACTAAAATATCATATCCTACATTTTGCAAGCAAGTTCCAGGCAACATCTAGTAAAATTATAATGAAAGCAAAAAAATATCAGCACATACAATCAGAATATGCATATTACATATCGAAAAACCCATAGGAACATTTTCATTTTCCTGCCTGTGTTTTCGGTGTCATAAATTCAGTTCTTTACTCGTCTTACGCGTACCTGCGCAGGAAAATACTCTACATAATGAAATGGCTAATAGGTATAGAAAGAAATGGAAATTATTTCTTTTTTAGCCAACTACGGCGAAGCCAAATAAAAGGTAAAATTATGCATTGACATTATATTTATATATTATGTGCCGTCGTAATGTCTAAACTACTGGTCCGATTTTAACAAATGAGGAGTCAATAAGTATTAGAATAAGAGCTTTTCCTTTTCTTTACACATATTAAATTAAGAAATTTAAAAAAACCCCCGCCAAAAAACTTTAAAAAGTAATGAAATAACATTTCCTGACTTTGAGTTTAAATCATTCCTAAGAGTAAAGTAATATTTTAGTCCATAATTGTTGTCAAGGTGTGTCGGGGGACCGCTAAGTAAACTACCACAACAGCGACTTTTGCATTTTGTATCGCCATACATAATAGTCGCTGATTCTCTCGATTCGGGTCGCTGTGAACAGACCCTTAATTTATATTGTTATGTGAAATCAAACATCTACATTAATAGCGGTCCCCCGACACACCTTGACAACAATTATGGACTAAAATATTACTTTACTCTTAGGAATGATTTAAACTTAAAGTCAGGAAATGTTATTTCATTACTTTTTAAAGTTTTTTGGCGGGGGTTTTTTTAAATTTCTTAATTTAATTTTATTTTATGCTTTTTAAACTTGTGCAGAATAATTCCTATCAACTGGATCATATCCCAATGAATACCATCTATAAAATATGTCCTCTTGGATGAGGCCATCAATATGAGCCCAAACATGAAACCTCCACTTTAGGTTCATACGGAGCTTGGCTCCTATAGAATCCAGGTGATGCTGCAGCAGCAGCATGCAAATATTTACTGTTTATCTACGTCTTACTGGTTGTCGCAATTAAAATGAGCCCAAACATGAAACCTCTGCTCTAAGTTGGTGAGGAGTTGGGTATCGTATTGATTACCAGGTGATGCTGCACCACCAGGTCAACTTTCCAATAATGTGTATATATTCATAAGTGTCTCGAACCAGGATGCTAAATATAAAACAAAACAAACGACTGCAAGTTGCTAATCGTCCTATCACGAACCAGATATACCGTGATATTTCAGCAATGAGCAGGCTGATGATGATGAACTATAGCTAAGAACACTCACCGTCATGTCAGCTTTCAAACAAAAAAAACTAGATCAAAATCGGTCCACCCGTTTGGATGCTACGATGCCACAGACAGACAGACAGACAGACAGACAGACAGACAGACAGACAGACAGACAGACACGTCAAACTTATAACACCCCTCTTTTTAGTCGGGGGTTAATAAAATACACTCAGAGCCGTTGAAGAAAAACTTTTTGTAATAAGTAATATGTATTACTAAATACGATATTGCCTCCTTTAAAATATTAAATTAAAGACCTTATTTCTATGAAACATTATAATTCACTAACATAATTATATTATAGTAGACATGTTTTAGATAATCTTCCATTGCGGTAACAATACATGGAATCAAATATATTATTGTCTCGTGTATGTATTTTAAACATATTCTCAACGTATTCTGTGTTCTCTTACAAAGGACGAGCATTTGGCATTAATTAATAATTCTGTCAATTCCAAACAAAAGGATTCTGAGAATATAACTCCGTCACGCGTCCCAAGGAAGGTCTTTGTTTACAGAATAAACACATGCCAGTTGTTGTGTCAATTGTACTGGATGATTCTGTCTGTATGTCTGTCTGTTACATTTTCCCGTTTAGAACGTCGATTTTGATGCGTATGGAGATATTGTGTACTATTAAAGAAGTTGATTCATAGGCAGACGCAATAAGTCAAGTCCATGCAGTTATAGCTCACAGCTAATATTGAATTGACACCATCTAGACACCATCCGACCAAATGAGTAATAACGTAGGTGTGGTAACTGCCTATGAATCAATTTCTTCGACAGTACTTTGAGTCACAGGAAATATAATGGAATGAACGGTAATTTGGGATAGTTTTTATCCATGAAAAAGTTACGGTTCCCACGCAATTAACGAATCTGAATCATAAGAATCTTAACACCAATACATTCTCTATATGTTTAACACACCTACAATCTACATACATAGTAATCATTACCCTTCCTTCGCAGTCGGATAGAAATCTCTCTGAACATTCTCAAGGTTTCGTTCGCGTGAGCTCAATGGTCATACTCCAGCATTATGTTCGGGATAATGGTGGACACTCACGGCATGAGATAGGTCGGACACACGCGACAGCCCTAGCACATTTGCTACGTTGCCATGAATGATAACAGCTCTCTACAATACGCGAGTATGATCGACATAAGGCCTGCATGGCTACAGAAGATAAAATTAAATTAAGAAATTTAAAAAAAACCCCGCCAAAAAACTTTAAAAAGTAATGAAATAACATTTCCTGACTTTAAGTTTAAATCATTCCTAAGAGTAAAGTAATATTTTAGTCCATAATTGTTGTCAAGGTGTGTCGGGGGACCGCTAAGTAAACTACCACAACAGCGACTTTTGCATTTTGTATCGCCATAATAGTCGCTGATTCTCTCGATTCGGGTCGCTGTGAACAGACCCTTAATTTATATTGTTATGTGAAATCAAACATCTACATTAGCGGTCCCCCGACACACCTTGACAACAATTATGGACTAAAATATTACTTTACTCTTAGGAATGATTTAAACTTAAAGTCAGGAAATGTTATTTCATTACTTTTTAAAGTTTTTTGGCGGGGGTTTTTTTAAATTTCTTAATTTAATTTTATTTTATGCTTTTTAAACTTGTGCAGAATAATTCGTATCAACTGGATCAGGCCATCAATATGAGCCCAAACATGAAACCTCCACTTTAGGTTCATACGGAGCTCGGCTCCTATAGAATCCAGGTGATGCTGCAGCAGCAGCATGCAAATATTTACTGTTTATCTACGTCTTACTGGTTGTCGCAATTAAAATGAGCCCAAACACGAAACCTCTGCTCTAAGTTGGTGAGGAGTTGGGTATCCTATTGATTACCAGGTGATGCTGCACCACCAGGTCAACTTTCCAATAATTTGTATATATTCATAAGTGTCTCGAACCAGGATGCAAAATATAAAACCCATCAAACGACTGCAAGTTGCTAATCGTCCTATCACGAACCAGATATACCGTGATGTTTCAGCAATGAGCAGGCTGATGATGATGAACTATAGCTAAGAACACTCACCGTCATGTCAGCTTTCAAACAAAAAAAACTAGATCAAAATCGGTCCACCCGTTTGGATGCTACGATGCCACAGACAGACAGACAGACAGACAGACAGACAGACAGACAGACAGACAGACACGTCAAACTTATAACACCCCTCTTTTTGGTCGGGGGTTAAAAATAATTGGCCATGGCCGCAAAATAAGGGATAGAAAATGTACTGACAGGTTTTAGAGACAAAATGAAAATTTTTATTTTGTAGAAAAAGTCTAGCTTTTACAAGACTTTATCATTTGTTAGTCATTGGCTACAGATAGGGCTGAGCGTTAGCAAAAGAGTATGATCCTTGCTATAGATATTAGGTAAAAGATTCTATTCAGTTTTTCTGATGCTTCTCGCACTAAATGCCTAAAAACATTCGAAAGTTACTACATATAATTTTCTTATTCAAAATAATACTTACACTTTACCCCAATATTATCACTTCAAGAAAATTCATGTTTGTAGAATTGGCCAACCCTAAAAAGGTGTCGGGGTTTCTGAGGAACTAATTCTGCGTGGTTCAGCTTACCTGTAACAAAATAATATATTCTCTTAAGTTATGTTTGTACGAGGAGGCTTTGTTCGTATTTGGTACTATGTAATGAACATACAAAATAAAAAATCATAGAAAATAAAAACAACGAATTCAGTAATTTTAGGGTTCTATACCCTTTGGGTACAGAGCCCTAAAAACAACAGCTTTAAATCCGGGAATGCCAGCAGAAATGAAGAGCAGGAGCAGGCACACATTTACGTCGCGCAGTAAAAAGGATATTCCTTTTTTACCTTAAAGCACGGTCTATTCGCACTCCGTCTTACGAATTTTTGATCAGGTCATTTGCCCTTTCTAACCGAATCAATTCGACGCGTATGTATGTAATATTTCCAGAACTGCCCAGTTTTTGCATATGTTATGGCCGTTCCCTATATTCAATCTACATATATCTCTAGTTTGACATACAACCGATCGCAGCTGACATAGAATTGACATAAAATATATGGAGCTAATGTCTAATGTGAGCTATTCCTATCTCAAGTAAGAGATAGATCAAATATTGGGAACGGCCGTTAATCCATAACAGCTTCTGAACAAATGTGCCAAATTTCAAAAGTGTATGTATGTATGTATGTATGTATGTATGTATGTATGTATGTTTTTATGTTTGTTCACGCATATCTCCGGAACTACAAGTCGGATTTGAGTGATTCTTTTTTTATTGTACTAGGTATTGTTCGACTTAGGGAATAGTGCAAGTTTCATCAAAATCGGTTCAGTAGTTTTGGAGGTAGGAAGTTTTCATTCTCAATTACGTACAATTTTTAAGTCGGTTTTATCTTTTTAAAATACAGTTGAGTAATACTAATAACCGATGTAAATTGTAATACTTACTTGAATGCCAAAGTGAATGCTCTTTTTTAAAAAGGAAAGAAGAAAGGTTTAGTATTCTATCAGTTCTCCCAATGAATTAACACACATTTTTATGATTTGCTATTCCTAACAATCCGCATACCTTTATAACAGATCCCGTTGTTTTTGAAATTGGGTCAGGGGTACCGCTTGGTATAATTAACGTGACGTGGGTAGTGGGTACCGCTGCAGGGCTAGATTCAAGGCCAAGGTGTATAGGATACTGACGATTTGAATTCTTCAGGGGTCAGAACAGCTACTGGAAGAATAAGAAGTAGATTTTCTTTATGTTATCGTTCTGCATTCATAAAACATTTTTGTCATCTTATTAACTCTGGTCTCTCTCTGTCTCTTTGTCTGTAATACCCTGTGGTAATACCTCTGCTACTTAGCTTAGAATGGCTTAGATACAGATATAGAATTATAGATACTACACCGATTTTGATAAAAAATTTGGGTATATGCATGAGTATCTTTAGTCTTTACTTTCGGAATAGACCCACGATATTTTTTCTCAGCAAAAGGCCTAACTACTAGATTCTAGTGGGTAATAAAAATCCTTTTGACCCGGAAATAAGAACAAATTCGTGTTGTCCGCTACCGCAAGAAGTAAAGTGATAGGTAATGCACGGAATATGGGCCATGGAGTCCAATTCTTACACCTCGAATCTCGTTACGATTGCAATTTGCAGCCTGTTTCACTCGAGTGCGCGACTGGGGTCAATTCAGACCGCAACACGACGCGTAGATATGCATTTCTAAAGTACCTACTGAATTGGATTTCAATTGCGTGAGACGTGAGACGTGCATGCTGTCAAATCCATACTTTAACAATGTAGTTAACAATTATTTATGGCCAATGCATTTACGCGTCGCGTTGCGGTCTAAATTTACCCTTACGGTCAGTTCAAACATTGAGAATATATTATACACATGTATGTCTGGTCTCTAGCCCCTTGTGAGTATAGTATTCGTTGGTCTCTAGTTTAAAATATTACAACGTAGCGCGTCGAAGCGATGCATTTTAATGAGCTGTCATTAGAAGCTGGAATATTAGAACAGGCATCAGGCAGTACAACACCGCGGGCGGCAAGTAAGTTTCAATTAAAATTGTATCTTAATCTGTAGTTTTGAGTGGGTCTAAATTGCATTCCGTCGCCTCATAACCTAGCAATATGAGCCTTACAAGAGAGAATCAAATTCTAAGAATCAGACCCCAGTTGCATAATTAAGAATGTCCCAAAGAAAATGCGGTACTAAATATAGCAGTTAGTACCAAATGAGAGAATTAATCGACCGGTATTGCAAGTACCTTGCCCTTGGAATTCAGTAATTTTGCCATTAGATTGCTCCTCAACGATTCTCCTAGTACTGCGTTTATTGCAAGACCCAAGTGCGGTAGGTACCCCTTATTGCAATTGAAAGGAAAAGGGCCTAGTAGGAAAGTCATAATCAGAAAATTTCTTGGGGCGCATTAGAGAATATGAAAATGAATATTTTTAGATTATAATATTTTATAGAAAGAGGTATAACAGTATGTACTTATTTCAAAGTGTGGATTCATGTAGTAAATTCCTCCCCATTTCTATCTTCTTTACTCAGCTCTTGCATTTTACAACGCCCTTGCTTACAACAAAAACATATAATATAATATACAAAGCACTTGATTTCATCAGTGTTGTTGTCTTATGTCTTTCTCTGTCATTTAAAAGCTTTTCCAATGCATCAGACAGAGAGCAAACATCGTATGTGTTTAAATATTGAGGTGGTAAGTCCAAGTCAGTTTTAACCCTCAGTTATTTTAACTGTTACGTGTAGACTAAGGTGTGGCAGGAAGTATAAGCCAGACTGTACCATTAGCGCTCACACGTCTCGTTAGTTATAATGCAGTTTACTTTGTAACCGCATAGTTAATTCTAATTATTTCTTTTACGTCTTTAGTTTTTGTTTTTTTTTAACAAAAAATGGAGTAAAAGTATACAAATATCTGCTATAAGCTCATGAATTTTAACACTTAACTCCACAGTAGAAATTATTATGATAACTAGCTGTCCCGGCAACGTTGTTTTGCCATTTAAAGTATTTCTACTTCATCAGTTGATACAAAATCTTACCCCCTCTTTTGTCCCCTAAGAGAGGTGGGGGGGGGGGGTGATTTTATCAACAGATGTTAAGTTGGAAAACATAGTTAATAATATGAAGTAAGTCCAAGAAAAAAGTTTGATACAAAATCTGACCCCCTCTTTGGTGTTTTAGAGGGGTGGGTTATGGATAAAAAAATCACATAAACTATATCCTATATCTATACATATAATAAAACTGTAGAAATGTGAATTCTGTACATTAAAGATATTCAAAAAATAATAAGCAGGGGCTGTTACTACATCTCTATAGAAGCCAAAACTGTGGTTAGTTTTTTGTCTGTCTGTCTGTCTGTCTGTATGTTTGTTCCCCTATCACACGAAAACTACTGATCCGATTTGAATGCGGTTCTCTCAGATATATTTGTCTTCTTCCAACTTAACATCTGGTGTATAAAAATTTTTCCCCCCACCCCTCTAGGGGGACGAAAGAGGGGTCAGATTTTGTATCAAACTTTTTTCTTTAACACGAAAACTACTGATCCGATTTGCATACGGTTTTCGCAGATATATTTGTCTTCTTCTAACTCAACATCTGGTGTATAAAATTCCCCCCTTCCACCCCTCTAAGGGGACCAAAGAAGGGGTCAGATTTTGTATCAAACTTTTTTCTTGGACTTACTTCATATTATTAACTGTGTTTTCCAACTTTACATCTGTTGATAAAATTCCTCCCCCCCATCTACTCACCCCCCACCCCTCTTAAGGGTCAAAAGAGGAGGTAAGATTTTGTATCAACGGATGAAGTAGAAATACTATAAATGGCAAAACAACGTTTGCCGGGACAGCTAGTAATTAAATAAGCGTCAATGGCGTAAGACATTCTTTTCTTTCTTTCCTCAGTGTTAGCTGAATGGACGTTTTCGTAGGTCGAAGCCCTTTCATTGTTGTTTTTCGCTGACGGTTAGCTTTGTTCATATTATTTGATGAACTGTGAAAAAAGTTTATTGTAATAAAGAATAATGCAAAAAAGGGATAAATGACAAAATAATAAAAAAGCCACGTAAGTCGTAACACATTCCCATATTTATGGTATAAAACTTCTATGATATAAAATACTAAAAAAAAATTTCGTTGGGCTTACTGGACAAAACATTTGATAAGAGCTGATTGTAGCCTAAATAATAAATAATTATAATAATATCTTCTGCCAAAAAGCGCTTAAAAACAACTTGTCTATGATTGTTGTTGCGTCTTGCACTGGTAGTAATTATGGTTCAACTCTATCTTAATAGTAAAGCTGCTTAAATTAAGTGGTTCTTATATCTCAATTCAAATGCCACCCTTATCAATTTTAAGTATTTTTTTTAATAAGGGGACGAAGGTAATAGGGGAGGGTAGGGAAGGAAATAAGGGAGGGTAGGGAAGGGAAAAGGGTAGGGGATTGGGCCTCCGGTAAACTCACGCACTCGGCGAAACACAGCGCAAGAGCTGTTTCACGCCGGTTTTCTGTGAGGACGTGGTATTTCTCCGATCGAGCCGGCCCATTCGTGCCGAAGCTTGGCTCTCCCACGTCAAAAAGTATCCTTTTTAACCGACTTCCAAAAACGAGGAGGTTATACGTTCGTCTGTGGATATTTTTTTTTTTTGCATAAATGCTAATGCACTCACGTCCCTATAATATGATAAAAGGCAATAAACCTATAAGCAACTGTATTTTTCCGGTCAAAAAGGCGGAGAGGATGAGTATTATATCGTGGTCCGGCGAATCGGCCAGGATCAATACATCCCGATATGAAATACTGTAACTACTGGACACCACCTGCGATTTGTACACGCAGGGCTGCCACTAAAAATAAATAATTACATACTTAATTAAAATTTTCTCCATAATATTATTTCTAGGTGTAGATTTTACATAAAATTTAAATTATTCGTAATTTATCTAGCTCTAGCTTTTTATAAGACGGCTGTTTAACACGTTTAATTCAGTAAAATGTGGCATAAAATACATTTCAAGGAGTCTTTAGCTTTTTTGTAGCTTTTAAACTGACAGGTCTCTTTTTACGTCGGACCATGTTGTATGACCATGATTGCGAAGCTGAGTAGTGTGTATAGAATACAATTAATATGCTTCTGTATGTTTCTATAGAATAATATGTATGATAATGTAGCTGATGATCCAGGTCACCGTAGAGTAGAGTCGAGTCGCCAGATATTTTGAATAATTTGACGGAAAATCTTTATTAAGTATCTCCCATCAAAGTATATACTTGGCTTGACACGCTACCGGTGTCAAGCCAAGTTCAAGTAAAACAGAGTATAAATGTCTCCGAAACTTTAGTCTTGTTTGTGGCAACCCTAAACTTGGAGTGATATATACTTCGTCGGAAATCGGGTATGCTGTATAAATATTGCCAGACCAGACATTGGATATCTTACAACTTTAACAACGTTGGACAAAATTACGCTTATGTGTGTTTCTCAGAATCGTTTGTAAGTTAAGTAACATTATTTAGGAACATAGTTTAATTGCAATGTATAGTTGTATAGTAATATTGTAAATTCGAAGGTGTGTCCATCTGTCTGTCTGTATCCATGCTGTAACTCAAGAACGGTAATAGCTAGGAAGTTGAATTTTTATTTTTGATGCTAGTATTTCTTAACAATAAGTCAATAAATAATGTTGCAATGAAAAAAATATATTAAATTATAATACGAAGTTGTAAATTAATTTATTAGCCATTACTTAACACTTGTGCTTTAAAGTACAAAGGGTATAAATTCCGGAAAATTGGAACGTAAAGTTTCATCGCAATTCGCAAAGTTTCACACTTGGAGCTTTTAAACTGCGATCGACTTAATGAATTTATGGGTTAATTTAACCTTTGATTAACCCCGTGAATTCAGACGGCTGTTTAACATCATTTGGTATAGATCGTTTAGTTATTAAGTTAAATTATCAAAATAAGGTATTAAAACATTTAATTGCAATAAGACTTACTTACTATAGATTTAGATGTTGCTGTAGTCAACAGAAAATGCATTGTTTTTCGCCGAAGCTCTTACCATTATTCAATAAACAAAATCTAAAACATATTTTTTAAACGCGGTGTGAAATAAATTTATTAAAGTAAATATTTTTTTTTAAAGCGAGTTTTCGACTACATTGTATTTCAAATACATTTAAATATAAAAATGTATCAAGAGCCACTGGTTTATAGCCCCTGTCTTTGGGAAGTTGGCTACTGTCCAGCTGCGATAGACGACAAGTCTAGTCTAGCCAGTAAATAGTAATTAGTTAAATATTAAAGTAGCTCGGAGTGCTTCCGATACCTAAGTATTTAAGTATCGATACAATATTATGTTCGTTAGGTATGCAGGATAACTTAGAATAATTAATAATTATTGATGAAATGTGCAAAAATTGTGAAGTACATATTATAAACTTCTTTAGCAGCCTTGTGCACATTTTTTGAGAAAGATAAAAAATAGTAAATCTGATTAATCTGATCGAAATTTGAAATGAAAAAAATTGTACCCCAGCGCGGCGTGGTGTACGAGGGGAAAAATATCCTTTTACTAATTCTTTCTGTTGTTTCCTTTGCTAAAAAAATCTTTCGTACTTCTGCTGTTTCTTTTTGACTTCTACAGGCACTCCGAAAGTGCAACCCATTCTTTTTTGTTGTCTTCTTTCGAATTACTTATGTCAAGTCAAGCCTTAAATTTTATTCAGTTATTCATAAATTATATACAATACTAGCTGTCCCGGTGAACTTCGTGTCACTTTAAAACCTTCCCTGGACTTCAAGGATTATTTTAAGACTAAAATTAGCAGAATCGGTTCAGCCCTTATCGAGTTATAGCGTTACTAACACAATTGTAAATCCATTTTTATTTATTATATAGATGATATAATCTTATTTTGTTAATAAACAGGCAGACAGTAATTACTTCAAGTTACCTAATAAAATTAATTCGCTGTAGGACAAAAGGGAGTAAGCCACAAAAGCAATATATCCAGCCATTGCGCGAGACAATAAACAATATATTTCAATATGGAGCAAAAAATCCCGAACAAAATCCTCCCGAGCAGGTTCTTGTCATATCTCCTTTATTATGTCGGCCCTCTACAGTACTATTATATATTCTGTGCCTCTACATGAGGCCTTATATCACGTCAATATTATATTAACTTCACAATATAGCATATAGTTTTTGTTTATTAGAAGATTTTTTGTTGCGTGATACAAAATAATTAAAATAAGATGTTGGGTGTAAATGTGAAATGTAGGTAACTACATTTTTCGGTACTAAATTGTCTTTTTGGAGGCTCAAAGTCTATTAACGAAGTTTTATAAAAATCGGTTCAGCCGTTTTCGATAAAGGTACACTTTCGAATGTATTTAATATTAGTACAGAAGTTTTAACATTTGTTTGATAACAAAATACTGTAGAGCACCAAACCGATACATTTCAATAAATCATGTTATTGGACGAATGTGAAAAAGTCGGATTTGATATTTAAAAATGGATTGTCCTATTTGGTCCGTTGCACGTCCAAATGTCCTGGCCGCGCGCCAAAATCAATTTTAAAAGGTTATGGCATTTTTGTTTTGGTCGGTTTATAGCTTTTTACCGATGCCACATATCTACATATCATAATAATATAAATAGGTGATAAATGTGTCAGTCAAGTATTTTAATCGCACTTATTACTTAAGTTGAGCTCTCACTGAAAGTTTATAAAAATGCAATGTATTAATTATTCAAGATATATCATGTAGCTATTAATGTAGCCTGTTATAGATAAATTGTTACAAAAATGTCTTCCTGTAGTTAAAAATATTAATAAGCTTTCACGTATTTAAGTGACTTAACCTACAAAGGTCAAAGGTAAGTGGAAAATCTATAGACCTCATTGTCCTCCAAAAATCAGGACACGAACATAACCTATTATCACATCATCATGTGCTAGTGACGAATTACAATTCTCATATTTGCATACAATGATATTAAGGTTGATCTGCGATATATTATTACTAGATGTTGCTCTGAAATTATCTAAGGGGACCATAGATTATTCAACATACTAACTATCCTATGTCCTACATTATACATATTTCTCAAAGTATAATATTATGTATACATAATACATAATTATACAAAATGTAATCTACTTAAATCGGTTAAGCCGATTAAGCGTGAAAGGGTAACAAACGGACAGATAGAAACAATTACGCATGTATAATATAGAGTAAGGATAAAGATATTGCAATTTTTAACGTTTGTATTTCTTGCTAAAAGGCGTTGTATATTTACCAAAAAAATACAGGTTAGTTAAAGTAGGATTAAAAAGACCAAGGGACCGTCTTGACATTATCATGCTAATATTACTCTTGAAATTAAACATGGAAAATCGACTTAAGTATATAAGTGCTTTCAAAATGGCGCTTTATTCGTAAATAAAAGAAAAACAACAAATAGAATGAACTAACTTGCTCATTGGCCATTGCTTACTAAGGTAGAAAAGCATTTTCTAGACTAATTTACAACTGTTTGGAGGTTAGCGCAGCGAACACAAAACAGTAAACAGCGCGGGTGAAAATACCAAGACAAATGGCGCACCTAAGTGGTCCCCTGAGCGCACTAATTGTGCACTAAATCTAGGTGGAACTCCTGTCTGGGACCTAGGTAGGACATTAACCGTTTAGATTTGTAATGGAACGTGAGCAAAGGTGCTGCTGCCGTTAATCCGAAACTTGTACTCAATTTAGTTCTTCTACTCGTGGAATAGAGATTATTATTTAAACAACATTTTACGAATCCATACTAATTTTATACATACGAGAAAGTGTGTCTGTCTATCTATCTGTCTGTTACATCTTCACACCCAAACCGCAAAACTGCGGGCCTAAAATGGTCGCTTAGTGGAATCATGAGATAAATCATAATAAAATTTTTTTTCGCAAAATGTATCTCTGCTTGCAATTCATTTCTGTATTTTTGAACTAATTTGACATTTGTCAGTTTGACAGTTTTGACAATTCATTTGCTGAATTGATTGAGAGGAATTGCTTAAGCGTGACCATTTTAGCCCTGCTGATTCTGCTGTTTGGTATGGAGATACTTTGAGTCCCGGGAAAGGACGTAGGATACTTTTAATCCCGAAAAATTGTACGGTTCCCGCGCGATAAAAGAGTTTTGGCCCAACGGAGTTGCGTGCATCATCTAGATTCTAGTGTAATTAAGATCTAGAACTCTATGTAACATGTTATATAGAGTTCTAGATGCTATGCTATATCTAGGGCAGGTAAAGTGATGCGTCAAACTCTGACATACGAGCTCTACACACGTTGTTTGACGTTGAATGAGATTGTATTATTTCGGCGATAGACAATCAATACTGTTGCAATATTATGACTGAGTCTTTTACGTTGAAAAGGATACATAAAGGCTCCATTCCACCGCGGCGCACGTTGTGCACGGCCACGCGTACGCGTGGACGTGCACGGATTTATTTCTTTGACTTGACACAATTCGTGCGTAGCGTGTCCGTGGGTTGCAGTGGACACAGTCACATATATTTTCTTACAAAGCGAAGCTTGACTTGGTACAACTAATATATTATATTCTGTGGCTTGACGCACGTGCGTAGTCTCTCCGTGCGCCGCGGTGGAATGGAGCCCTTACTGCAATGAACAAAATCTGACATGTTGCACACATCATAATAATTATGAAAGAAACGTCAAACGTCGAACAAAACTTTTGTTTCCTGTCTTTGCTGGTGCGCCACTAGCGTAAAAACTGAAAACACTGCTATAGTATAAAATATTATAACATCCTATTACACGACACTTCAAATTCCAGCCGGCCTAGCATACGCCAACGAGATATCTCTCTCTACATGTTTCTCGATGTTTGATAGTTTGTATCTTCATCTCTATTGACCCTAGCATGACAAGAGATATCTCGTTGGCGTATGTTAGGCCGGCTGGTTTCTATGTTTTTCGACAAATATCTAATCGCAATAGTATTACTGCAGATTCATGTCATTTTAGCCAAACAATTAATTAGCTCTATTGAATTTTGAAACACCTGTAAAGCTCGAAAACTGAGCAGTAGGCAGCGTTTACACCGGTGCCGAGCTAAGTTGCGTTGCGAGAGATGTGTTTTACAAGAACCAATAGAATCTTTACGCTGCACATGGTCAGGCAAATGAAGCGTTTCTATTGGTTCTTAATAATCGGCCAAGTGCGAGTCGGAATCGCGCACGAAGGGTTCCGTACCATTATAGAGCAAAATTAGGCCATAAATTGTGTTTTTTGTATGGGAGCCCCCCTTATTTTTTATTTTATTTTAATATTATTATTAAATAAATTATATAATAAATAAAAGTGCATATATAACTAAGGATTTTGTGAAAAATTCAAGTACGTACCTGTTGCCATTTTTGATATAGAGCAAAAAAGGCCAAAAAAATCACGTTTGTTGTATGGGAGCCCCCTTTAAATATTCATTTTATTTTATTTTTAGTATTTGTTGTTATAGCGGCAATAGATATACATAATCTGTGAAAATATCAAATCTCTAGCTATTACCGTTCTTGAGTTACAGCCTGGAGACAGCAAAAAAGGCCAAAAAATCACGTTTGTTGTATGGGAGCCACCCTTAAATATTCATTTTATTTTATTTTTAGTGTTTGTTGTTTTAGCGGCAACAGATATACATAATCTGTGAAAATATCAAATCTCTAGCTATTACCGTTCTTGAGTTACAGCCTGGAGACAGCGAAAAAGGCCAAAAAATCACGTTTGTTGTACGGGAGCCGCCCTTAAATATTCATTTTATTTTATTTTTAGTATTTGTTGTTATAGCGGCAACAGATATACATAATCTGTGAAAATATCAAATCTCTAGCTATTACCGTTCTTGAGTTACAGCCTGTAGACAAACAGACAGACAGACAGACGGACAGACAACGAAGTCTTAGTAACAGGGTCCCGTTTTTACCCTTTGGGCACGGAACCCTAAAAACACATTCCCCGCAACGCAGCTTAGCTCAGCTCCGTTGGAAACGCAGCCTTACCCAAATAAAACAAAATGTCATTTATTTACAAACCCAAACTTTACAATCACAATTAAGTGACACTCGATTAATATCTTTTAAAACCATTAAAACACAACCATTAACCATTAATATTCATCAAAAGTTAGGACTTTGAGTTGGTCGTTAAAGTTGAGAAAAAGTATATTTTGTACGGTTGTACGCAACAGGAAATATAAATGAGGTGAAGGTAGACTGGGTTTACGGTTTTATTACACGAGTCCGATTTCCAGAAACAAATTAATATGTTTAAGCTGTTTCCAAGAGTTAAAGTTTAGGTGCAGTGTGCAGTTTATTAAAATAATTCTAAGTTGTGTAGTTTTTGTAATAAAAATTACGCAACGTTTAACTATTTAAGGATATCTGAATTTGTCTGTTATACTGGGTATGTTTTCATTTATGCCACGTCCAGACAAGCAGACCTTAATTATTCATTATCATCATCGTCAGCCTATTCCGTTCATCAGATATTTCTGAGCAGCATACTTTTATTGTAAAAAATAAAGATAATAAAAGGACTCAGAACTGTTTATCTATTTATATTTATAAAATAAGGATGAATTAAACACCGGTAAATTGATATAGCAATAGAAGCTGTTGTGTATTTCATTTCTTTCTGATTTATGCGAACATTTACCAGCCACAATAACTATAACAATAAGCGATCGATATTCCATCAAATCGCACTAATGTGATGGACTCATAAAGATATCTCCGGTAGTCTCAGGTCAAAGTGAACTCACCATAATTGGTCTGAGGTTTGCCGCCAGAAAGGGCACTCTTCGAAGGTGAGCCAGTGAAATTGAGGAAAATTTATCGCCTCTATAAAGTCTCCAAGTCGCCGAAATGACAGATATTTTTAAGGATTTGAAGGTTAAGGAAAGAGTAGAAGTGCGTTGCTGACTGTCACAATAAAAATGTATTCTAAGATTTCTGAGTCGATTTTTCTGTAAGGACTAAGTAGGTAGCGGGGAGGTAGCCAGTAGTAGGATTGAAAGCTGTAGCCTGCAGCTTTCTGGTTTTATGCTATTCTATTGGCGTATTAGAATTTCGCTATGTTTAAAACCTGTCATCGCTTGAAAAGGCAATCTCAGATAAATATCTCATCGAGTCAGCTTATTGGTGCAGAAGTATAAATTTCGGAATGTAATTTTTGTGGTATCAATCTTACTAATTATAATTATACCTGTCCTGCAAATCGAACATGTATCACCACCTTTACGCATATTTTCGAAATATAATTCAATTTTTCGCAGATTCATGGAAATAATATTTTAGACTGATCTTCTGGAATAATAATATACACGTCACGATGTCACGCGTCACGTCACTTGTCACCTCCCACCCCCACCAGGCACCACCCATCCCCAACATCCCCTACCTCCAACACCTCCCGGCTCATGTCACACATCATGGCAGCCCCCATCTTCATATTCCAAAAACACTTTACGATAAAGTAATAAAACATTTTCATTCTCAGAATGAAGTCTTTTATTGTTTACCCGACTGTAAAAGAGGAGTTTATTTTGTCTGTGGAATCCAAATGGCCATATTATTATTATAAATTCAAAAGTGCGTCTGTCTGTCTGTTACCACTTCACGTCCAACCCGCTGAACCGATTTTGCTAAAATTTGATAAGGAAAGACTTTAGAGTCCCGGGTCATATTAATAATATTATCTTTATAAGATAGGTACTTTTTATTCCGGAAAAATGTACGGTTAACCTACACCTAAACTAATGTATTTCTGTCTAGAATACCTTTCGAATCCTAGAAACAGCGCAATTATGAACGCCGAGAAAATTATATAATGACCCTAGGAAAACTAAATCATTATGGCCTCAGGAGAAAGTACAATTTCTTGCGCAAATACACTCGCTATATTTGCTAAATTCTGAGCTATGACACAGCGGATTTCCAGTTTTTAACTGTTTTGTACGGAATGGTAACTAAATTTTTCATTTAATAAAAGAAATCATTCATAAAAGTTTAGTTAAAAATTTTAGTAAAATATACATTTTAAAAGGTTCGGTACGTGTAGTGTTGCCAGACGTCCTTTATTTTAAAGGACGTCCTCTTTTTCAGACCCAATAATTGATATTGTCCTATAATTTAATACGTTCAATAGAGGACAATTATACCAAATTAAATACCAAGGTTTGTATGATTGTGTGTCAAAACTGCAGATACCTAATATAAAGTTTTTATCAGGTATCTGCAGTTTTGATGCATTGTATGAAGAGTTCTGTCTTACTAAACCTTGATTGCCATTGTGTCCTTTATCTACAGCTCATATCCTTTATTTCGTCCTACCCAATCCTCTAAAACATAAAATTGGAGCTGGCAACCCTAGGTACGTGTGATTAACACCTCATTTTAAATTATTATCATCACATTAGGTATTCGATTCTTATACCTCGAATAATGCTTCGATCATGATCGAGAAAATCATACTTCAGTGTGATGATTATTGATTAATCACATGCAAAGACTGCCAGCAAACTTATAATTTCTAAAGACTGCCTACGGGTTGGTACTTCTAATATACAACGTGAAATTTTAGTGGTTGTTTTCCCGCAGCAGGACGATTTACCTATAGTACTACTATCGAACCATGCATGTTATTTTTTGAAAATACAAAATATTTTTTATGACGTACTATGGAAACTTTATGCCGATAGGCGCGAGTTACTATGGACCCGACTGAATTTTTTTTTTGTTTTGAACAAAAAAAACTTTACAAATCTATTGTACTACTAAGATAGAATCATTTTACTGCGGGAAAACAACCATTAAAATTTCACACTGTATATTCTGTGCTACGGGGCAGTAAACTTTTCAGGAAGGATAACTTTGTAGGTTGTCTTTTGCTGCCTGTTTTGTTGGCACGCGCAGAATTCTATATTATTCGCAACAAAACTAGATCCTTTCCCTTCTTTTAAGATTCTCCATACAAAATTTTATCTAAATCGGTGTAACCGTTAAAGCGTGGAAAGGTTAAACAGACTGATACACTTTCGCTTTTATGATATAAGTAAGGATAAGGATTTTAGGATGTTTAAGCCTTAAGGAATATTCCTTTATAATTTGAAACGCTATACAACAGCGATACAAGTATCATATTTCTACGGTTATCGCCGCGTCCGAGAGCCATAAGAAGTAACGACTAGGGACAGAAACTTTCCGACATTTTGTCATTCTCCCTGAATCTTCCCAAACCGTATACAAAGTGTATGCCTTCATAACTAAATTTTGGAAGTTTTCTATATAAATATTTGTTAGGTTTTTTTCTATACAATTCGCGTTAGGAGATAAACCACACACAATTCTACAATGATGTTCTGCGTGTGATCAGGACTAACGCAGACATTTTGTAAATTGTCTAGCTCTGCTAGACAGTACTCAGTGTGTACGGTTTTACTCGATCGAGCAAACGTAGAGTAAAAACCACGGCTCAGGCTTTCGTTCATAGATTCAGCATTACTCGATAGTTTTACTCCAAATCGAGTAAAAATTATCGTGTAGACCTCAAAACTCACACGCTTGAGTAAAGTTTGACGGCTCGCGTCGAGGTTCGATGGAAATTAGATTTTTTTTTAATTCCATCGTGCCGGCTCGATGCGAGCCTGCAAGTTGTGAGTTTTGCGGTTAAAACTATCGAGTAATACCGATAGTGGGCACTGATACTGACCAGGGAGACAGCTGTTTGACAAGTTTGTGTCCTGATACCAAGTATGATTCTGTTCTACACTCACAGCCTCTTATAAATTATTTTGCATGTTATTGAGTGGGATATATTACTGCAATATTTTCACGATAGAGGCAGCACCCGCACAGTTCTGTCAATATTCTGATAATATGACTTATGTTATGCTACTGTATGTCGAATTTTGATCGGATTGTTTACTGTATGAGGTAGTGGCGTCCTCTCCTCCGAGTTCCGACATAAATTGCATATTTATTCCCTATTAGTTCTCGCTGATTTTATTTCAGGGCATCCACACCTATGTATCAATAACATCCGAAATTCTTGTTCTGAATAATACATAATATTATGTATGTGTACGCTTAAGGCCGTTGGTTTTTCATACAATTTGTAGAAAAAAATATCATCAATCTGTTAAATCTTTTAAAAAATGTAATCCCTCCATCACTACGTTAAAGGTTCCGAATCGAATCCGATTTGGGGTCCTAAGCCGATCGTACCACAATACAAAATATATATACCTACAGTAGCGTAACTTAGCCGTGTATTGGAAATCTGAGCAATCTGAACAATACAGCGACAAGCCTAATGACTTTCGCGACTCAGTGCAAAAAGAAATAAGTTGCTAGGTATCGACTTGACCAACTTACATTCGTTGATTTTAAAAGCGAAATTACAAACTAAAAATGTATTGGGATTTGTCTCTATATATCGCAAGTGCGATACGTTATGTTGAATCCAAACTATTCAAGAAATCATAAATAACAAAGTGTACATACACCGGGCTAATTTCCGATTTTATCCCGGTAAGATTTTGTCCACACAAATTATTATGCTCACCTATCTGCATCTAAAATTATCTAATATGCCTGTGTCGTGCAGCGCGCTCCCAGTATACACACACTGGGTTAGTTTTCGATGTCTTTCGGGCAAGTTTGTCCACACAAATTATTTTGCTCACCTGTCTGCTATCAGAATCACGCCTACGTGTGTGCCAAGTTTACTAAGTATAAAGTTATGTACTGTATATTATTTATACTATGATTGTACTATACAACTCGGAATGTTGGAATCAATCAAACATGTACATTGTACAAGTTTGTCCATTGTACAAGTTTAGGCGGACTTTTGTCCCTTTTGTGATATTTCCTTTGTACGAAAACGTAGAAAGTTGATCTTCATTTAGATATTTGTTGGGTTACAATCCTAAGGGCCTGTTTCACCACTTCCTGATAAGTGCCGAATAGGTCCACCAATTAACTTGACAGATCAAGTATAATGGAGAATCTGTCAAAAAACTTGTGAATAGCCTATTCGGAACTTTATCAGAAAGTGACGTGAATGAACAGGCCCTAAGTCTGTGACAATGTCATCCAAGGACCTAATGCTATAAAGATTCTTGTAGAACTATGCACCTAACATAATTTTATCATCAAGAAGCTTATAATTTTCACTATAAAATCTGTTAAGTTTCTGTTTCAATAAAATGTCTGAAACTGTAGACTAGTCGTAAAGAAGATAGATAAAAAGAGTTTATCCATCAATATACAGCAGTTTTCTCTTTTACTTTAACACGAAAACATTGGCAGCTTCTTGGTAACAATGCTGGGAACTCAAAAAAAAAAACGTCTTATATTATCAATTATCATACCCATACAAAATTGTCGATCCGGGCAATTTGTATGGACGGGTATGAAGACGACATTTTTTTTGAGTTCCCAGCATTGTTCTCATAGAAAAAGTTGTTCATTTTGACGGGCTCATTTGATAGTTTTAAGGATAACGGTGTTCACCCGAACAACCTGTATGATAATATAATCTATCTCGTTTACGCACATATTATAAGCATTTTACAATATTTTCTACGAAGTAGACAAGCTACCATAGATTACAAGCTGAATTTCTTGTTGTCTACCAAGCTATCAATATAAACTGCGTTTCAGTGATTAAACAATTCAATTTTCATGAAGACGCCTATTGAATATTAACAGTGCAGTTTCTCCGTTTGAGTAGGGTAAGCCCGGGATAGAGGGCCATTTAAAATGCATCACGAACAAAGCAGGGGCAGAAGTGTTGCGAATAATAGATAAGACTGTTGATAGTTATGTAGAGGAAATTGACATAGCCGACAGCGTAAAATGAAAACCACCCTAAAGTCTGCACGTACGTTTCAAGTGAGTGTAGTAGGAAAAACGTGTCAAAAATGTCCGGCAGTGGAAGTCAAGATTTCTAAAGTTAAGAATCCCGAAATAAAATAAGATAAAAAATGAGTTATACTTTATCGAAGGTTAGGTTAGAACTGGTATACCCTCCTAAAGTTACCGCGACTGAAACTCCATAGTTGCTGGTCATTGTTACCTCTATATGATAGGGGTCTATATACAAGTACCTGAAAGTGAAAAGTCTAGTCGTCGCTGACTCTTACTCTAAATAGAAAATTATTGAAACTTGGTAATTTACGGTAGTTTTCCTAAATTTTCAATTTCACAACTCTTAATATTATACTCACAAATTCTTCTTTAAACGGTGATAACAGAGATGGATAGAGAGAGAGAGAGGTCAAACATTCCTGCTCAGTGCTCACACGTGGACGCGGTAGAAATAATATATTTTATTGGCCAGAGTGACCTTAGTTTATCTAATTGTTATATATTATACTCTCACGTCCACTCACTTGACCTCACACCATTATTAACCATGAAACATGGCACGGAACTTTTACTATGTCCATAGTTGGTGTGTCAACAGTTTTGTGACTCGTCTCATGAGTCGTGGTATTTAATTATACAGGCTGTGGACTACTGTTTTACCGACTTTTACCCACTTCATTATAATAATTAATCGATACTGTAAGATGTAAATCTTGTCGCAGGAATCGTACCTTTAGCAACATTTTGTAACCAATGTCCCTTGCTCTGTATTAACTCTTCAGCCTCCCTCTGCTCTATATCTATATTCTATAGGACGGAGGAATCCGGTATCCGCTAAAACTTTTACGTTAAAATCGATCCAGTAATTCAGTGCTTATGTAATGCAAACATACATACAAACGAAAAAAATATGCTATAAATTATAACACATCGAATGAACCATCTGCTGGCAAGCTGCTTCATTAGCATGTGGAACTTTTCGTCAATAAAAATTATTGATACATAAATTATTTACTATAAGCAGTAGAAACTACTTTTCCCTAAAAGTCGTGAATAATTAAAAATCGATGTCTATTTTATTTGGCATACGACAATACGATGAGTATTGTCGTACCTAATAAAATAGACATCGGTAATCCATACTAATATTAAAAACTGTGTTTTTCTGTCTGTTACCTCTCTTAGCGCGTTTGGGTGCTGAACCAATTTTGCTGAAATTAAGTCCCAGGAAAGGAGATAAGATACTTCTCATTTCGGAAAAATGTACGGTTAGTTACAGCGCGATAACGAATTTTTGAGCAACGGAGTTGGGGGCGTGATCTAGTATTATATTTTATAGTGTTTCAAGAGAAACACTCGAAGAACCTTTGTCAAGTAGTTGCAACACTTACAACTTAGAAAACAAAGCTATAGTTTGTTTTTCCATCGAATAAAAGTTTAGACTGTTTCAAGAAATGGAAAACTGAGTTTTAAACAGTAACAAATTGAGTTCTATAAGTTTTTGTAACCGATTAAAAAGGAGGAGGTTATTAATTTATTCCTATATTATATGTCCAGTCTCATATTAAGTTTGTACTGCGAATACCAAACACGAGATCTTGCATATCAGCAATCAGCTCAGCAAGTTGCTATGAATGCTGATTCAGAACTCTAGGAGATGCTTATAAAGAAATTAAGACAAGCTCTGCGGTATACCTCTGTCGATATTGTTTAGGAGGTATGTCATCCTTATAATTTACTAGAGTAGACATAGAAATTGCACTAAATATTTTTCCTAACATTTCTTCCATATTAATATTTTCTTTTGTATTGTATCTACTTTGTATATTCCATTGCAATTTTAAGATTTAGGTACGCTGCTGAATCTTATTAGTATTACCAAAGACATATACATTTAAAAGGCAGGTCTAACTATGAATATTGTAGTACTAAGCACCCACATGTACTCCAAGGCCAACCGATAATATAATCAACAAAAACTCATGGCCGCCAAAAAACTTATTACTTTTTGCTACCGAACTACATCATGGTGTGGCTCATTATAATATCCCAAATATGGAATAAGTAATTGAATTAATTACTCATTGGTCCCATCCCATAGGCCAGCGGTTCTCAATCTTATTTGTTGGCGGAACCCTTTTAAGAAGTCATATTTTTGACGGACCCCAAAAATTTTTTCTTTGTCTTTGTATGAATTATGCTGATATTGTCATTTCTAAAAACAATTTATGTAATTTGGGCCAGGCCTTTGCGAAGTCCTACTCCTCGGAGCACACTTCTAGAATGGCTGCCATAGGTAATATCTTCATTCCTACCAGCTTCTTTTCTCTAGCTATGTCTTAATCTATCTGTCTTATCCTGTCCTTATGTTCCATGGCTTCGGCAAGGTCAGTGTTGTTAGAGTACCTATATACTGCTTAGTTTTGGTAAGGCTGCGTACTGTTACCATACCTTTATGCTTAGCGAGTACTTCTGAATGGCATTTCTCGGCGATAAAAAAGGTTTTAACCTGGGTAACCGTGCAATTTTAGTATAGGTCTACCAGAATCTGATGGCAAAAAGTGAGAAATTAAATTGACTCTAACAATACCGGGATAATTGGAATAAAACATTTTGATCCTTCTTTTTTCTAAAAGCGGCTGATTCTGTGTGTTAAAAATGGAAATATAAAAATTAATCCAATGATCAAGGATATTTTTTAAAAATCTGCTGTCAGATTCTCGTAGAGCTATAACTTTTTTTTCACCTGGCGATTTGCGCTCGTAGTTTAGTTGGTTCCAAGGTACGACTTTAGTTTATATAGCGTGGTACTTGACACAAACTGTATAGGGCTCTACATTTTTCAAGGAAGCTAAAAAGCTTTTTAAAAGGAGACACGAGTATCCTTGCGTTTGTTTCACAAAAATTTTACGTTTAACACGCAAAACTTTTTCCTGAATATTAATATCTAAGTATGTTTTGCATATCATTACTTATGCATTTTTATCACATAAAAACAATGTCTTCTCCGTCCAAAAGAAAAAGAAGTTAGTGTAATAGTGTCTCAAAATAAAAATGTTTTAAAATTTCTTATACTAAAAAGCTTTAAGCAGTGCTTTTATTATAAAGCACTTTGAGATTTAACAAAAAATTAATATTGCCTCCAGAGATCGCCTTTATAGGGTTTATCATACCTATCTATATGCCCCAATCTAGGTTAAAGTAAATCCTGGTCAATCACATTATCTCTTTCCTTAGTACGACGAATGTAAGAGACCAAGCTGATGTCTACAGTCTAACCAAGGGTTAAATTCAACCCAGATCTACACATGTTGTCCTCAGTAAATCATATTTTAGTTCCCTCAGTACTTCCAGTCAGGAGCGAGGCCACAATACTTTAGTCATTAGTGCGTTGCGTTGCGCGTTGTCGTAACGGAATGGAATAACGCTTTGTTTTAGGAACGTTCAGGAACTGCAGCATGTGGCACTACATTTCAAGTATTAATGCCGTAAGGATTTGTGACGCCAGTTACAGTGTAGGCAGCACGTCATTCTTTTTATAAGACAACGTGCTGGAACTGTTCCAGTGGAACATTTCAACTTAACTATTATTTTAGGAATAGGTTGAATCCTGATCTGAAGATTAGTGACACTAATTTTTTTAATAGCCCCTTATATGGGACCTCTTGTTCCCCCTTCAATTAGAAGGTCAATTTTTTGCTTAGTTTTACATTATTATTTAACATATTATATTTAACATTGACACTCATATTTTACACCACTCTTGTTGCGCACGTTCCCTACACTAGTTCCGCCAAAACACTGCATCTAGACAACACAATGCATCTATTCATGTAAATGTAAATACGTCGTTGCATCGTGGCTTAGCGGCGACGCACCGCACCGCAGTCGAGCATGTGGCTTCTTTAAGACCTACGCATGTAATAGGAGCTGGAAGGGCGATCTCAATAAGATATATCCTCATCTAGATAAAGTAGGACAAGCTAGTAATTTATACCACGACCTAGGTTTTGTAGCTTGCGCTAGATACGTAAAGTCTGCGAAATTCTGTCTATTCCGGGATTGCACGTCAGATCTGTGAAGAATTTATTAACAACTGAGTACTAGTGTTGAAAATATTATGGTAATACAGCGCTAGGAAAGCTTAGCCGATTGTTCCTGCTAAGCCCTAGAGGGTTTTTGAATGCAATGTTAAACATTGCTACTATCAACAACGAACGCTACGAATGCTTAGCTGCTAATTTGCTTCTGCTTAGCAATGTGATTTAGATAGCGCAGCGCATTCGATAAAAATATCAAAGTGAAATCAAAAACGCTACGAAAGTTTAGCCAATTCTTCCTGCTAAGCTCTCTAAGCGGGCCCCTAGACGATTAATTTTTAACCGACTTCAAAAAAGTAGGAGGTTACATTATCTAATATGTTCGGCTATTGATTTTTTTATTGCTCTATATCACGTATTGTGCAATATTATTGACCGTCTAAGAATAATATTTAACACAACATAATCCTTTCAATCTAATTGTGAAATAAATGTTCAACAATATATTGTTCAATGATATTGCACAATAAAGATTGTCTAGGGGTTCACTAACTTCCACATGAACGCTACGAATACGCAATCAATCGTTCCTGCTATCCCCTCACTGACTCGAGTGCTTAGTGCGAGTTTTATTCGATCATACACATCGAGAGCGTAAACGCGAATTTATATGGGATCAAAGCAGCGCCGTCTACTGGCTAATGTGGATACTAAAATTTGTGAGTGGGAGTTTTACAAAGTTAACTTTTATGCGATCGAGTAGTATTGAAAATGGCGGCGATCGACTTGTTTACACGTTTTCGGACGTAAACGCCATTTTGCGAGTGCGAGACTGTTGTTTGACACATTTTTGACAGTTCAACGACAAACATTACGTAAACTTCTCGGCATTCTAAAGTAAAGTTGTCACCTAAAATTTTATGGTGAGAGAAGGGTTTTATCTTTGAATTTAAAGATATCTATCTAAATATATACCTTAATCTGTGACTAAAATAGCATTCTATAGTAACACAGATGGCGGCATATTATTTTTTCGCTTGGAACATGCTCGCGAAAGATACGTACAAGATGACCGTAGTTTCCAAATTTTAGAGATGGCAACCCTAAAATTTTTTTGGTTGCCATCTCTAAAATTTGTAAATTATGACAAGACGCGTGAAAACCCCGGATTTCAGAGAGAAGAAGTCAGATGTTTTAGTAAAGTGGTAGACCCTTTACTAAAACTTTCGGTGGAGTTTTGGAAGAAACACAAAATATAGCACGTTTCTTGAAGTTGTATCTATTAGCCCACACTTGTGCATGACATCGATTATTTAATGGTTAATATTCTACCAACATTACACAAAATTGAAATAACACAATTTTAATTAAGAAAAAGATACAAAAACACAACGTCACTCTTTTGTATTTCCGGCAAAAGTCAAAGTATATTTAGTTCTAAATGAAAATGTAAAAAAAAATAATGGCGTCACTTTATTATCCATTCAAATTTGGAAGACACCTCTATCCACTGAAAAGGCGATTGTTACCAAGGACATCAATTTGGTCGGTTAATGTTGGACGCTACGGAACTACCAACTTACAGTAAAAATTGATCGCCTGTGTCTCACTATTTGCAATGAGGAAACGTCAATCGAATGGACATACTCGATTGCAACTCACACTCGCTGTAATGTGGCGCACACTCCTAGTAGAGTTTATTCGTTATACGAAATCGTGAAGTAATTTGACATGAATTGTTGAACTCGCACTAAACACTCAGGTGGCATTATATCAAGGCAGTCAAATCAATTACCCGGCCGAGTTGTTTTCGTCACATCACTCACGGTTAGCGCCCTAATGTATCTGCTCTGTGATATACCGCTTGTCTTGTGTAATTACCGGTGGAGTTGCAGGTGCGAGTTATTTGATTGTTAGATATACAAGTGATTGCTTTAAGTGTAAGCTTTTTGAAAGCTTTTAACTTGTAAGCTTTTGTTTTTGACGAACCTGCGATAAACTGTTACAGGAAAAAAAATTTAAATAACTAAAAAAGTTGGTTTCTCGGAAATAAAAAATATTATGTTGAGCATTTTAGATTTCCTAAAACTTCCTCAATAAATTTGAGATACCTACAAATAAATAGATGTTCCTCTATGATAAATGTCACATTTTAAATGTTACTTAAAACTTAATGTACCAACTTAATGTAGAAGTAATAAACTATGCATACTGCATAGGCAAATAGCAGACCTATGTTTTTTGGTCGGGTTACAGCTACTGTAAGTGATATATTATGTCATAATATATTATTTAACATACTTAGTGGCAGTCGACCCTGTGAGGTTCTCAGTAACTGAGCCAAGGTAGAGTTGATCTGGATCTAACTGCATTTACTAATGTTACAGGTATTTGTTGGTTTGTTTGTATACTAAAATATAGGTTTAATAATAAAAAAAATATAAGGCGTAATAAGTATGGCAACAAATTTCAATCATTATTTTCTAAGTGGAAATGTCCGCTGTTTGGCTCAGAAAAGATTTGGAAGCAATTATATCACTAACAATAATTATTAATTACTACCTTCTTTGTTATTATATAATAAGTATGAAAGCCTGATTTATATTCTACTATAGTTCTAATATGTACGTTTTGTCGCTTTCGCTAAATATTAACTAAAGTCAAAACTACCGAATTACTCCGGGATTTGTTTGAAGTTTATCAACTTCAATTCTAATGCGGACCCATACTTTGCCTTAATTATGAAGTAGCTAACCGAAACCTGTCGGTGTTAAAACTTCTGAGGCTGCACTTACCCTTTAAACGTTTAAAAAATTAAAAAATCTCAAGAAAACACATAAAAACTATACACAAAAAATAAAGCGCTCAAAAAACGAAAAAAATCTCAAGACTTGTTTTTTGTTCATTATTGTACAGTACAAAGTAGCGAAAGTTGACTAAAACAGTTGGCAATTAACTGAAGGAAGCCCTTAACCTGCCGACTGCCCGTTGACAGAACGTTTGACCTGAAAATACCGCGCGACCAGGGCCGGATCGTGAGCTTAGGGGGCCCAGGGCTAATACTACAATATATTGTATCTGAGTGCGGCAGTAAACTTTAAGCCCGGCCGCACATTATAAGAATTTCTGATCAGAAAAATTCGGACGCCTAGCGGACCCACCGCACACCTATCAGAAACCTTCCGGCGAGTTCGAGTTTAGTACAAAATGTATAGAGAGAACGCGATCTGAATTTCTGATCTGAAAAATATGTCTACGGACATACTATCAGAATTCTGACCTTTCTGATGAGAGAAAAGAAGGTCAGAATTCTGATAGTATGCGGGGTACACAACACAACAATATGAGCAGAGTGCGTTCCAACGGGCGTCCTAATTTTTCTGATCAGAAATTTCTTATAATGTGCGGCCGGGGTTAATCTTCATTATACTTCACTTTAAGGAAGAGTTTGAAAGATTATGTATTGGGCTTATGTCAAAATCTTCATTTAATTACAATCAATTAATATTCGGCTCTGATTACGGCAGTTGGGACTATAACATTTAACTGTCAGTTCAAAGTACCAACACCTAAACGTAGACTTGTAATTGAATGGGTTTGACTGATTATATGATTCGCAGAACCGCAAACTAGACGATATATTTCATTTAATAAAAATGATTCTTTTACATTACCTATTTAACCTATTTTTACTTTTATATGACTATGACTTACTATGGTCTAGACTCTAGGCTAAGTAGCCTGGGCCCCTTGAATTCACGGGGCCCTGGGCTAGAACCCTAAAAGCCATACAATTAGATCCGGCCCTGCTCGCGACGCAGTTGTCCCAGAGAGGGGGTAGTTTACTGTAAAACTTACAATAATACAAGCGTTACTAACAAGAAGATCTACTTTGCGTATGAAGATGATTGTTTTTTGTTCTTGTCTTATACGTTAGAATGCCGGACAAAAACAAAACATTTTCATGTCAAGGTGGTAAAAAGTTTTGAGTATTTGGTCGTCGCAAAGTAGTTGTGGGCGTCATCTAATCATGTTATGTGTCATAACTCATAACTTTTATCTGAAAACTAGCTGTCCCGGCAAACGTTGTTTTGCCATTTAAAGTATATTTTATCATCAGTTGATACATGTTTTACCCCCTCTTTTGTCCCCTAAGAGGGTGTGGGGGGGGAAGGTCATACACCAGATGTTAAGTTGAAAAACACAGTTAATACCTAATATGAAGTAAGTCCACTAAAGAAAAAAGTTGTATACAAAATCTGACCCCTCTTTGGTCCCCAGAGAGGGTTGAGAGGGGAGGGGGGGAGGATTTTTATACACCAGATGTTGAGTTGGAAGAAGACAAATATAATATATCTGTGAAAACCGTATGCAAATCGGATCAGTAGTTTTCGTGTTAAAGAAAAAAGTTTGATACAAAATCTGACCCCCTCTTTTGTCCCCTTAGAGGGGTGGGGGGAAAAAATTTTATACACCAGATGTTAAGTTGGAAGAAGATAAATATATCTGCGAAAACCACATTCAAATCGGATCAGTATTTTTCGTGTGATGCTGGAACAAACATACAGACAGACAGAAAGAGTGACAGACAGACAGACAGACAAAAAACTAACCACATTTTTGGCTTCTATAGCGATGTAGTGACAAAGGTGTAATTTCGGGTGTCATTTCATATCTTTTATGTACAGAATATTCATTTCTACAACAGAATATTTTCTTCCTCCCGCACGCGCTTTGGTGACGCTCACTATCGTAATATTTTAATTTCGCCATAATTTCAAAACCAAACGTCCAATTTTAATCATTCAAAGACCAAATATTATCTACATAAACTGTACTTAGTGATAAAATAATTTATTTTGATAAGGATTAATAGCGTCAGTAAAATATATCCGTTTAAATTTATTCCAAAAAAAATTTAGGATTTTTAAATAAATAAATGGTTATTGTGCCTCACTCGACATAGATAGGTATAGTGTGTCGCGGACTTTTTTGTAGATATTTATAAGATCTACAATTAAGTACTTAGAACATTTTATGGTTCTATCTTTTATAGTTTAGGCAGCGTACGCAAAATAAGTTACTTTTCTAGCTGATTTTTTACACCTTGCGTCCGAAAAACTCAAATATCTTACGGAACCCTACTTTTTTCCAAAATAAAATGTAGCCTATGTTCAGCAGAAATAATGTGAGATTTCAATAGCAAAAGAATTTTTCAAATCGGTCCAGTAGTTTCGGAGCCTATTCGACTCAAACAAACAAACAAACAAATCTTTCCTCTTTATAATAGTAAGTCTGATAGTCTGAAAATATACCATTACATAAGTCCATACACAACAATATATCAGCGACAATTCTGTCTGTCGTATAATTTATGGTTAATTGAACTTACCTTAAGTGAACTTCAACCAAAATTATACGAGTTGCTGCATCCGTAGAGATTTAATAAACCTGTAGTCCGAATTTTGTGGTACTGCATCATCACACGCCATTTAGATATTATTTATTTAATTTAAAACTGAAAAAAGACAATCAATTGGTTTTATAGTACTTCCGCCTTGCTTTCCTAGATGGCGGTGTTAGTTCGTCCGTCATTCTTTTTAGAGAGGATAATTCATAACATTTTATCATTCCGCAAGTAAAGAATAGGGGCAACAAACTAAGAGAAGTGGGTGGGGTGGGATCTTAAATCTCTACGGATGCAGCAACTCGTATAATTTTGGTTGAAGTTCACTTAAGGTAAGTTCAATTAACCATAAATTATACTTCGTTGCTGCATCCTATGAGATTTAATAAACCTGTAGATGTTCAGCGCGTAATTGCGGAATGATAAAATACCAGATTAATTACATTAAGTTAATTAATTACGGAATTTAAAATGATATAACATCATAGACATCATAACAATTTTTATTTAATAAAGTATTGTACTTCTAAATAATAATACTACTTAATTAGTTTGGATATGCTATGAATCTGAATTTACATTAAAAATAGCTTCTGCGAAAGCTCTGTCTTGTGCTAAATCTGGTAAAGGTAAGTTATAAAACTTAGCAAAACAAAGTGATGAGCCGGCCCAGCCAGCGCATCGCTTGATGATGTCGACGGAGACTCCCGCGCGGCGCGCCGCCGACGTGGAGGCGTGTCGCGTGCTGTGCGCTGAATAAACGCCAATCTCTATGCCACTGTCCTTGAGGACACTCTTTATCCAGCAACTTATAGATTGGGAACTGGCATTATGAAAAGGCTTTCTAGTTGTTAAAATGAGCTTATCAGTAGCTGGGTCATTTCTCAGCTCTTTTGTCTTATCTAGGTAGATAAAGCTTTAGCTGGGGCTTGATGAATAATTATTAATAGTGATTACGATACGTGAATTTTCGGAATGAACGTCTTCTTTTCTTATGAGTGATAACGTCTGCACCCGTTGTCCCGTCGACAACGAGTTGAATTATTATTTAAAATTATTATAATATTAGAATGAGAGTTACAATTTTTTTTTTTTATTTCTAATGATAATAAGTATAGAATCTTACGGATAAAATTTAGATACGTACTCCAAAAGTTTATAAGGTTCCCTTAAAAATGAATACTTTAGGAAGCTGGGCTTACTCCTAAAAACTCCTTTAAAAAATCTTAGGATCGTTATTGCAACAGGATTTACCAATGATTAGAGACAAACTAGAGTCTAGACCTATAACAATTTAACATTCCGCAACTTGCTTTTTCATTAAGTTTTTCTGTTAAAATTTAAGAATTCGTAATATTATATCAGCTACGAATCCTTAATACAAATCAATATTATTATTAATTTGACAAAAATTAAACCAATGTTTTAATCCTGTATCATACTGATTAATTGTACCTCCCGAAAACGGTTTTAGTATGATATTGTCAATAGACATCTCCGGTATTCGGCGCCTTAGGTAGACTTTCCGCACAATACTGCGCACGCCAGAAGGTTTTATCTGGCCTAAAATAAATCTCGTCAGATTTGAGAAGCGATCAAAACAGTGGAAAACACGGCCGAGACACGACGGCCAGTACGGAACGACTAATTTACCAGTCGCTTCCTCTTCTATAATTTTCCTAAGACAGTATGAGCGCGAATGGCGGAAAGGCATAGAAAAAATAATCGTGCCATGAAATTGTAAAAGCTAGGATGATGAAGGCACCTGGGTCTTGTTTCCAAGAGACATAATATCTTAGCAGATAATAATATAGCACTTATTACTAAAGCACAACGCGAGTAAGTACGGTATCAGCCATCAGGTTGTCAGGTTGACCGAAGCTCAATAAGATCTTTAGTAAGTTCCTATCGTTACGTTACGTACCTAGACGCCTGGTCAGCATCTGTGTTTTTATATAATCGATGTCGAACGGCTTGAACCCCTCATGGCCTCGATCTGTCTTGTTGTGTGACAAATTATAAGAAGCAAATAAATTATATATGCGTTGTTTCTCGCACTACTGCCATATATCTCTCGCGATTTCATTGAGATGATGAAATTGAATACTTCACATTATAATATTAATATAAGATAATATAATTATGGCAGTAGTATTATTTATTCTTAGTAAGACATTTAAAATATTATCACAACGATGAAATGAAAAATGATTTCAATCCCTAGGCAGCCAATAATTCGAGATAATTGATATGATGGCGAGCTTCATCCGCAGACCAATGGCATCTAGTTACTACTTCGTCGCACGCGGCGCCCCAGCCGGTGAGTGACGAGTCTGTGAAGATCTCCAGCTCGTATAAACTTGTGTTTATTCTATTAAAAAGCTTACTTTATTCTATTAAAAATAATATTGCACCACCAACTGGTGGTACAAATAAGGTTTTACAGGCATGATGGAATCAAAATTATTATTACATTTTTGTGAAGCTAAAAACTTATCTCGTTCAAAGTATTTAGTACGCGGCCAGTTGTATCAAAGAATATACAACTACACGGCTGTATGCTATTGCTGGTCATGCTGAAATTAAAGTGCCAATGAACTTCGCGAAATCGCGCTTTGTTATTTATGGATTTCGTTGGCTAGTTAGAAAATTTCTGGAGTAACTGCATGACTTGAGTATTTAATATTATGTCAAAGCTAATATAATATCATTGGTTAAAGCCAATAAATCTACAAAGTTGTGAAGGCGTCATACTAGTTTTCTCAAAGTTGATAATAAAACCTAATTGTTTCAATTTTGACCTTAATATATTATATAGTAGCATAATCTTTAGATTTCGATTCGAATTTCGACCACTAGATGGCCCTGCTTTCTTGACCACATAAAAAGAGGCTTTTGAAGCTTTACAAATATAAATGGCACAGAACTTAAGCCGTACAGGAAGGCAGTTAAATTCACAAAGATTATCATGAAATCGAAATCTCAAAAAGAAATAAAATAATAAATTTATGTAATGTATGAATCGGCACACCGCACAAGCAATTCCTTGAGATCGATTGAGATTTGAGATTGAGATATTAGGAATATAGGCATTTGGAAAGACCAATTTTATAGCAGTGCGAATATCTTCCATTTTAAAAGTTGATTACGTGCAAATTAAAAATGTATTTAAGTAATTTTGAGTTGAATATAAATCTTAACCCACCGATACTTTTCGGTGTAAGAAAAATGTATGAAATAAATTGATCTGGCAAATTTTCACTGAAATAGCACCTAATTGTTTGAGTTCACTTATTGCTTTGCTCATCTGACTCTTTGTAAAAGGTGGATTACTTGGTTCCACACGTTGGTAAGGTGGCTTACAGAAGGGACTTATAACTCAATGCAGAAGGGTATTTTATAATATCCTTTAGCATAAGACAGCACTGCACCGTGCTGTCGGAGGTTATTAGAAGCCAATTGCGTAAAAAGAATTGGATGCGGCCAGCGTGAGGTACCTCTAGTAGCGGCGTCTCCTGTCGTTGCTCGGTCTGGCGCTCGCGTAGGGGCGGCCGCGGCGCGGGGGCTGCTGGGCCCTCCTCGCCGACGTGTCGACGGCTGCGGCTCGTGCGGGCGGGCCGGCGCTGCTGGCGCTGGCCTCGCGTACTGCTGACGAGGAGGAGCTCGGGAGTTGCCCGGCAGTGCTTGTTGCTAGCGCTTTTCACCGAAAAGGTATACGTCGCTTTTTACGCCTTGGATTGTATTATAAAAATTATCGGTTTTTGCAGCCTGCTGTAGAACTGCGGCTACCTCTTGATTGAGTTTAGGCGCTTGTGCCAGCGAAAGGTTAGTCGGTATAAGAATCTTCGCCACAAGCGACTCCTTGTATTCCTTAGCCAAACCATCGACCAAGATTTTACCCCAACGTTCAGAGAGTTCGGTGGGAATGCGTTCGCCTAGGGCTTTCTCTGTTTTATTGGCCTTGCCAAGAAAATTTAGTATTTCAAGTGGTAACCTGGGAGTAGATTCTTGGTTAGGATCTACTGGCACGGTGGCTTCTGGTTGGCTCAGCGGCGCTGATGTCGGCGGTGCGGCCTGCGGCGACGCCGGTGCAGGCGCGGCCGACTCCATATAATTTCCACATTTCCACTCCATATGAGTTCCACAGCAAGATTGAGCCTCCCGCGCGTCGATGTCTTCATCGCGCCTTTTGTCGTCGGATGAGTGCTCTGTGCTCGTTATCGCAGCGGCCTTCCAGGGAGGAAGACGCTGATGACTCGGATCTTGTCCGGTGTGAATAAGCAAAAGCATAAAGTTGCTTTCAGGATGATATCACGTATCATCACGACTCAGTTTGTAACCTGGATAATATCGCGTATTACCCCATTAAGGTACAAAAAGTTGACTATCTGGTTAATATCACGTATTAACCCTTAAGATAGTCCTTTTTTAACGTATCGTTACCATGCCATAGCTGAGAACAAAGAAAAAATTCATAATATTTTTAAAAATTAATGCGGGTAGTTTGGTACCTTTTCCTTTGTTGCAGCGTAATTTACTTTCCAATCGCCGTATTTTACGGCGAATATGTTCGTAATCATCCTTATTCTTCCTTTTTCCAATATTATTCGGCGATTTACACTAATTATAACACTTTAACACTGTAGAAATTAGTTTAAAAAGGATAACGTGTTGACGATGCCGCACACGAAAAACGAATGACGGACGAACTAACACCGCCATCTAGGAAAGCAAGGCGGAAGTACTATAAAACCAATTGATTGTCTTTTTTCAGTTTTAAATTAAATAAATAATATCTAAATGGCGTGTGATGATGCAGTACCACAAAATTCGGACTACAGGTTTATTAAATCTCATAGGATGCAGCAACGAAGTATAATTAATTTTTCCTCGCCCCGGCATGGAGTGTCCCACAGGGTACATTCCTACTACCCACTTTATTTGTTCTGAATTATTTATCCGACCGGGATAAATATTTATCTCATCTTATTTAGCGAATATCTTGTCCTATTCGTTATTGAATTGTTGGAGGTCCAGTGGTTAGTGGTTTGAGCGTGGCTAGGAGGTCGTGGGTTCGATTTCCTCCTTGGAATAATGTTATTTTTTCAAGTTTGGTTCGGGCAGTGTTGTGTTGAAACCGCTGTCAAACGTCGAACATAACTTGTATACCACCTACGCTGGTGCTGCCGCCTAGCGAAACATTGCAGCATCTGACTAATTAGAGGTATCTGAAACTCGCACTTCCTCCTCTGAAAATTCACGAATTTGTCGTATTTATTACTAAGATTTTCCAACAAAATGTTCTACTGTAACAACATTAACATCACCACAAACATCAGCGATCAATCTTCGTTTGGCCGAGTCCCCTAAACTTGTTATTTTTATGAATATCCCCATAAGACATTCGGCTTTACGGATCATTTTCAGAAAATATGCTACATGTTTTTATTGTCTTATTTACTCATATTTTCGTATGTCGGATGAATTTTCATCAAAGAAAAATTTTCTGAAGCTAATAGTACCTAATAAAAATATTTACACAGCGAATAAATAGTCAAGATGTGGCATATAAGTTGCGCCAAAAGTAGTTTATCGCGCGGGAACCGTACATTTTTGCGGGATAAAAAGTATCCTTAATCCTTTTCTGGGACTAAAAGTATTTCCATACCAAACAACAAAATCGGTTCAGCGGTTTGGGCGTGAAGAGGTAACAGACAGACAGACACACTTTCGCATTTATAATATTAAGTATAGATTTTATTTATTTATTTATTTATTTATTTAACTCTTTATTGTACACCGTGGGAGAGCCATGCTTCAGCACGAATGGGCCGGCTCGACCGGAGAAATACCACGTCTGGCTCACAGAAAACCCGGCGTGAAACAGCGCTTGCGCTGTGTTTCGCCGAGTAAGTGAGTTTACCGGAGGCTCAATCTCTACCCTTTTCCCTTCCCTACCCTCCCTTATTTCCTTTCCTACCCTCCCCTATTCCCTTCCCTACCCTCCCCTACCGTATTCCCTAGTAAAAGGCCAGCAACGTACCTGCAGCTCTTCTAATACTTACCATTAGGAAACCCGTTTGCTCATTTGGCCCCTTATGTAATAAAAAAAATACTATTAAATTTCCATATTACCACAGTTACATCCGCAAATTGGCCAAAAATAATTTCCGTTTATTGAATCTATTAAATGTTTATTGCAGATTTCATGATGCTGGTAACGAAGTCACGTAGCTCAGTTGTGTCATAATGGTGCCATCATTGTTATTCGCCGCCTGTCATAACAACGCGGTCACTGTGTTACCATTATAATAGTTTTGAGGTATTTTGGGTCTGGAAAGAGGGCAGGTATTTAGGTGTCTTTGAGGACTGATTATATGATATATCAGTAGCTTAGGCGCTTTGGTGGTACAGACATACCTATGTATATAACGACGGAACCCCATTGGCTTTGCTATAATCATGCAAAGTGCTTTTGTGTAGGACGAATAAAACTTAAAGATGTGTGCGTCAACGGAGATAGTACGTTTTTGGAATAGTGATAAGATGATGGCTCATGGCAGGTTATTGGCAATTATTGACATAACTTATATTGCCTAAAATCTTATAATTTCAGTTATATCGACTATTGTAATGAATAAACTCAAATTGCATGAACTTTATTAGTATGAATAAAAATATAACAATCTAATGTCGATCCAAAAGCTCTCAATAGCTTTAATAACCCTTAAAACATTTAACGTCTTGTCGTATTGTACGCATTTTATATTTATACTAGCTGTCCCGGCAAACGTTGTTTTGCCATTTAAAGTATATTTTCTACATCATCAGTTGATACATGTTTTACCCCCTCTTTTGTCCCCTAAGAGGGTGTGGGGGGGGAAGGTCATACACCAGATGTTAAGTTGAAAAACACAGTTAATACCTAATATGAAATAAATCCACTAAAGAAAAAAGTTGTATACAAAATCTGACCCCTCTTTGGTCCCCAGAGAGGGTTGAGAGGGGAGGGGGGGAGGATTTTTATACACCAGATGTTGAGTTGGAAGAAGACAAATATAATATATCTGTGAAAACCGTATGCAAATCTGTGAAAACCGTATGCAAATCGGATCAGTAGTTTTCGTGTTAAAGAAAAAAGTTTGATACAAAATCTGACCCCCTCTTTTGTCCCCTTAGAGGGGTGGGGGGAAAAATTTTTATACACCAGATGTTAAGTTGGAAGAAGATAAATATATCTGCGAAAACCACATTCAAATCGGATCAGTATTTTTCGTGTGATGCTGGAACAAACATACAGACAGACAGAAAGAGTGACAGACAGACAGACAGACAAAAAACTAACCACATTTTTGGCTTCTATAGCGATGTAGTGACAAAGGTGTAATTTCGGGTGTCATTTCATATCTTTTACGTACAGAATTTTCATTTCTACAACAGAATATTGTCGCACGCGCTTTGGTGACGCCCACTATCGTAATATTTTAATTTCGCCATAATTTCAAAACCAAACGTCCAATTTTAATCATTCAAAGACCAAATATTATCTACATAAACTGTACTTAGTGATAAAATAATTTATTTTGATAAGGATTAATAGCGTGGGTAAAATATATCCGTTTAAATGTAGTCCAAAAAAAATTCAGGATTTTTAAATAAATAAATGGTTATTGTGCCTCACTCGACATAGATAGGTATAGTGTGTCGCGGACTTTTTTGTAGATATTTATAAGATCTACAATTACTTAGAACATTTTATGGTTCTATCTTTTATAGTTTAGGCAGCGTACGCAAAATAAGTAACTTTTCTAGCTGATTTTTTACACCTTGCGTCCGAAAAACTCAAATATCTTACGGAACCCTACTTTTTTCCAAAATAAAATGTAGCCTATGTTCAGCAGAAATAACGTAAGATTCCAATAGCAAAAGAATTTTTCAAATCGGTCCAGTAGTTTCGGAGCCTATTCGACTCAAACAAACAAACAAACAAACAAACAAACAAACAAACAAAAAATCAAATCTTTCCTCTTTATAATAGTAGTGTAGATAACGCGGGAAAAATAACAATGTAACCCCACATTGCTATTTTTCCCGCGTTTTGTCAAATTCACAACAAATATGGCGACGTGATTACATTTGAAATTCGAAACCTAGCAGTCAGCTTTTGTGGGCTTCTCAAATAGGGCCCTAATTATATAAAGGACGCTTTTTGATATGGACCCTTAACGCTTATTTAGGAACTTTATAAAGTTATAGGCTCTAAACACACTAAGCTGAATTACGCCGACGTAAATTCCGCCGCGTTTACGCCGCGTTTCAAACCCATACAAAATACGGGTGGAACGCGAGACGCGACACACTATTCCGTCGCGTTCCGTCCGTATTTTGTATGCGTTTGACATTGCGCGGTGTAAACGCGGCGGAATTTACGTCGACGTAATTCAGCCTAGTGTGTTTAGAGACAAACGTCTTGGAATGGATAACATTACATTTTTTAAATATAATTCAATAATTATTAATTGGTGTTTCAGCAATGGCTGCAAATATTTCCATGGAGTATAATATACTTAGGCCCACTTGCGCCAATCTGGGTTAAAGTTAACTCTGAGTTAAACATCATGTCATCTCTATCACTGACTTGGTGAGTGACAGATATGACATGATGCTTAACTCAGAGTTAACTTTAACCCAGATTGGCGCAAGTGGGCCCTAGGGAGTTTTGAAAATAAAAATTTTTTTGTTCTATCCCATATTATTACTAAATAGCTACTAGGCGTTGAAAACGATCAAAACGCTGAAAATGCCTCCTATTTTTAGCAAGATCGTTTTCAACGCCAAGTGGAACGTAGGGGTTGCGTCATTACTCGGTAAAACAGTAGCCATGGCGGACATCGGTATGTAGTAAAATTATAAATTAATTATTTCTATTCTTAAACAGTTTGTGAATTTGTGATGCTTACCGATGATAAGATATTCCAATGAGCTTTTTTAACTTTTTTGACATAATTTTTGCAGCTTTTTACCACACAACTAGGCATTTTTATGGCACTGAATAGACATACGATGACACCCGATTTGTTCTGCGGACCACAGACGACTAAGTCACGTAGGAGTCAAACGGAGCGTTTTGACCCCTACGAATCTGCATCATTGCAACGCGCGATTGACCCGGTCCTTAGTAATATATAAGTCTATACTACTAGTTCATTAATCATTAGTGCCTTTAGTAGGTATGCAGTATGAACCTATGTAACCTAGATATGATCTATACCTAGGTAATACCTAGGTTCTTAGTTCTTACTAATAGTGCCTTATAAAGTTATATACAATAATGTTATATTCTTTACCTAACCATAAAGAAACTACAAAGAAGTTTTATGTAACTAATACTAATTCAATAAACTCTAGGTAATAGAAAAATCTAGGTCGACACTTTTCTAAATCTCCCTTTCTAGACATAATTAACTTAAAGGCTTTCTTTTAATGAAATAAGTAGAAACTAGACTAGACATGGGCATTTGAAAGCGAATCCATGTTTCACTCTGTAATATCCGGTGACCGATTCTCAGGCACTCGAACGACATTCGAACGCCATTATCAACTGTTTAAACATGCTAATGGTTAAATGGTGTAAGTTTAAAAGTCACAACTACTTTGAAGTGCCTGCAAAATGCAAACTAATTGAATAATAAAATGTCTAGGGTGTAAGTTCAAAAGTCACAGTCAAACTTTGAAGTATGTTTATCTAATATTAACTGCTGAACGAATTTGGATGGGTGCTTTGGTTTGGGATATGCAGTTGTAACTTGTAGCTAAGGTTACTTTAGTACACTTTCATAGTTTAGGTTCTACGAAGGGCTTTACACTTTTTTTACGGCGAATGTTAAAAGTTACGTAAGTATTTCCAATTCTAGCACTCAAAATATTACTACTAAGATCCACTGGCGAGTTGACGTTAATCTTTATTGTTTCCTTTTCTTTCATTAATATCTACTCAAAGTAGAGAAAGAAAAAAATATTTAGAGGTTTAAATCTTTAACCCGCAACTGGCGCGATTGGGCAAATGTTTTTGTTCACTAGTTTCGTCTAAAAACTAATTACTTGCAAATAACCTGTTCCCTCAAAGGTCGCGAAGACGGTGAAGTGTGGCGACCACCCGCCTGTGACGGTCACCCTGACATGACTCTGTGACTCTGAGTAGCTACAGATAATAATAAATAGAGTAAAAGAGAGTAGAAGAGTAAGTTAGTAAGAAATTGTTCCAAATACAGACCTATGTCGAGATCGCGTCCGTACTTGGTATGACATACTTGGGTTAGTCTGAACTGGGAGCCTATACAGGGTTTAACAAAACTTTGTTGTAATACTTCAGGGTGTGTATGTGTCCCTCATGTGTTTGAACCGTGGGAGAGCCATGCTTCGGCACGAATGGGCCGGCTTGACCGGAGAAATACCACGTCCTCACAGAAAACCGCGCGTGAAACAGCGCTTGCGCTGTGTTTCGCCGAGTGAGTGAGTTTACCGGAGGCCCAATCCCCTACCATTTTCCCTTCCCTACCCTCCCTTATTTCCTTCCCTACCCTCCCCTATTACCTTCCCTACCCTCCCCTACCCTATTACCTCGTAAAAGGCCGGCAACGCACCTGCAGCTCTTCTGATGCTGTCCATGGGCGACGGAAGTTGCTTTCCATCAGGTGACCCGTTTGCTCGTTTGCCTCCTTTTTTCATAAAAAAATGTAGAGTTCACTGGGAAAGTAGCAGCGCTTGATGAGCTATTTTTAGGGTTCCGTACCCAAAGGGTAAAAACTGGACCCTATTACTAAGACTTCGTTGTCTGTCCGTCTGTCCGTCTGTCTGTCTGTCTCCAGGCTGTAACTCAAGAACGCTAATAGCTAGAGATATGATATTTTCACAGATTATGTATATCTGTTGCCGCTATAACAACAAATACTAAAAATAAAATAAAATGAATATTTAAGGGGGGCTCCCATACAACAAACGTGATTTTTTTGGCCTTTTTTGCTCTATATCAAAAATCGCAACAGGTAGGTACTTGAATTTTTCACAAAATCCTTAGTTGTATGTGTACTTTAATATTAAATGTTAATATTAAAATAAAATAAAAACATAAGGGGGGCTCCCATACAAAAAAAACACAATTTAAGGCCTAATTTTGCGTACGGAACCCTTCGTGCGCGATTCCGACTCGCACTTGGCCGATTATTTGTGATTTATATAGGCAAGGGCCCGAGCATCATGATTTTTCCGATACAAAGCTAAATGTAGTAAAAAATTACTTCTTCTGAAAAAGTACTTCAAATGCCTTCAAGCCGCTTGATTAAAATATTATAATATTATATTTCTGTTTAACCAATGGGACGCGTCGCCATACAAAATGTTTTATCATTCGACGATTGACTAATTACACAATGCCCACGTGTATTTGGCCAACTGCGTTATACATTGCGTCATTAGTTCGCAGACAAAGCCGCGTGCGGTACATATCGGTCATTACCACCGCGATTGTGCGATATTAACACAAAGGATTATAATGCGTTAGTGATTGAGCAATATGTCAACGAACCGTGCATTAAAGAATAACAGGACTGCACTCCGGGAAAAATTAAAAACCAAGCAGTAGCACAGGTATATTAAACATTTTTGACGCTCGGTATTATACGGAGTCATTACGCCCTGTCCTACAATAATATGATTGAGCCAAAAACCAAAACTTTGCAAATGATGTGAAAAACAAAAGAAGGAGTTGGCATACATTTTCTACGCGAAAAAAAATAACATACATTATACACGGTCGAATTGAGAAACCTCGTCTTTTTTGAAGTCGCTTTAATAAAAAGCGGGAAAATTACTTACGCGCCGGCTTCCTACTCTACCTCCATTTTCGATTATCCATCCATCAATAATTAGCTTCGAATTTCGATATTTTCGCAAAGTTTAAAGTAACAAGAAAAAACTAATTTTTATACTAGGGGTCCAATTCTCGAATCTTCTTTCTTCGATTCACATGAGACCTCTCCACATGCGATGGTGAACCAATACAAGCGATCAAGAACGTGTAGAGAGGCATACCGCATATCGGTCCATGATTGCTCATAATTGACGCAACATCGACGCCCGGGACTCGAAGTATTTCCATACCAAATTTCGGAAAAATGGGTTGGAGGTAAAGAGGTAACAGACAGACAGATATAATTTCGTATTTATATTATTAGAATGGATAGTCCTTGGCCTAACGTTAAACCACTCGTTTCATTAAAAACAAAAAGAACTTTTGGTCCATACTCTCTTTTTTACCAAAGTCTATGACCAGATTGGGGCAAAAAAAACAAAATGATTCAGATGTGTGAGTACACAGGTGACTGACCTCTACGTTTTTTGTTATCAATTGTTATAAAGATTGGTTCCTCACGAAGCAATAAATAATAACTTCTTCGAGTACATCAAGAGTAGATCGACGTAGGCAAATCATAGTATATCATGGTACTCAAATTATTATTGTAAAAAAATATATCCACAGCCGAACATATTTTTTTTGGTGCGCAGGGGAAACCCATCATGGGTCCCCCGGGTTGGGTGTGCCCCGGGGGTATGTGAGACCACTCACTAAAACCACCTGCGGTTCGCCTTCAGCCGTATACGGAGAGATGTCCTGAATCTATCTAACACAGAACTCCCTCCACACAGCCGAACATATAACCTTCTCCTTTTTGAAGTCGGTTAAAAAGTACAGAAGTCGACTCTGCGGAGTCTGAAGAAAGAATAAAGTGTATGGGATTTTAACAATATTGTTAAAATCCAAATGTGCAGTTGCGTTGCAAAAAGCTTGAACATCAAAATTATACATCCCATACAGTCCACTCTAATAATGAATTATAATTTTCATTCTGGAAGGTTCGATGTAATGATGATATGCGTAATAAATTTTACTATCATAAAATTTTGTCGTGTTCCGGATGCGTCGCTGCGAATTTTTCCTGCTAACACCTTAGAATCCGCGTATCTCGTAATACATCATTTTAAGTAACCTCATTAAACGGTTCAAGGTTTACAGTTCAACGTTACCACTTTACCTGTTATGTCAGAGTTAAATAGATTATACTAATTTATGTGTGTCCGTAGTCCGTACTAGATGACGCCAGCAACTCCGTTGTACAGAAAATCGTTTATCGCGCGGGAACCGTACATTATTTCGGGTTAAAAAGTACCCTATATCCTTTCCCGAGACTCAAAGTATCTTCATACCAAATTTCAGCAAAATCGGTTCAGTGGTTTGATCGTGAAAAGTCAACAAACAGATAGACCCACTTTCACATAATATTAGTATGGATTATTATAATTGATACCTATTAACTTAGATAATTTAGAATGTAGAGTCAAGGCTCAAGACTGAAGACTTTAGATTTCTAGAAGAAATAAAGAAGAAGAGACATCGTTTTTTTTTTTTGCGCAAATGCTGCTAGAGATAATATTGTATTCTACTCAGCAAATTCTCAGTACTTGGCCAATCTAACTATTGAATACGGGACCCTAATAAACAAATTACGATCGAAATGACGAATTGTGAAACATGAATTTCCACCAAGAAGTTAGAGTACATTCAATATCATAAGTGACGATCATATATACGCTGGTTTTATTTTCGCAGCTGTTCCTCGGCATTGAGTGATTCGTCATCAATAAAGATTTAAATAGCGATAATGATCGTAGAAGATTTATTGATAGATCGCTCCTTATATGGCGCGACCAAAGAGATAAATTAGTAACAAGCCAGGTGTGGCAAATCCCTAGACATAGAAGTGAGGACGGAGCAAGATCGTTATTTTTACAAGATTGTTACGCATTCGTAAAATAATGATAAATTAAGAAAAACAACTCCTGCTTCGAAATACAAATTCTTTGTCAGGCATAAATGAGATTGCAAAATATTAAACTGATCAAATCACAAATGAAATAAATAGATAAACCCAATTTATCCAGCAATGTGCGGGCTCATGTTGATGAACTATACTAAGAACATTCTCGATCACGTCAGCTTTCAAACCAAAAAATCTTGGTCAAAATCGATCCAATCATTTGAATCAACGTCTATTCTTCTCAATCATGGTTTATCATCATGGATTATCCATGATAGGGGTGTAGCAGTTCCCTTAGATTAGCTTAAGACAATTGTAATGTCTATAGCCACAGAATACTCTATGGCATTCTATGGTCCCATAGAGTGACGGGCGTAAAATTTAGCAATATATCAGCTAATACCAATCACTTCTTAGATCGTAATTCGTATCATTAAAATTACATAGTGTATCTTACCTGTGGGCAAAAACTATTAATCATGTTACAACGTTGACTACACCAGTTGATGGAGGCTGTTATTAAATTTTTAACTTCCTTGTTAAATAATATAATTTTATTTAAATAAAAATCAACATAATATAAAATGTCTAAGCTAACTGTGCATATTATTATGTTTCTTTACAGAAAAAGTTCAGTAGCTATGTCCACATTTTGCCCTTTCATCTTCAATTTTCATAATCTTTTGACATTCGAAATGTCAAAAGATTATGAAAATTGAAGATGAAAGGGCATAATGTGGACATAGCTCTTTCACGTGACGTGAAACATGAGACGTGCGAGGATCTTTTAAGCTAGTGAGTCAGTTTTCTCTACAATCTGTTTTTGGTCTGTATTTCTAAGTTTACGATAGTCTGTACTACCTACACCTATAGGCTACAGATTCTTATTTTCTTGCAATTTCATTACACAGAAGATTCCTAACGATCTCCAAAAACATCAAAGCAAAATCTCCTCTTAAATGACTCGATGATTTTAAACGATCTTTTAAGACTGGCCAAAAGTGTATATAACTTTGTCCTACCTTATACAGCATCTTGTCTCAATAAGAAATATCTTGCAGCGCCACAAATCAATATGGACATACTCACAAATATCGCTTTCCCAATTTGGCGGCTTTTGAAGTGCCATTCAGACTCACCTGCAACAAAACTACATTTTAACATGGCGGCGAGACGAACAAGGCTCGAAAAGGACAAAGTTTAATGTTGCAGGCCCTTATGTTATGTAAGTTACATAAGGGCATACAAAAAGAAAAAAAAATAGGACACGTAAACAAGATTTCACTGTCGAAATTCGAAATTAAAAGTTTATTCGTTTGATGGCATCGCTAATTAACATTCAATTGCGATATTTTCTTAATATTATGTTGAATATCAGTGGTGAAATTAGCGAAAGCTTGACGAGCCCTGCAGTCACCATTTAACCACTTACCACAGCAGAATATAATTATATTATCTCTACCATGATTAATGTCGTGATTTTAAAGATCCTGGCCCGAGTCAGACAGACTCGTACGAATGTAATTTTATATAATAATATTAACAATAGACCATAGGTATTAAATAATATCACGCATTGCTATTGTAATTTGTACGTAACCAGTTTCCATTGTTATAAGCACAGATAATGTTCTCATATTAACTAGATCAAAATATATATTACAATATTATGTATCCAAACACTTTTTCATACAGCCAGTCCTTAAAATGTTGCTCTTAACGCTTAAAAAGGAATAAAATTGGACAAGTGCGAATCGGACTTACCTACGTACGAATACCATACTATCGAACAAAAACGAACTCATTTACGAACACTTAACTCTAAATCAGCCCTGTAATCTGTACAAACGGCCCAACACGCGTATAAGGGCAGTCTCTATATGGAGACAATAGCGTTGATTCATGTGGGAACAAACCCCTGTCCCTTCTGTAGGGTCTTGTAAGAACTACAATGCCTATGGAGTAATAATAATTGGATGTTTTAAAACGCATCTAACTTTGTGTAATTCTTTAAATTTAGGTTATTTATTTACAATTGAATGAAATGAAACTCGGCTAAATTAATGGGCCATTGTATTTGTTTATTTGCGGTTAAGTTATAAATAATGCTACATTTTTTAAATGTAATTTACGTTCAATTTTGTAATAATAAAGTCGCCTAAACAGTGTAATCTGTTTAAGTTTTTTTATTGAAACGAATTACCTATATATAACACTTTGTTTAAACTAGCTGTATGCGCCGCGGCTCTACCTTGTAGTCTTCTATTTCGGGTTGCCTTTGTTTTAATGCTGAGCTTATAGCATGTAGTGACTTAGAAAAGCGAAAAATTTTTCGGACGCGTCATAATATTCTTTTTAAATTTTTTTTTGCGCTCTACTTTTCAGCAAAATCTGCGCTCTTTCAACGTTCAGGCTATGTCTTCAGAAACTCAAATACAGCCATAATATAAAAACGGTATATTTCATGTCGGAAATAAATGTAAACAATCCTCGACCGCCATGTTGGAATGATGGGTTTAGTTTTACGAGGCTCGTTTGGGCACGCGCCATTAGTGTGTCAAGGCTAAACACCCAACTTGGAATTACTTTAATGTAAAATATTGGGGAAAAGCTTAAGTTAATCGTAAAAGTGTGTTACTAAAAAATACGCCCAGGGTTGCCAACTTAAAAAAATTGCATTAAAAACGCATGTAAGCAAAGTTTGCTTACATGCGTTTTTAATGCAATTTTTTTAAGTTGGCAACCCTGGGCGTATTTTTTAGTAACACACTTTTACGATTAACTTAAGCTTTTCCCCAATATTTTACATTGGGGCATTTGCTTAGCAAACAGATATGCATGAATTATGTCACAGAAACATGTAAAGCAAACCCCATATATTTCTGTCATTTTCTATTAAAAGACGTCCATACTAATATTATAAACGTGAAAGTGTGTCTGTCTGTAGGTCTATAACATCTTCACGCCCAAACCGCTGAACCGATTTTGCTGAAATTTGGCATGGAGATACTTTGAGTCCCGGGAAAGGACATAGGATCCTTTTTGTTCTGAAAAAAATGTACGGTCCCCGCGCGATAAACGAGTTTTGGCGCAACGGAGTTGCGGGCATCATCTAGTTTCTAATACTTATATGAATTACGAGCTTTTGCCCGCGGCTTCGCTCGCGTTTAGAAGTAGTATTATATACAAACTTTCATCCCCTATTTTAACCCCTTGGGGTGAGAATTTATCAAAATCCTTTCTTAGCGGAAGCCTACGTCATAACATCTACCTGCATGCCAAATTTCAGCCCGATTCGTCCAGTGGTTTGGGCTGTGCGTTGATAGATCACCATGTCAGTCTTTGAGTTTTATATGTATATGTCGCAGTCATCTGGTTCAATCTGTGATTCGATTGAATGACTAGCGTATTCATTGAATGACACCGTTCTATTGAATGACTGAACGACAACTAGTCAAGACGCCTACTGTAACGTTTAACGTCTTGACTAAACGTCATCATAGTGAAGTCGTTAAATGGAATGCTATGATTTTTTGAAAGTATTTGTTGGTGGCGTACTAATAGGTTAATCTAGAAACTGACTTCAATTATGAGGCGACGGCTACTTCTGGGTGGTTTACAAAAAAAATAACCACGATGGCTAAGGCGGGAGCTTCGCTGCGCTACGCTCCCGCCTTGCCATCTAACCTAACCAAATTCAATCGTATTGGACAGACGAAGTAATAAATACATTGCTATTAATTACCTAAGAATTATATACTGTTCTTATACATTTCCTATTCCGTTAAAAATAAATACATTCAATTACCTGACTAACTTCATATCCGCTCTCTTCAAAGGGCTATGTTAAAAATCGCTAACTAGTTGAACGTTGAGTGACGATTGTTCAATAAACGTTCGGCCGAGTCATTCAATTGAATGGAGTCATTCAATGAATGCGCTAGTCATTCAATCGAACCGCAGATTGAACTAGATGACTGCGACATATAGATATCAAACAAGGACAAAATATTATACAACTCTAACGTCAGTAGTCAGTACTCTATTATACAACATGACTGGTGAGACAATACCGATACTTATGGAGAGTACTCTGTACTCGATTCTCATTATAATTATGTAATAAAATTAGGTTCTTAATTTTTTTCCGAATTTCCCAAAAATAACTAAGTAAATTACGCGGCTAGGCAAATAGGCATACCATGCGGCCGGTGCAGAGGCGTGCGCTACCAAAGAAACACCACACAACTACCCCTCCCGCTCGCGGTGTCCATGCGTTGGGTAAATAATTATTTAACTTTAAGCTACATTTACTCAGTTACTCTGATATAATTTTTTTTATATTATTTTTTTCCATCTAATATAATAGCCAAATATCACGTCCTCGAGTATTGAACATGTCTCACCAGTCACGCAGTATACTCAGGGTTAAATTTTGAATAATTTCTTAGCAATTGAAAAACGATCGTCTAATGAAAGTTAAGAATTAGCGAAACAAGGTGAATTAATTAATGTTTTGGGTATGGGGTGTGTGCTGTGTCGGGAACATGTAATTAATTAAATAATACATAAGTAAATAACATTATCAGCATAGTGTTTACATTACAAAATTCCAGTGCACATACAACAATTATACAAGTGTTAATAGCAGGAAATAGCTTAAATGTTTATAACATGATTGATTGATTGAAAAATGTTTATCTCCTACATAAATCCGGTTGAAATTGTTCAGAATCCTTCTTTAATGAGATTTAATAATCGGCAAAGTGCGAGTCGGACCCGCGCACGAGGGGTTCTGTACCATTATAGAGCAAAATTAAGCCAAAAATTGTGTTTTTTGTATGGGAGCCCATGCAAAAGGGGCTCCCATACAAAAAACACAATTTTTGGCCTAATTTTGCTCTATATTTTTACAAACATTTTTACCGCGCGTATATTTTTACATACATTTTTACCATGGGAGAGCCATGCTTCGGCACAAATGGGCCGGCTCGACCGGAGAAATACCACACGCTCACAGAAAACCGGCGTGAAACAGTGCTTGCGCTGTGTTTCGCCGAGTGAGTGAGTTTACCGGAGGCCCAATCCCCTACCTTTTTCCCTTCCCTACCCTCCCTTATTTCCTTCCCTACCCCCCCCCCCGTATTTCCTTCCCTACCCTTTCCTACCCTATTCCCTCGTAAAAGGCCGGCAACGCACCTGCAGCTCTTCTGATGCTGCGAGTGTCCATTGGCGACGGAAGTTGCTTTCCATCAGGTGGCCCGTTTGCTCGTTTGCCCCCTTTTTTCATTAAAAAAAACGTTCAAAGGCAGGAAATCGGGTACTTAGCGTACGGACCGATTTTTAGGCAAGACACGTTATTAAACTTTGCATCAATTCAGATAACATCAAGATGTTTCGCATTCGTGTCAACTAAAAGTTCACTATTAGTTGTTGCAATGTAAACTCAAACTCTACTCAATAGGGTACCATTTCGTTTATTCAGTCTTGATATTATAATAGTTCACAGAATATAATATGTAAAAGGATATCCCTGACCTTAGAACAACTTAGAATACCAATGTGGATAACTCTATATTTTATGATGTTACATTTATTTGATTAAAGATTGGTGCTTAGACAAGATGCTTTTGTTATTAATTTTACTGTTGAAGTTCGAAAAATGGTATTAAGACCCCCTTATATCATATTACATGGGGTATTCTGCGCGAAGAAGAGGTTTTACCGGACTGGAAAAATGTAGAGTTACGATGTTGTAATAAGCAAATTGTAGCAGTAAATAGTAAATACCTAACATTTCCTTTTTTCTTGTTTATGTAATTTACTGTGGAATAAAGATGAGGCCAAAAACAAAAGTTTGTTCCTTGGACCGAATATAAAGATTAAAGAGGGATCTGTAGATGTTTCCAATCAGTAGGTCGAGATATCAACAAATTTATTTTATTCATCATTTATAGCTACGGAATCGTGCATTTTACGTCATGTTACAATCCATATTCCATACTAGTACTATAAATGCGAAAGTGTGTCTGTCTGTCTGTTACCTCTTATGTACATGAAAATGTCGACTCCAGGTACTTATGAATAAATTCCTCTGATTGCACTCATGGCTGGTATAGTCTGAGCCCTGAGGTGTCATTTGAGCTCAGGAAGGTGTCAATAGTTAGTGCTGATGGCATATTGTTACTGCATTGTTTAGATGTAGGCGATTTGAGACACAAGAGAACTGACACGATTTTGTCATATCCATACTAATATTTTATTATTAATGCGGACGTTTTAATAATAAAATATTGATGTTTGTCTGTTACTCTTTACGCCCAAACTGTTGAAGCGATTTTGCTGAAATTTGGTACTTTGAGTCCCGGGAAAGGACATAGGATACTTTTTATCTTGAAAAAAATTAAGGCCGTCACAGACTTAGCTATAGTATATATTAATATGTTTAAAGCTTTTTTTTTACATGGGGAAATGCTTTACGCATCCCCGGCAGATTGGGGATATCGGCCGGGGTATGTGGGACTCCTGGTAGACTACCCACTAAAACCCCATGGTGCTCCACTCATCGCTTAAGGCAGAGTTGCGGGTACGATAGAACCTACCGCAACTCTACCGCTCTACTCTAATATGTTTATAGCTAGGCATATTACTATATATTTTCAATACAATTTTTGCATGACCACATACTCAGCTATATATATATTTCTGGTCTCAGTGTGTTTAGTACGGTATATTAATATATATTATAGCTAAGTCTGTGACGGCCTTTACGGTACCCGTTCGATAAGAGTTTTGGGCGTCATCTATAAAATAAGAAACCAATTTGTTACTTCATATTGTAAGTTAAATTAACGGTAAAAAATATTAAAAAATAATGTAACGATATTTGTGATGAAAGTATGGTATCAAATTAAATAAAATATACACAGAAAGCTACTTCTTAATAATTTAAGGGCACAGCACGGTAACAATATTTGCATATTTCAAATACCTGAAATCTCGCCTTGATATTTAGGAGGCAGGGGTTCAAATAAGGGGTCATAATAATAAATCTCTTAAATATTAATACCTCTCCCTCCAGGTACAATTTCACCTCCCTGTAACCTGATTCTGCTATCAAGTTATATCGCAATATTGCAACTTCGCTCTTTTTGCGATATTGTTCTAGTCTGTTGCCTTCAAAACTATAAAATGATATTCTCATAAAGGGATTTAATTCTATAGTTTTAACTTTTAAATTATATTACGGAATTCTATAACAAGTAGTTATGTTTAAAAAATTTAGGCTACAACGTAAAAAAAATTAAGAACTGCTAAAATCGTTACATAGAATATACTTTTGTTTGACGTATGGGGTGGGTTGCACCAACTTACTTTAACTTTAACTATAACAAAAATTCAAATTAACTGTCAAATCTCTAGTTAAAGTCAATAAGAGTGAGTTCACCACAGGCGTAGTTAAAGTTAGGGTTAAGGTTATCGTCAAATATGGCGTCCATTATGGACTTTTACTAGGGATTTGACAGTTCATTTGACATTTTGTTATGGTTAAAGTTATAGATAAAGTAAGTTGGAGCAACCCACTCTTATGGACGCCATATTTGATGTTAACTTAACTATAACATTAACGCCTCTGGTGCACCGCGCAACCCCCTATAATCAGACTGGAACGTACAAGAAATAGAGCCGCATCACTGCATACAATAGTAGAATCAGCGTTTTGTTTAGACGTTCCTAATAAATATTGTAAAGTGAATTTTTGTCATGATTTGTGATTGAATATTAAATTTCTGAGAGGAAAAAACCTTTTCAACATTTTCGTACACAATATCAATTCACCCGCGATAAATTGGGTTTAATACACGGTACTCTTATTAGTTATTACATAATCATTATAATAAAAAATAATACATATAAATACGAAAGTGCGTCTGTTTGTCTGTCTATCAGCTGGAGACTGGAGTTGATAACATCTTCACACTCAAACTGCTGAATAGATGAAAAATGGCGTGTAGATCTTTCGGTTGCGGAGAAGGACTAAAATATAGTCTAAAATATAGTAAACTTAGTTTTTACTGCGGTTGCCAAGTAAAAATGTACGGTTGCCAAGAATGGCTGCAAGGGTGACATCTATATTCTATAGCTAGTTCGGCAAGAAACTGTTATTTCTATTCATGCCAAAGCACAGCTCTCCTACATTTTAAGATTATATTTAATTAACAAGGTAAAGTCGTATGGCCCAGTGAAAGTTTTCACAGAAAAGTTATTTATTTTTCCATTTTCTTTTCAATTTGGTCCTTCACACTTCGCTGTGTTTGACTTTTATTTATAAAACTTTTGTAATTAATCAGAGAACGAAACCAAAATATATTACATTTTTTCAGATGTTTGTTCGATAATGAGGCAAAAAATACTTAGGATTATAAATCTGGCTCATAGACTGAAATCTGTAATAGCAATATTACATTTTCCTTTGAAGAAAATAAATATTAAGTTGAAAGCCCTACTAGATGTAAGCCGAACATTTTTCCTAAATGTCCTTTACCAGGACTCAAAGTGTATCTAAATTAAATTGTACTTACATCTAATACGTAAAGAGGTAACAAACCGACATACTCACATTTGAACATGAATGTCTGTACCATATTTTAATTAATAATGAAGGAACATTGCTTGTGGCTTCAAAACTACCGGTGCAATTTTAATAAAATTAAGATAACCTACACTGTTTTTAACTTCAAAATTGAACAGTTTCCTTGCCCTTAACTTCAACAATAGTCACAGCGTAAGACTTAAGTTCACTTTCGTCCACAATCGAGTACATCTTTCGGAGAAGCCAGTGAAACCTTAACCAGACACACCACTTTCCGTAACCCGCGGTTGTCCGAAACCAGTATTGTAGTTCGGTTAACCGTGGAGGTCTAATATTTTAACTTGTTGGTTATTCATGCAAATTACAAAGATTACAAAGAAAGCCGGGGGCCCATCGCGTACCTTTTCATTTAAGTATCAAAAATAATATAAAACTGAGCAATAGAGCTACAGGATACTTGGGAACTTATTCTGATGACTCGAATACCGTTTAGTCTAGGCTTGCGACCAACTATATTGTCTATTGCGATCGTAATTGAAGAGGTATTCAAAGTATGAATGTTTAACTACGATCGAACGAAGATCGAAGAATTTCGTTTAACACTATTACTTACAACGTTATGTTCATCAGTTTTCAATAAGCGAGAGTATTTGGGGTCGTCGCGTCCGCAATCAATCACAATTATACTGGCCCACTTGTGTGACCGATATAACCCTCAGCCCTCCAGTTAACTGGCTAAACAAACTACGACCATATTTTAATTAAATGGCTATTAACGGAAGGAGATGTTTTGTATATCGTGGAAAACTTGAATCTTATTAAATTGTATTAAAAAGTGCGTATTTTGAGAGGCGACGGCAACTAATCCAGCGATTAAAATGAAATAGACAGACGCACACACAGATAAACAAATGTAAACGTTGTTGGCATAATAATTACTATTTACCTAACAGCAATAATAACTATTTATTAAAGAACGTAGCTCAATAGACTGAATAGCTTATTGATTCATAGAGAAATACCTTTTACCATTACATAAGCGAGTTACAATGGTCAATGTTATACTGGTAGCCAATCCACTCAATACAGAAGCCACTTAACTTAATCTGATAAGCGTTTGTTTTAGAATTTGATTATATCATATTATTATTTAAGAATACCTTTATTCTTAGATAGTCACCAAATTATTTGCTTTCTGGCAGAGATTAAATTATAATTTATATGAACTTGAATACCATTCCTAAAAATACTACTAGCAATAATATTATATTGTTTTATGTTATCTTAAGTAATTTCTAAGTGTACAAGACGCAAAATATCCATGATGATACGACACCAATCATTGGGTTACATAAGTATAAATTATATTGTAAAGAAAAGACCCTCCAACCAAACCCTGTGGTACTCCATCAAATGACTCATTCTACTAGATAAGACAGGTATAAAATCACTTTCCATAATAGGCTTTATCGCCACTATCTGCCAAGTTAAGTAGCCCTTTCACTACAACTCATTACTTATGTACTTGCGATAACTTTTTGCAAGGCTTAATAATATGTCAAATGCATTTGTATATTATTATAAGAATGTTGTTTAGTGTTTACTAATTGTCAAAAACTTTTGAATTAAAAAAAATATTTGTGAAGTTTTTAGTTAAACTTCAACAACGACGTTTAGCATTATTGGGAACCATTTTCTTGTTTATCTATATCAAGATTTTATCGATACCGTCTTGTACTAATATTATGTATTCTGTGATACAGTATTGAAACTCTATTATTGTTAAATGTTAGATTTTATAATATAGCTAACAACATTCACTGTGTAAAAACCGTAAGGCAAAGCAGACTATATTATTAGATTATTTATTTAACATTGAGCTGTTTACAGAATGTATTTCCTAGTAAAATTAAGCAACTGCTATGTTTGTTTTAGTTGCGAGCTGCGAGGAGTGTTTAATAGTATATTCCGTACTAAATATTTCACGGTACTTAGCGGTTCATTTTTCACATTTTTTCACACACATTTTTTGTGAAAATAGAACAGTAGTTATGATAATTAAAAAAAACATTTGTTTCAAACAATCAATAAATCTACTTTTATTTATTTATTTATTTATCTGTAAATGGTTTGAGGAAAACCCCCAAATGAGTATTTGTCTGAAAGTTGTACCTATGAGAATAGCTGGTTTAATTGCTAGAAGTCAGCTAGAATTGTCGGGAGCGTTGTCAAAAGGTCGTCTGGAACCATTAGGTTCCCGCAGACGGGCGACGAAAAATTGTTGGCCTGCTGGCTGCTACAAATTACAATAGTGTTATACAGCATGACTGGTGAGTCAATACCGATATTTAAGGAGAGTATTCAGTACTCGATTCTCATTATAAATATGTAATAAAATTAGGTTCTTAATTTTTTTTAATTTCCCAAAAATTTATGAATCATGGATACCAAGTAAATTACGCGGCTAGGCAAGTAGGCATACTATGCGGCCGGTGCAGAGGCGTGCGCTACCAAAGAAACACCACACAACTACCCCTCCCGCTCGGGGTGTCCATGCGTTGGGTAAATATTTATTTAACTTTAAGCTACATTTACTCAGTGATCAAGTGATATTATTTTTTTATATTATTTTTTTTTCCAACTAATATAATAGCCAAATATCACGTCCTCAAGTATTGAACATGTCTCACCAGTCACGCAGTATTTAGTAAAACTATCGAGCAATGCTGAATGTGTGGACGAAAGCCCGAGCCGCGGGTTTTGCTCGACGTCATTGCTCGATCGAGAAAAACCGTATGTGAGTACTTAGCATTATATTAACACTATTGTAATTTGTAGCAGGTCAACAATTTTTCGTACGTTTACGGCATAATATATGCGCTTTAGGTCTACCACGCTGAATCTAAACACTATTAGCAATCAGTAGCGCTAGCTGCGCTACGGATTTTTTTGTAAATATACCAAGATAACGATGAGAGAAGATGGCATTGCCATCAGTTGTTGAATGGCAGTCCCAACAAAGAAAGCGAAAGCGGAGGTAAGTGTACTTACCAAGCTGGATCAATCGTAAAACGAAACATGTCCCGAAAGGAATACCGAATATGTTAATATTTCAGTGGATGAACAGTTTCATGTATCCCGTCTGCACCGAACATAATCAAGGCTGTAATCAAAAATAGCCTACATTATGTATTCGATGGCCGTCCGATAATGTCCCAAGTTGTATTAGAATCGTAATGGGGCAAAAATGGCGAACGTGCTACTTCCATTAGACCCTTGGCATTCCAATGAGACGCGACGAGACGCTGCTTTCTTAACATAGCGAAAACTAAAGTAATATCCATACAGTAAATGTAGTTGTAAATGCGAAAGTGTGTCTGTCTGTCTGATTACCTTTTCACACCCAAACCGCTGACGGCTGAACAGATTTTGCTGAAATTTGGTATGGAGATACTTTCTGTCCCGGGAAAGGACGAAGGATACTTTTTATCCCGGAAAAATGTACAGTTCCCACACGATAATTGAACCATAGTTGCAGCATTACTCAGTTTATAAATTAGATAATTTTTGGTCAATAGTCAAGGTTATAAAGTAATTAGTAATTTGTGTGCATAACATATTTTATCTAGACAGCGATCTATCTGGGTGCGGCCGGCCTACTTGTATATCTACGTATGCCACAACTAGGTTATGCTGATAACTTTTAACGACAAAAGTAGGTTCCTTACCGCATTTTTTACCGCCTGACGAATATCCTGCTGCGCGTTGTCATTTTTTATGGAGCAATAGTTGATTTTTCAGAGGTGTCTGAATTTATAAGGCTACTAGATCACAACCTCCTATTGCTCCTATCAATTCTATCATAGATTTAGCAGCTTAAACGTGAGAGGTAACAGACACACAAACTTAAATATATGAGTATAGATTACGGAATCATTTCAAGAAAGGCATTAAGTCTCGCCAGGTCATGTAAAGGGCAGGATGGTCCTTGAAGTCTTGACGTAACTTGTGACCCCCGCTCATTTGCATCAAGTAACAGAGGATATTAACTTGATATGAGTGATAATATAACCTAGATGTAACCAGTGATTAATTTTTTTTTATGAATATGAATATAATTATCAATTTGTATAATCACCATTCACCATGTCTTGAAAGCGAGTAAAAACTTAAAAACTTGGGTGAATTAAAACTAGATTTTATTTCAGACATAAGCTAAGTTTAAAATCTTACACAGCTGGCTCAAGTAACTTAGGGTTAAAAATAATAATTATTATTATTCTATTTTTAAAATATCACAAAGAACGAAGATAACTTATTTCACCCCTGGCCCTGATAAACCAAACCCAGGACTGCTTTTGTGAAAAAAAAAACTTTTGCTGGTCTAGACATTCATTGTCAAACATCAGTCTAATATCAGTTATATAACAACTTGTAATTCAGCCTTTCTAGTAGGTACCTATTAAAAATGATGAAGATACGGTTATGATTATGACATCCATCCAAACTTTCGCATTTATAACCCTAGCTAGACACTAAAGTTGATCACATCCCAAAAAACGCACACTCATCATTGAATGTGATATGGGTGCGGTGCAAACCGGCTACAGTTTGGAACTGTACTGGGCTATTATATTGGACGATGCCATTGCTTTTAAAGTCCTAAATGGAAAACATTGTTTTTCTTGCATGATGCATGATATTTTTTGTTTGGTTGTAAAGCGCAATACACACTGAGCCCGCCGGGCCGCCGACAAAGCCCGGCGACACAACCCGGCGACCTGTATGAAAAAAATGATGTCGGCAACATGCGCCCGCGTGTGTTGCCCGCCGACATGTTGGCGGCTTGGGTACGCCTGCGCTCAGTTGCCCGGCGACACAAATTTATAGACACGCGGCAATCACTGACCAATCACTGACTGCCAAATAAATTTCTCATCTCAAGCCGCCGACATGCCGCCGACAAAATTTTTCGACTTGTATTATGTGAAGCCGCCAACTAGACCGCCGACAAAAAGTTGCTGACATATTATGTCGCCGGCCCGGCGGGCTCAGTGTGTATTTCCGATCTTTGTCGCGGGTAACCGCGGTGGTTCCCGTTTCCATGTAGGCTACATGCAACATTTCCACGACAGAGTTGCTTCCGCGGTACGCATAGGTACTTCATAATTTTTACAGACAGACATGTCAAACTAAACATAAACATTAAACACCCTCTTACAAATTTAGAAAGTAGCCTATGTCCCTCTTCAGGCTCTAGACTTTCTGCGTACAAAATTTCATTACAATGGGTTTAGTTTTAGCGTGAAAGCGAGACAGACAGAGATACTTTCGCATTTATAATAATATTAGTACTTATAGATATCTTAGTTTGGAAGTATGGATTTTTGACAAATAATCACTAGCGCTCAAAAGTATCCCGTCTGCACCGTGGCATATCCTTACCATACGAATTCGGTAACACTTTCTACTATACCGGTTATCGATATGACGATTGACGAATGCTCGGCCAGGAGAAAGTGGCAGGGCACGGCTGTGGCACGGGCGGGGTCATTATCTTATCTGTTAACTATCTTTAATGCCGCGGCCGCATATGCGTAGTGCTTCGCGCTAAAACCGATACGACGATACTATTGGACGATCTGCGTGTATCGTCCAATAGTATCGTCTCATATCACGAAGCTTCGTACGATAGACGCAGGTGCAGCCTACTATTAAGTATTATCTATCCTACTAATATCTATCCCCACGTTATACTAATGTGGGGAGACTATAAAAATTAGCGTAGATTGGCTTTATAGTTTATAGACATTAGACATTATAGTAAAAAAATTAACGTCGAATATAAAACTTTATTGTTGGAATGTTGAAAACAAAGAGCATATCAGAGCAATTCAGGGCTTACGCGTCCCATAAAATATTATTATAGAGTTCATTGTGATTTGTGAAACATTGTGTGTGCAGCGTTGAAACAGGTTTTATTTATTTTATGTACAAACTCATGACGTTCGGGCACGAGATAGAAACATTGTCACAAGTAACTCTTTCAGCGCTGCTACTTTCACACTGAACTCTATTTAACGGACACACCCTAAAGTACAATATTATGTAATTTGTTTTGTTTCACTCTTCCGTACGTAGAGTTGTAGAGACAAATGAGGTATCACGAATCACAACGCGAGTCTTGTAACTTATTACTGTTTTATATCGAGTAAGTATGCGTCCTTAGAATAATATAATGTAAGCGAAGTCACAACCAATATAAGACATTTCCAAGCGAAAAATCGTCTGTAACGCTGAAAAATGTGGTGTGGATTTTCAATCCTCTTTCGGGATGAAATTTTCGCCTTTGTCTGTGGAGTTAATGATCCCTGACGAACCCTTTAGGGTTTTCCTCGAGGGCCGTTTGGCGACGGATCCTGCTTATTGCACAAAAATTACACTTTCTCATTGTTACCCAAGCTCCTGATGGGAATTACTTCCGGGAATGCTGATAATTATTATGGGGTTTCATATATTTGTACTTATTATGGGGTTTTAAATATCTGGATTATGGGGTTTCAAATATTTGTATTATGGGGTTTTACATAATATTATGAATATTTCGGTGTTTAAACTCTCAAGTCTCAATTTAATAGTAAGTTAGTAGTCTAAAATTTACAGCTCTTACCAGAAATGAGTCGCGTAGGATATAATATAGTTTTCATGCAATTTTCATTGAAGAAAACTACGAAGTAGTTGCTGTCTTTCGCCCGTGCGTTTTAGAAAGTCCAGAATAAAAAAGGATAGAAAAAAAAATACATTTTGCTGGTGGGATCCTAGGCCAAGAGTAATTATTAGACTCGCTCATACAAACAATAATATTGACAAGTCTGAAACAAAGAACATTGGCAAAACTTGGTTACCACTGCATTCAACTTTTTGTAATGTGTGAAATGTGAATACAGAGCCGAAGCGATGCCTATTATTATATAATTTTATATGAATAATTAAAAACAAACACACCAGCAAACTTTCGCTATTATTAAAGTAGTAATTGATGGTTAACGAAAGGACCTTTACCATCAACCCATGTCCCATACTAAATAGACTAAATTAACCATGAAGAATGCAGTTCTATTTCTGTGCACGAGCCAAAACAACCCATTATGGTTACTGATGGCGACGTTCCACTTCATTAAGATAACCTTTTTTTCATCGTTATCATAATTCTGATAAATGTAAAATGGAATGTTGGGTCATTTTTGTTGGAATGCATTTTTTATGGGCATATCTGATATGGCCCTCAATCATCATTATGGTCGAAATCAAATCGTCAAAAATAAATAACAACTCCTCCTAAGTTGGTCTTCAAATATATCCAACCTATATTTAAAATTAGTATTATAAACTTAATTATAAACTTTTCCATTAAATAAAGTAATCTAGTTGTCTATATATTTTGTCTGTCGTACGCAAAGCAAAACTATTTTACACAACCGTTCAGCCATCAAACCAAAAATCCAATTGTATTGATTCAAAGTTCAAACCATCCCAAATACCAGAGCGGTACCGCGTCAGGTATTATGAGATATTCCAAATATCCGACAAATATATTGTGACCGCAGGATTTTATACCTTACTGACCAGGCAATACACATGAAATGATGAATTTATTGGCAAGAGCCTAAAAGATGAAATACCTCAAAATGAAATGTTAACAACGGTAGAGCTCTGATGCAAATATTATTTATACAGGGTCTTCTAACTTTTTATTCAATTTTTAGGGTTCCGTACCCAAAGAGTATAAAGGACACCCTATTACTAAGACTTCGACGTCTGTCCGTCAGTCTGTCTGTGTGTTTCCAGGCTGTAACTCAAGAATTGCTATAGCTAGACTTCTGAAATTTTCACAGATTGTGTACATTCCGTTGCCGCTATAACAACAAATACTAAAAACAAAATAAATTAAATATGTAATATTCCCATACAGCAGCGATTTTTAGCTATTTCTGGCTCCATATCAATAACGGCTATACATAGGCACTAAAAATGTTCACGAAATACTCAGTTTTATTTTTACTTTAATAATTTATAATAAAATTTAAATAAATGAAATAATTAAGGGGGGCTCCCATACAAAAAACACAATTTTCAGCCTATTTTTGCTCTATTGTGGTATGGAACCCTTCGTGCGCGAGCCTAACTCGCACTTGGCCGATTTTTTATAAT